>PISX010001172.1:0-210624 GCA_004024625.1 Mellivora capensis | reverse complement strand
AAAAATAAAAAAATTTAATAAAAAAAAATCCCACTCAGCTATATTCAAAAGGAAACACTGTATTCAACTGTATCCAGAATGTAATGGAATAATTCTAGGATGAACTTTAGAGATACTTTCTTTATTTTCCTAAATAAATCTTATGAATATGTCTGGTAAATAATTCTCTTTTCTTAACAAAATTATACTGCAGTCCTTGGTTATTTCGTGCTAGCCTCAAAATCTCAAAATTGCATATATACTATCAAGTTTCATCTCCTTCAGCATTATCTTGAATTCCTCAGGACTGAATGACTAAAGTAAAAATGTATTCTGTCTTGTTAATACTTTCTTACAAAGTAAGTATATGTGTATCTTTTGCTAGAAGTCCAATTGCTTTTAATCTGCCATTATTAACAAGTTAACAGAATAATAAATTTTTATAAAATAATTTCACTTATTTTGCTACTAATGCAGATTTATGAATAATCTGTTCTTTACCAATTCCCAGTAAGGTAAAACATATAATGGCATTAAATAGTAATTTGGATATTTTACTGACTTTATGTTTTGGCAATGTTTCATGCCTCATTTGCCTGAAAACTCATTAGATTAGCGCAATACCATGTTTTAATGCAATAGGTTCACTTATTTTTCCAAGTAAGTTGAGCCCTGCTTATTTTCTGTGCTTTCATGCTTGAGTTAATAAATTGCAAAGTTTCCCTCTTCTGTTTGCTCTGTTTTCCTTTATATACCATTTGTTGGTGGTTCTCTATTTTGAGAGAGAGGGAGGAGATGAAAAGTAAATTATCCCCTTGGGCTTGTGAAATAAAGTTTGCCTCTCTACAATCTGCAACCTCAATGATTTCTTATATTTTACCGAGCCTTCAATCTGTGACAAGTATATGCACTAAACTAACATATCAGTGGGGAAGAACCCAGAAAACAGTGATTGGAAATGTGCCGGGCGAGGACAGCAGTGGAAATCACACCCTTTCAGTAAGTGTAATCACTGCAGCCATGAGGGCTTGGAGACTAGTGAGGCAGGTGACTTCGTCATGTCCCAGGCGGGACCTCAGAAGACCTCCACATTCCCTTCACACCCATACAAGGGTGTATTTAACACTGAGATGTGTTTTTTTTTTTAAGATTTTATTTATTTATTTATTTCACAGGTAGAGATCACAAGTAGGCAGAGAAGCAGGCAGAGAGAGGGGGGAAAGCAGGCTCCCTACTGAACAGAGAGCCCGATGCGGGGCTCTATCCCAGGACCCTGGGATCATGACCTGAGCTGAAGGCAGAGGCTTTAACTCACTGAGCCACCCAGGCACCCCAAGAGAGGCAGGCAGGGAGAGAGGAGGAAGCAGGCTCTCTGAGGAGCAGAGAGCCCAATGTGGGGCTCAATCCCAGGACCCCGGGATCATGACCTGAGCCGAAGGCAGAGGCTTTAACCCACGGAGCCACCCAGGTGCTCCACACTGAGATGCATCTTGACCTTATTCCTGATCATCCAGCTCCATCCTCCTTATAGTTAGGTTAGACTTGAATGGAACTAAAATGTGCACTTTCTTAAGGAGAAATTATTAAATCAGGATAAATCAAAGTTTTCTCCCAGCGAGTCTTGTTGTCTGACCAGTGGGCTCCCTCTTCTGCATCTGGGAGGCCTTTAAGAATCATCTTAGTTATGAAACTTTAAGTGAACACACAGATTAGTTACCTCTCCTCCCACCTCCCTCCCATGCTCCAATCATCACATAGAAAATAATCACATATCTTCTTAAGTATCTGAATGACTTTCTCTTTTTCTTGCCAGCTGTCCAAACTTTACACCATCTCTCTGGCCTTTACCTGCCCCAGCTCTCGCTGGAGCTCCCATCATAGCACTCCTAGCTCAGGGCTCTCACCTCATCCTGACCACAGAAGGAAGTGTGGTCTGACCCCCATTCCACCAGTCATCATATCCCACCTCTCCTTTTCCTCTTTACATTATCTGATTTTTTGTGTCCTGTGTTTTAGCCCCCCAATAAAATAGCATGTGATATCTCTGTCATACTTGTACACCCAATAGTGCCCCAGCAAGAGTGCATGCTCAATGTATTCTTGTTACGTATTTGCTTCATTTTGCAGATATCTTTGAGACAAAAATCGAACACAAAACTTTTTTCCTTCCATTCTCTATCTCAAATTCATATCATCCACACCCATATTCTTTTTCCAAATTAGACTTTTTTCCTATGGCCATTTCAAGAACCTACTCATTTTACCATAGCTCTAAAATCTGAACTTGGACTACTGTAAGTTGATCAGCCCCTTGAAAAAAGCTTTGAAAAGCACTTTCCATTCAAATGCCACAAGCATCTTTCCCCATAGGGTTGTCTTCATTAAACTTGCAGAAAGCTACAGTCATTTTTAAATTTTGGTCATTCTTGGTTATCCATTGTCCCCCTACAGGTACCGTATAGGTTGGAAAATTACTATAAGAGTAGTAAAAAAATTTTTACTCAAAAGTTTATCCTCAGTTACTACTGTCATGCCCAGAGTACTGTGGTTCAGTGCTCTGTGTTCTTTTAGGTAATGGTCAGTCAAGTACAGCCACAAAAGGGGACACGGGAGAGGCACAAAAAACAAAGTCTGTCATGCCCACAAGGTCCTAGAGAGGACATGCCACAGAGAGTCACAGGGAAAGCACCACATTTTGGTAAAGTGGCAGAAGACAGGAGCCAGAAGAGTGTTTAGGCCACAGTCTTTCTTAGTGCTTCTGTAGGAAAGGAAAGGAAAGGAAAGGAAAGGAAAGGAAAGGAAAGGAAAGGAAAGGAAAGGAAAGGCAAGGCAAGGCAAGGCAAGGCAAGGCAAGGCAAGGCAAGGCAAACAGCTTAGGACTGACTGGTTTGAAAGATTTCAGGGGGCCCCTACTACACAGGTGATATCCAGTTGCAGTACCTGGCTCCGGAATGATTAAGATAAAAGAATATTGCCTCCTGCTGTGTATGAGCTGGAGCTAGACACACAAGCTAGTGCTCTGCACTGGTTCCTCACATAGCAATGGCACATTCCAGTGGAGTCTTTTGCTCTAAGAATTGGCCAGCTACGGGGGTGGGGGAGGGGGGCATCTCTGTGCAGACAGGAAGGTTTTTTTTGTTTTGTTTTTTGGTCAAAATGTCATAATATACAGAATATATAAAACACACACTACATTCAGAAGCACAGCAGCAACTGATATGGGCAGCAGTGCCGTCTAGCGCACAATTAACTGAACCTGGGATTCTTCAGATGGCTTGACTCAAATGACCGCTTACTGTCCATGGGGTGTGGGGCAAGTTACTTAATCTCTCTGCAAATCACCCTCATTCATCCATACAATGCAACAAAATTTGTAGAGTTGTCTTGAGGATTAAATGAGATGATACATACAAAGAACCCAGCCCAACACCTACGCCACGTAGACAGCAAAGTTCTTCAAAATAAACTAAGTCTTTTGAAGCAGAAAGAGAATTGATCTGAAAGTTTAAAGGAGTCGATGAGCAAGGAAACAGAAGCAGAAAGTTAACCTCACACCAAGAGAGTTATTTTAGCACCCAAAATGTGCCTTCTATTTACTTTTTAAAAATATTCTATTTATTTATTTGTCAGAGAGAGAGAGAGAGAGAGCCCAAGCAGGGGGAGGGGCAGGTAGAGGGAGAGGGAGAAGTAGCTCGTCACTGAGCAAGGAGCCTGATACGGGGCTCCATCCCAGGACCCTGGGATCATGACCTGAGCCAAAGACAGACTTTTAACTGACTGAGCCACCCAGACATTCCACATAGTTACTTTTTAAAGTGCTTTCCCATGCCTATTTATACATGGAAAAATGTTAGAATATACGATTTCTATTTTCTAGATAAGGAAATTAAATCTCAGTGAGAATAGCCTGAATTGTCCCCATCACCAGTAAATGGCCTTCACAAACCAGAGCTCTCTGACCACCTGTCTCAAGGCTCTTTCTACCACACCAATCTGATTCAGAGAAATCATTCTTTTCCCTTTGGATCATAGGTGTTACAAAACTAGAGTTAACACTATCCACGAAAGGTCAAAGATGATACTTACAGTACCTAACTGGTATTTCAGGATTTCCTCCACAGACATAACACTTGGGTTAGAAAGCAAGCTTTGCAAGTCAGGAACTCAAATACCCTGAAGAGACAGTGTCCCTACAGCTGTTCTGGCCGGTACAGTAGCCAGCAGCCACATGTGGCTACTAAGCCCTGGAAATATTTTGGATATACTGAGTCAAAGTATATTATTAAAAATTAATTTCCCCTGTTCCTAATGGTTTTGTGGCCACAAGGAATTTTTAATGCACCAAGTATTATGTTTCCACTGGGCGGAACTATAAGATTCACCACAGCCCAAAGCTGTGCTCCTTCCCCACACCTCTGCGCCCAGCACTCTTCACCACTGCAGAAACACTCAAGTTGATATGACTGAGGCGTCACTCTCCGAGGTCAATTAATCAGCAGTGCCTTTGTAGGAAGCAATTGTCTCTCACCATATACCAGTCCAGTAAAGCAGGTTCGTATTTTCCCGAACCTACTATAGCTTGGCAGTTATTATAGCCCCAGGGACTAGCATTTGCTCAATACGGGAGAGACCAATGCAGGTCTGTTGTTCAATCATCTCTCTCCAGCTAACACAAGCAATATAAGATGATGGATGTTAATTTTTTCTCAAACTATCATCATGAGGAAAGTATCTGACAAAATTGAGTATTTTATAGAAAGGTCAAGTACTGTTAACAAAGTTAATTTTACTGGATCTGCATGTCACAGTCTTCTTTCCAACTCAAGAACCAATTGCGGGGAGCCGTTTGAAGGTGGGTACATATAATAGAAATGACATTTTTACCTGCTAACTTAGCACTGAAATGTTCACAATGTCAAGTGGGAAATTAATAATTACACTACTTTTTAGCACTGAATGTCTGTCAAATAGAATAAAACCATGTCGAGCAGAAGGAAAGGAAAGAGATGGAAGCATTAGTGACACCATCTCACATCCCTGCATGAAATAGCAAACCGAAGACAAGTTCAATATGTTCCCCCCGAAGTTAACAGACACATAGTACTAGTGTAATAGGACAAATTAAATTAATTTAATATTCAGCCTGCCTTTGCTATGTATCAAGAAATAAATTCTGTCACATTTAAACAGGGAGAGATTTAAGTCAAATAAGGTAAAAATCTCAGTTTGGAAATCAAACTTCTGTAACAGATTCATTCTTACCCATGTGATACCCATACTCACACTAATGAGAATAAGTCAAGTCAAATTTCTGACTAGTTACATCAGTAAAGGATCTTAAAACACTGATGGCTTCTGATTATCTATTCACATGTGAGTGCTGCGGCCACTTGGGGTTTGGCTAAAAGGTGGATCAAGCCAGGTACCAACTGAAAGTGTTTAACTATAAAAGTTTATATCCTCTAGGGTTTTTGTGAAAAACTGACACACTTATTAAGTAAACATCCTCTACATGATCTGATTTGTAGGCCACGAGAAAGAAATACTGGTAAAATATATATACTTTGCCAATGGATTCTGAAAGTTCCTCATTAATAAGAGTCATCCATAAAATCCTTGTCCCTATCAGGAGTATTTCTAAATCACTTACTTATCAGGGTTGTTGGACCAGGCAGCCTCTTTCCTAGTCTGGAGGAGAGAATAGAAGGATGTAGATGCTAAAATCTTAAGGGAGTGCGGTACTATTTCAGAGGCACTAGAAACAGAAGGCAGAGAGTACTCAAACTAACAGTACACTTCAATTTCCTCAGGAAAAGGAGTAATCATCTTAAAAAGATGGCTGGGGAGGGGGGTGTGCCTGGGTGGCTCAGTGGGTTAAAGCCTCTGCCTTCAGCTCAAGTCATGATCCCGGGGTCCTGGGATGGAACCCCACATCGGGCTCTCTGTTCAGCAGGGAGCCTGCTTTCCCCCCCTCTCTCTGCCTGCCTCTCTGCCTACTCTCTCTCTCTGTCAAATAAATAGGATTAAAAAAAAAAAAAAAAAAAAAAAAGATGGCTGGGATCTCAGGTTCACCCTGCATGAATCATGTTAAAGACAAACATATGTTTTGCATTCATCATGGGCTTAAATTCCAATAGATCATCCCCTTAAGTCTCTGGTGCTAAATAATTTTTTAAGAATACTAAAGAGCTTAGTGCGGTAAAGGAAATTCACCTGGGTAACAGTTTGAAGATGCTGAGTCTCAGAGCCCTGCTTTTATCACCAGCTGAAAAGCCAATAAGTTTAATTGTCTCTAAACAATCTCCAGCTGTGTAACCCTCGTTCCATGCAGGATCCTTATAAAAGGCCCATAAAATAGTTTTCTAAGCACCGTATTTATGCTGGGATTTAAATTTCAATTACAAAGAGAAATTATATCTCCCATTTGATGCAAATGCATTTGGACACGTTATGACTATAAAAGTAAAACCTGCTTAATCCTTTCATAAACTCAGTAATTTTATAAAACTCATATTGTTTCATACGCATAAAATGTGAATGACAATCAGCATTCTAAACAGTAGCCCAAATCAGCAACATAAGACTTCATAATATTCTCAATGTTTTCTCCTTCCATTTACTCTATATAACAAGCAGAGTGAAGTATGTCTCCCATATTTTTAAAAGGAAAATATTTTATTGTTCTACAATTCCTGTGTCTCATGGATCTAATGTTCCACACAAAAGGCGTTGAAAACTATATTCTCTGCTTTTCTAAGTTAGCACACCAATATTTCGCTAAGTCTATTCTAATTTGTAACGTAAATATGAACATTTTAAAAACTGAAAAACACTCATTTCACTACTTAAAACAGTTAAATTTTTATGGAAATCTAATAGCCTTGATCCTCCCCCTAATCACAAATCAAAGCAGAGATCTGGATCGCTTTGCCTGAAAATAATTTGCCCTACCAGTCAATAGACAACCCCTGGGGAACCTGGGTGGCTCAGTCCTTAAAGTGTCTGCCATCGGCTCTGATCAAACCCTGCACTGGGCTCCCTGCTCAGCGGGGAGTCTGCTTCTCCCTCCCCCATGGCTTGTGTTCCCTCTCTTGCCGTGTCTCTCTCTCTCTCTCTCTCTCTCTCTCTCTGTCAAATAAATAAATAAAATATTAAAAAAAAAAAAAAAAAGATAGACAACCCTTAAGTAGTAAAAGTGGGAACACCACAATTCCAGGGATGATGGGAATAATTTGCATCACAAAGTGGGAGGAGAACCCTTTCCCAGTAGAAAGGAAGATTGCTAAAGGAAAGGATTTGAGGAGTCCCCTTTTCCCCACATCCATAATTTAAATCAATTCCTATGTTAGAGACACATTCCTATTCCTCAGCACGCACTCCCCTCCCCTAGTATGGAAGCTTTGGGAATCTCCAAAAGTCTGAGACTCCTCAAATATTTGTCTCAGTCCCACACATTTCTTCCATCTTCCGCTTCAATGGGATTTAGATGAAGATGGCATTATAGATTTGTAGAACTTGGGTGAGGAGCCAAGAAGATTGAGAATAAAGGCAAAAGGGCTTCCTGCCAAGCCTCTTTTTTTAACCTTACACTTTTCTAGAAATATTAAGGCTGATGGTAAAAAATTACAATGTTTATTCATGTTCATGTTTTAAGGAAGTTTTCTGAATAATATATGTGTGGCATATAATAAAACAGAAGATTAACAAGCAATCCAAAAATAGTATCTCTTTTACTGCCTTGCTCACTACTTCTAAGGAGAACACAAGCTCTTGTTCTTAGAATTCATGGAGTTATCTTTGCCTAAAAACTGGAACTCATGAGGGAAAAGTTGCCATTCACTAACTACATAACAAAGAAAATCCTGCACATTGTGCCAAGACATTATACGGTAGGTGGTGTTAACATGGAAAGCTTTTATCATGAGAAAGTAGAAACCCCATTACCCCCTAATAACTGCAACCTGTAATATGAAGTTCTATTTTAGCAGAGCCTTGTATATTTTTAAAGAATAAGAAAAGATCATTTGTCTTTCTATGAACCAGGCCACACAATTGGTTGCCGATGTCTTTTCTTTTTTTATTCTATTCCCTCAAAAAAAAGAAGGCAATAATAGTCCTATAAGGTTGACTCCACATGAATGGACTAAATTCACAGGAATGGAATTTTTTCAGAAGGAAAAGAGACTCCCGACACTGGTAGGCAGAGATTTATATCTGGGAGTAAGTAGACCACAGACCATTTGATAAATTTTGTTTCAAACACTGTCTCTGAAGAATGATTTCAACAAGCCAGAAAAAAAACCCACCTTTTAAATCTGTAGTCACACCATGTAAATCAGGCTTTTTACGGAACTGCATCAGTCTCTCAGAAATGATTAGGGGATTGATGATACACAAATGTTTCTGACAGCGCTGCTGAGTGCTGGGCAGGAGTGGGGGCTGTGCTCTCACATCTGCCCACCTGCTGTGGCCACGTGAGAGACAGGAAGTGATCCTGAAGGAGCAGGGATTCCGGCAGGAGTAGGGCACTGATGCTGCAGGTCCAGAGCCACTTGGGAGGGTCTCTGTGTTTTCTAATATTCTTGCTTAAAGAAAACAATAAAGCTCTCAATGAACTCTTATTGACCTGCCCAACCTAGGCAGCTCTGCAAAACTTCTAATACCCTTGTTGGAACATTGCATGACAGGATATTACTGTGATATAACCATACTTCATTCATTGTGTTCTGAAAGGCACATAATACTCCTATGACTCTTCTTTGTGAGCCCCACCAGAGTCTCATCCTTAATGGAAGGGGTTGTACTGGTCTGGACATCAGCAGAGCCACTAAAACAGTCAATGGAGCACATACTATTCAAGGGCTACTTGGTAACAATATTGAAGAGACCTTGAAGTTCTATAAGAACAAGAACAGGGTGGGCTCAAAGGAATTTCAGTCTTGCAAGAGAAAAAAAATATATACATTGACAATGGTTAACTCAATTATAACTTCACAAAGCAAAATACACATAACATTCACAGTCATTACACTTTGGGCCTGTTGAGCTGCCTATCAGTTTTCAATAAGACATTGGTAAATTTCTAGCCATACAGGGCTTAGCAAATGTTTCTGCCCTAGCTGTGTACAAGATCTTTTTTTCCCTCTTTTATTACGTTTCTTTTTATTTAAATTAATGCTATTGTTCAATAACCCCTCCAAAAAAAACTGTTCTAAGTATTAGAGGATACAGTGATGTAAATTTACATATATGCAGACTGCTTTAGGCTAGAATAAAATGGAAAGATGTGTTCACCCATTCTAACTGGTTAAAATGTGCTGGGAATGTTAAAAAGAAGAAAAGAAGGGGGAGTGAGCAGGAAGGGAGAGAGCGAAGGAAGGGAGGAGGGAATTGGGCTGCAGGTCTGCAGTTCATCCAGTCTGCCTCCCACTCCCTTGCTGCCCTACCTTTCCTAGTCCTTAAGCCCCTTCCCTTTACCCTGTGTCCCTGCTACTGTTGCTATGCTGGATTCTCTTAATGGGCACCTGGGTTTGGATTCACTGTGTTTTGACCTCAGCACAATCCATCCAGGACCTGACATGTTACCCTCTCATTGACCTCCTTCTTGTGAGACCATGGAATACAGTGCCTCAGGACCCTCTGGAGTCCCTATGGGATCAACTAGAAAAGGAAACTCTTTTCTAGTTTCTACACGGGGAAAAGACTGGGGAGGTGACTGCAGAGGGAGGGGTGAGCCCAAGAGTGAGAGGTGCAGACCAAGAAAACCAGAAGATGGTCCTGCTTTCCTAGTTCCATCCATTCCCTTGCAGGAACTAAAGTTTAGCCTATGCTGTAGTTCCAGTTCAGCCCACAAGACAATTAGAAGCATCATCTCTCTATCATATGGCATCTAAAATAATCTTGCTATCTAAAGCGTAGCTTCTATATTCACCTAGGCCAAGACCTTTCCCCAAATCCTCCACAACTGCCCAGTTCTAAGCCCTAGTTCCTCATTACTGAGTAGATTTCCAACTGAGATTAGAGTTCTCCCTGATGCCACATGATTGCCTGCAGTGCTAACAGCATACCCAATCCCACAGCCCTCTCTCACCCAACATGGGACCAAACTGGTGTGCTATCATCTGCCGGCTTGCAATCCAGCCTAAATCCAGACTAACTTTTGGTGCCAAAACATGACCACCTCACTGATTTTAGTATCACAGAAGCTAAAAACTCTAGTCCTAATCATTCAGTAAGGGTTCTTTGATATCACCACCAGGCCCTGACTCCTTGATCACTGTGAATGACCTACTACTTCTCTGCTGACCTAAACCCTGAACCTTCTTACAAAGTCAGTCTCCACATCCTTTGCCCTGCCCATTGCTAGCTCCCTCCCCTTTCTTTCCCACTATGTCTCCTGGTAAAATCAATATGGGATATATTAAAAATATTAGAAGAATCCTGTCCAAGAGTGAAGAACAGGTTTCCAATTTCATATGTACATTCTGAATGATAACGATAAAGTCTGGAGCTGAATACCATTTGCACAGAGTTAGGGAACTTAAGGCTAAATGTGTAGCAGGGGTCTTTTTACAAATGCTGAGCACCCAAGTGACATCAGGAGTATGAAAGAAGGGTCACCTGCATGGCTCAGTCAGTTAAGCATCTGACTCTTGATCTCAGCTCAGGTCTTGATCTCAGGGCCAAGAGTTCAAGCTCCACATGGAGCTTACTACAAAAACAAACAAACAAACAACAACAAAAACATAGTATGATAGGAAGATAATGAGTCTGATGCTCAAGTGGTCAGTAGGTAGGGAGGTATGGCCTGGGGTTGGTACAGGAGTGTAGGTAGAATTCTTGGATGGCTTCATGATCTCTACTCACTGTTGTCACCTCCGTGATTGTGTTGCATTACACAACATAAAGGATTTGCAGATGTATTTAAGTGTATGAATCAACGGGCCTTAAAATAGGGTGATTAGCCAGAGAAGCCAAACCTAATAACATAAGCCCTTAAAAAACAGAGTTTTCTCCAGCCAGATGCAGAAGGAAAAGTCAACAGAAAGGGGACTCGGTACATGAGAAACTCTCCATTATTGGCTTGAAGAAGAAGAAGCCACAAGGAAAGGACCTGAGAAAAGCCTCTCAGAGGTGAGATCAAGCCCCTTCCAAAACCCAGCATGGATATAGAGCCTCAGTTCTACAACTACAAAGAACTGAATTCTGCTAACAGTGAGAATGAATCTGGAAGCATATCTTTTCCTCAAAGACTAAAAAAGAGCCCAGCCCAGCCAGCACTTTGATTTTGGCCTGGTAAGACCCTAACAGAGAACCCAATCAAGTTTATCTGGACTATCACCTACAGAATTGTGAACTAATATATGGGTGTTACTTTAAGCACTAAGTTAGTGGTAATTTTTTATACAGCAATAGCACACTAATACAACAGGTTACAGTGACAAGGATGGGGAGAGATAAATATGGACAAGTAGCATAAGTCACACAGGGAAGGACATCCAGATATTTAGAAGTAACAGAGATAATTGTAATATAACAGCAATGATGAAAATCTTTATCTAGAGGCTATGTGTTTTATACACAGATGCAATAGATCCTCCCACAATTAAGATCAGAAATATACATTGAAAACTGAATATTAATACTAAATATTAAGATGTAGAATGTTTGAGGGCAGGGTTAAGATGTCAGAGGAGGAAGGCGACCCTAAGCTTGCCTCCTCCACTGAACACAGCTAGATAAATATCAAGTCATTCTGAACAGCAGTGAAATCGATTGAAAGTCTTAAATAACAAAGCGGCATGCCTACAAACAGGAAAAAAGGCCCATGGAAGCTTTTTATAACAAAGAAACAAAAACACACCTAGGATCTAGCTTCCTTAATTTATTTTTAAGTCTTTATTTTATTTTACCTTTTATTTCTTTTTTTAAAGATTTTATTTTATTTATTTATTTATTTAACAGAGAGAGAGAGACAGAGATCACAAGCAGGCAGAGAGGCAGGCAGAGGCAGAGAGAGAAGCAGGCTCCCCACTGAGCAAGGAGCCCGATGCAGGGCTCGATCCCAGGACCCTGGGATCATGACCTGAGCTGAAGGCAGCGGCTTTAACCCACTGAGCCACCCAGGCACCCCCTTTTATTTCTTTTTTTTTTCCCTTTTTCCTCCAAGATGACAAGATGTGGGAATTCACCCCAAAAGAAAGAACAGGAAGAAATGACAGCCTGGGATTTAACCCATACAGATATAAGTAAGATGTATGAACTAGAGTTTAAAACAACAATGATAAGGATATTAGCTGAGCTTGTAAAAAGCATAGAAGACACTAGAGAATCCCTTACTGCAAAGATAAAAAAACTAAAATCTAGTCAAGCCAAAATGAAAAATCCTATAACTGAAACACAATCCCAGATGGATGCCATAACAATGAGATGGATGAAATAGAAGGATGAATCAGTGATACAAATGATAAAATTATGGAACATAATGAAGCTGAAAAGAAGAGGGAAACAAAGGTAAAGGATCACAAAGGTAGACTTAGGGGATTCAGTGACTTATTCAAATGGAATAACATTCATATCATAGGAGTCCCAGAAGATGAAAGAGAGTAAAAGGGTTTATCTGAGTAAATTATAGCTGAAAACTTCCCTAATCTGGAGAAGGACAGAGACATCAAAATCGAAGATGCACAAAGAACTCTCATTAAATTCAACAAAAGTAACTGCCAGAGCATATCACAGCTAATTCACAAAATATACAGACAAAGCAATAATCTTGAAAGAAGCAAAGGGAAAAAAAAAGTCCTTAACCTACAAAGAAAGACAGATCAGGTTCACGGCAGATATGTCCACAGACACTTAGCAGGCCAGAAGATAGTGGCAGGATATATTCAATGTCCTGAATGTAAAAAATATGCCAAGAATACTTTACCCAACAAGGCTCAAATAGAAGGAGAGATAAATATTTTTCAAGACAAAAAAAACTAAAGGATTTCATGATCACTAAAGCAGCCTAGCAAGAAATATTAAAGGGGACTCTTTGGGGTGAAAAAAAGACCAAAGTAACAAAGACTAGAAAGGAAGAGAAAATATCACCAGAAACACCAACTTTACAGGTAACACTATAATACTAAATTCATATCTTTCAAAAATTACTCTGAATGGAAATGGACTAAATGCCCCTAATCAAAAGCCACAGATTATCAGAATGGATTAAAAACGAGATCCATCTATATGCTTTCTACAAAAGACTCATTTTAAACCTAAGGACACCTGCATATGGAAAATGAGGAGATGGAGAACCATCTAATGAATGTCAAAAGAAACCCAAAATACCCATACTTGCATCAGAAAAACTAGATTTTAAAAACAAATACTGTAACAAGAAACAAAAATGGGCATTATATCATAATTAAGGGGTTTGCCCAACAAGAAGATCTAAAAATTGTAAATATTTATGTATTATGCCCCCAACTTGGGAGCACCCAAATACATAAATCAATTAATAACAAACATAAAGAAACTCATTGATAGCAATACAGTAATAGTGGGGGACTTTACCACCCCCACTTACAGCAATGAACAGATCATACATGCAGGAAATTAACAAGGAAACAATGGCTTTGTATGACACACTAGACCATGAGGAGTTAAGAGATATATTCAGAACATTTCATCAATATAGATTGTTTTCAAAAGTAATGGAACAATTCTCCAGAATAGATCACATACTGAGTCACAAATCAGCCCTCAACAAGTACAAACAGACTGATATGGGACCATGCATACTTTCAGACAGCAATGCTATGAGACTTGAAATCAACCACAAGAAAAAAATTTGGAAAGACCACAAATACATAGAAGCTAAAGAACATCCTACTAAGGAATGAATGGGTTAACCAGGAAATTAAAGACAAAATAAAAAAGCACATGGAAGCAAATAAAATGAAAACATGTCAGTACAAAAACTGTGTGATGCAACAAAGGCAGTCCTAAGAGGGAAGTATATTGCAATACAGATCAACCTCAAGAAAGAAGAAAAGTCTCAAATACTCAACCTAACCTTACACCCAATGGAGCTAGTAAAGGAAGAGCAAATAAAGCTTGAAGACAACAAAAGGGAAATAATAAAGATTAGAGCCACAATAAATGATAAAGAAGCAAAAGAATTGAACAGATCAACAAAACTAAGAGCTAGTTCTTCGAAAGAATTAATAAAATTGACAAACCCCTAGCCAGACTTATAAAAAAGAAAAGACAAAGGACTCAAAATAAATGAAAGGGGAGAGATCACAACCAACACTACAAAAATACAAACAATACAAAAAAACAATTATAACAATATTATGAGCAATTATATACCAACAAATTGGGCAATATGGAAGAAATGGACAAATTCCTAGAAAAATACAATCTATGAAAACTGAAACAGGAAGAACTAGAAAATTTGAACAGACCCATAACCAGCAAAGAATTAAAACAGGAATCAAAAATCTCCCAATAAACAAAAGTCCAGCACCAGATGGATTCCCAGGGGAATTCTACCAGACATTTAAAGAAGAATTAATACCGGGGCGCCTGGGTGCTTCAGTGGGTTAAAGCCTCTGCCTTCGGCTCAGGTCATGATCCCAGGGTCCTGGGATTAAGCCCCACATCCGGCTCTCTGCTCTGCAGGCAGCCTGCTTCCTCTTCTCTCTCTCTCTGACTAACTTGTGATTTCTGTCTGTCAAATAAATAAAATCTTTAAAAAAAAAAAAGAAGAATTAATACTTATTCTTCTCAAAGTGTTCCAAAAAAATAGAAATGGAAAGAAAACTTCCAAACTCATTCTATGAGGTCAGCAATATCTTGATTCTAAAACCAGACAAAGATCACACTAAAAAGAGAATTACAGGTCAATATCCCTAATGAACATGGATGCAAAAATTCTCAACAAGATATTAATAAATTGAATCCCCCAGTACATTAAAACAATTATCTACCATGATAAAGTGGGATGTATTACTGGCTGAGGGCTAGTTATATTCACAAATCAACCAACATGAAACACCACATTAGTAAAAGAGGATAAGAACAATATGATCCTCTCAATAGATGCAGAAAAAAATAGAAAACCCTCAACAAAGTAGGGATAGATAGAACATACCTCAACATCGTAAAGGCCACATACAAAAGACCCATACCTAATATCATTCTCAATGGGGAAAAGCTGAGAGCCTTTCTTCTATGGTCAGGAACAAGATAGGGTGCCCAATCTCACCATTACTAATTAACAAATCTCACCATTACTATTTAACATAGTACTGGAAGTCTTAACCTTAGCAATCAGACAACAACAAAAAACAAATAAAATGCATCAAAATCGGCAAAGAAGAAGACAAACTTTTATTATCTGCAGATGACACAGTACCCTACATAGAAAATCCAAGACTCCACTAAAAAATTGCTAGAATACATGAATTCAGCAAAGTCATAGGATACAAAATCAACATACAGAAATCTGTTGCATTTCTAGACCCCAATAACGAAGCAGCAGAAAAAGAAATCAAGGAATTGATTCCATTTGCAACTACACTAAAAACAATAAAATACCCAGGAATAAACCTAACCAAGAGGTAAAAGATCAGTACTTTGAAAACTACAGAATACTTACAAAAGAAATGGAAGGGGACACAAAGAAATGGAAAAGCATTCCATGTTCTTGGATTTGAAGAACATTGTTAAAATGTCTGTACTGTCCAAAGCAATCTACATATTTAATGCAATCCCTATCAAAATACCACCATCATTTTTCACAGAGCTAGAAAAAAACAATGCTAAAATTTGTATGAAACCACAAAAGACCCTGAAGAGCCAAAGCAATTCTGAAAAGGAAAAACAAAACTGGAGGCATCATGATTCCAGACTTTAAGCTATATTACAAAGCTGCAGTCATCAGGATAGTATGGTACTGGCAAAGAAACAGACACACAGATCAATGGAATAGAACAGAAAACCCAGATATGGACCCACAACTATATGGTCAACTAATCTTTAACAAAGCAGAAAAGAATATCCAACAGAAAAAAGTTTCTTCAACAAATGGTATTGGGAAAACTGGACAGCAACATGTAAAAGAATGAAACTGGACTACTTTCTTATACCGTACACAAAAATAAATTTCAAATGGATGAAAGACCTAAATGTGAGACAGAAAACCATCAAAATCCTCGATGAGAACACAGGCACCAACTTCTTTGACCTCAGCCACAGCAACTTCTTACTAGACATATCGCCAGAGGCAAGGGAAACAAGAGCAAAAATAAACTATTTGGATTTCACCAAGGTAAAAATCTTCTGAAGGAAACAATCAACACAACTAAAACCTAGCCTATGGAATGGGAGAAGATATTTGCAAACAATATGTCTGATAAAGGGTTAGTATCCAAAATCTATAAAGAACTTATCAAGTTCAACACCCAAAAAACACATTATCCAGTTAAGAAATGGGCAGAAAACATGAACAGACACTTTTCCAAGGAAGACATCCAGATGGCTAACAGACACATGAGAAGATGCTGAACATCACTCATCATGAGAGAAACACACATCAAAACCATGAAGAGATATCACCTCACACCTGTCAGAATGGATAAAATTAACAACACAAGAAACACCAGGTATTGGCAAGGAGGTGGAGAAAGGGCAAACCTCTTGCACTGTTGGTGGGACTGAAAACTGGGAATGCAAAGCCACTCTGGAGAACCGTATGGAGTTTCCTCAAAAAGCTGAATATAGAACTTAGGAATATACCTAACCAAAGAAGCAAAGGATTTATACTCAGAAAACTATACAATACTCATGAAAGAAATTGAGGAAGACACAAAGAAATGGAAAATGTTCCACGCTTATGGATTGGGAGAACAGACATTATTAAAATGTCTATGCTACCTAGAGCAATCTATGCATTCAAGACAATCCTTATTAAAATACCATCAACTTTTTTCACAGAACCAGAACTAATAATCGTAAAATTTGTATGGACCTAAAAAAGACCCCATATAGCCAGAGGAATGTTGAAAAAGAAAACCAAAGCTCATGGCATCACAATTCCAGACTTCAAGCTCTATTACAAAGCTGTAATCATCAAGTCTGTATGGTACTGGCACAAAATGGACCCATAGATCAATGGAACAGAATAGAGAGAGCCCAGAAATGGAATCACAACTATATGGTAAACTGATCTTCAACAAAGCAGGAAAGAATATCCAGTGGGAAAAAGACCATCTCTTCAACAAATGGTTCTGGGAAAACTGGACAGCCACATGCAGAAGAATGAAACTGGACTATTTCCTTACAAAAATAGACTCAAAATGGTTGAAAGATCTAAATGTGAGACAGGAGTCCATCAAAATCCTAGAGAAGAACACAGGCAGCAATCTCTTTGACCTCAGCTGCAGCAACTTCTTGTTAGATAGGTCTCCAAAGGCAAGGGAAATAAAAACAAAAATGAACTATTGGTACTTTACCAGGATAAAAAGCTTTTGCATAGCAAAGGAAACAGTCAACAAAACCAAATGACAACTAACAGAATGAAGAAAATATATGCAAATGACACATCAGATAAAGGGCTAGTATCCAAAATCTATAAAGAACTTACCAAATTCAACACCCAAAGAACAAATAATCCAATCAATAAATGGGTAGATGACATGAAGAGATATTTCTCCAAACAAAACACACAAATGGCCAACAGACACTGAAAAAGTGCTCAACATCACTCAGCATAAGGGAAATCAAAATCAAAATCACAATGAGATACCACCTCACACTAGTCAGAATGGCTAAAATTAACAAGTTAGGAAATGACAGATGTTGTTGAGGATGCAGAGAATGTGGAACCTTTGTACACTGTTGGTAGGAATGCAAGCTAGTACAGCCACTCTGGAAGATAGTATGGAGATTCCTCAAAAAGTTGAAAACACTGCTACCCTAAGACCCAACAGCTGTAATACTGGGTATTTACCCCAAAGATACAAAATGTAGTAATCCGAAGGGGCACCTGTACCCCAATGTTTATAACAGCAATGTCCACAATACCCAAACTATGGAAAGAGCCCAGATGTCCAACAACAGATGAATGAATAAGGAAGATGGAGTATAGGGGCATCTGGGTGGCTCAGTGGGTTAGGCCTCTGCCTTCGGCTCAGGTCATGTTCCCAGGGTCCTGGGATCAAGCCCCGCATCGGGCTCTCTGCTCAGCAGGGAGCCTGCTTCCTCCTCTCTGTCTCTGCCTGCCTCTCTGCCTATTTGTGATCTCTGTCAGGTAAATGGATAAAATCTTTAAAAAAAAAAAAAAGAAGATGGAGTATATATATACAATGGAATACTACGCAGCCATCAAAAGAAATGAAATCTTGCCATTTGCAACGAAGTGGATGGAACTAGAGGGTATTATGCTAAATGAAATAAGTTTATCAGAGAAAGACAGTTATCATATGATCTCACTGATATATGGGATTTAAGAAATAAGGCAGAAGATCATAGGGGAAGAGGAAAATATGAAACAAGATGAAACCAGGGAGGGAGACAAACCATAAGAGACTCTTAATCTTAGGAAACAAACTGAGGGTTGCTGGAGGGGAGGAGGGTGGAGGGATGGGGTAACTGGGTGATGGACTTTGGGGAGGGTATGCATTGTAATGAGCACTGGGTATTATATAAGACTAATGGATCATAGACCTGTACTCCTGAAACAGATAATACATTATATGTTAATTGATTAATTAATTTTTTAAAAGTTGAAAATAGAACTTCCCTATGACCCAGCAATTGCATTACTACACAAAGAATACAAAGTACCTACCTAAAGAATACAAAAATACATATTCAAAGGGGTACGTGCACCCTGATATTTATAACAGCATTATCAACAATAGCCAAATCATGGAAAGAGCCCAAATGTCCATCAACTGATGAATGGATAAAGATGTGGTTTGTGTGTGTGTGTATATGTGTGTGCATACATACAGAAATATTACAGTATATATATAATACACATGCACACACACACAGGAATATTACTCATAAGATATTACTCTTAAGATAGAGAATAAACTCAGGATAAAGGGACTTGGGTGGGGCATGGTTTAAAGGGACAATAGGTATTAAGGAGGGCACTTGTGATGAGAACTGGGTGTTGTATGTAAGTGATGAATCACTGAAATCTACTCCTGAAACCAAACTTGCACTCTACGTTAACTAAGTAGAATTTAAATAAAAATTGAAATTGAAAAAAAAGGATGTAGAATGAGTGTTTTCCTTGTAACAAATTTTTCTTTGTCACTCACTAATATTTACAAAATAAAATTAATTGTATCTAAAGGTTGAGTCTTGGTATATTTATACTAATATTAATTTTATTATAAATATCAACTAAGATTAGTAGACATATAAATTAAATAAAATTAATGAGTTTTCATTAATTTATCAATATTTCCTTCTTATCAAGAAGATTTCTATTTTATGAATTACATATTGGCAAAACAATTTCAATTTATCATTTGATGATCTTATTGTTTCTATATCAAGTCTAAATTAACTTCACAAAAATATCACCTCACATATTAATCAATAATTAAATCAATTATAAATTTTAAGGTAGAATTATGATTATAAGTTGTATGCAAAAACCATATTTTGTTATTTTTTGTGTGGGAATGAAAAGGCCTTCCTTATAATTACTGTGGTATGAGGGAGCATCTGCTACAATGATCAAATTTTCATATTTACTTATCATTTTAATGAACCAAATAAAACCATTATCTCAATGAGTTATAATTTATAGGACTTTTAAATCTGCACAATTAGGCAATGTCAAGGTGCCCTTAGAAAAAGCCTGGAACTTCTGACTAATAACTAGTCATTTCTGAATTTACTTGTAATTCATTTATCCAGGTAATTTTGTAATAAATTCCTTTTTTCAGAATTCACCACTCAACTAGAATGTTATTACTTCCTGGCTATGAGGTATATTTAAATATCAATTCCATCTACAATAGTATCAGAAAAACCTCTATGTTGACAATAACAAAAAAAAATGTTGTGAAAAACTTTAAAAGATTTAAATAAATGAAGAGATATACCATAGTAGTAGATTAAAAGAACCAATAGTATCAAGATGTCAATTCTCTCTAAATTAATGTATATATTTAATGCAATCCTAATCATAATCCCTTTGATTAGAGAACTTTACAAGTCAATACTAAAATTCACTTGGAAATAAAATATCCCTCAATTGCCAAAACAGCCTTGAAAAAGAAAAACAAAGCTGGAGGACTTAAGCTAGGTAATTTCAAGACTTGATCAAAAGCTACAGGAATCAAGACAAGAATGGCAGTGGCATAAGGACAAGTAAGTAGATCAGTGCAACAAAATAGAGAATTTGGAAACAGACCACACTTACACAGCCCACTGGTTTTCAACAACGGGACCAAAGCACCTTAGTGGAGAAAGAAAAACTTCTCAATAAATGGCTCCATGGTAACTAGATACCCATATGAGATAGAGAAAGAAAAAGAGCCCCATCCTCTCTGAAATCACACACAAAAATTAATTCAAGATGAATTTTGGACCTACAAG
Source organism: Mellivora capensis (assembly GCA_004024625.1). Lineage (NCBI taxonomy): Eukaryota > Metazoa > Chordata > Mammalia > Carnivora > Mustelidae > Mellivora > Mellivora capensis. Next base: position 190,029 of record PISX010001172.1, on the reverse strand, counting down.
AAAAGCTAAAACTTTAAAGCTTCTAAAAGAAAACATTGAAGAGTATCTTTACAAATTGGGAGAGACAAAAAATGAAGAGGGAAGCCACAGATGGGGAAAACGTATTTGCAATACATATCTGGTATTTTGTATCCAGAATAGAAAGAACTCCTACAACAAAGGAATAAAAAGACAACCAACCAAACAAAAGGAAAAAACAGAAAGGTGCAGAAGACTTGAACAGACACTTCAAGAGAAAAGATATACAAATGTCCAATAAGCACATGAAAAGGTATTCAACATCTTTATCATCAGAAAAGTGCAAAATAAAACCACTAGAATGACTAAAATTGAAAAGACTGACAACAGCTACTATTGAGCAGGATGTGAATCAGGCAGAACTCCTGCACATTGCTGGTGGGAGTGTAAAATGCTACTGCCACTCTGGAAAGCAATTTGGCATTTTCTTGTCAAGTTAAACATACACCTACCCTCTGACTCAGCATTCCCACTCCTAAATGATTAACCCCTCCAAAAAAAGGAAGAAAGAAAGGAAGGAAGAAAGGGAGGGAGGGAGGGAGGAAGGGAAAAAAGGAGAGAGAGAGAGAGAGAAAGAAAGAACAGAAGAAAACAGAACATATGTTCACAAGATTTTTATAAGAATCCTCACAGTAGTCATAACTGGAAATGACCCAAATATCATACATCAATAGGGAGAATGAACAAATACAATGAAATACTATTCATCAATGAAAAGAAACAAATTAATGTAGTATGTACCAACACAAATGAATTTAGAAAACATAATGCTGAGTGAAATAAGTCAGACACAAAGGAGTGTATACTGTGTGATTTAATTTATATGATGTCCAAAAACAGGCAAATTAATCTGAACTGAAAGAAAATCAGAAAGAAAATCAGAAAGGTTGCCCTTTTGTGTCAGGCGATGGATGGAAGTGTAGCTTCAGGGAACTTTTTGGATGCCTGAGACTGTCCTATCTTGCTTTGGGTGGTTGTTAAATGTGTATGTACAATTGTCAAAATCCTTCACGGTGCACACTGAAGATCTATGCACCTTACTGTATACAAATTATATGTCAACACTCTGCCTTGCTAACAAAAGACTGTAAGAAAATATGACCCTTTGTTAATGCTGATTGGCGGATATACGGTAAAGAATTACTCTTTGAAGTTCTCGTATTTACAAAAACCTCTAAAGTATTTTAAAGTTAAATTTTTTACAAACATTTATAAGTCAAATAAATAGTTCCTGTTCACAGGGAGTTTGCAAACTAACTCGAGTCAGACAAGTAAATAAATGTTTGCAATTCATCAGGATCATGATGCCAGCAAAGACTTTGTTTCTCAGATTGCTGAGGTACCAGTGTGTCTGGATACAAGACATTGGATCTGAAGCGGGAGACATTCCTAAAGCCCTAATGAGCTTACTGTGGAATGTGCCCACAGTGTACTCGAGCACGTAGGCCTTTGTCTTGGACCACCAACATGTACAGGAAGCAAATAATAATAATAAATATTTTTAAATTTGTTCCTATTAAAATATGTGACATCGGGACACCTGGGTGTCAGTTGGTTAAGCTGCTGCCTTTGGCTCAGGTCGTGATCCCAGAATCCTGGGATCAAGCCCCACATCGGGATCCTTGCTCAGTAGGGAGCCTGTTTCTCTCTCTGCCTCTGCCTGCCACTCTGCCTGTGCTCGCTCTTTCTCTCTGACAAATAAATAAATAAATAAATAAATAAAATCAATCTTTAAAATATGTGACATTTACATGTTTACTGTATACGCCCCCTTTCAGTAGCTCAGAAATAAGTGAGCTCCACACCTAGCTGTAAAAATAACAAAAATAGGCAGCAGCCAGATGGCACTCAAAAGCGTCGTCTGAAAGCCACATCACAAATCACACAGGTGACGAGTCTGCTTTTCATTCTGCTTGTTTTTGGCCCCCAAACTGTTCTGCTCTGAACTCTAAGGTCACACAGTGAATGTTTTTCACTTGAAGCTAAGTGTGTCAACAGTTGGGTTTCAACTAACGAGGGAGAGGAAACTCTAAACACCAGAACTATGCCTGAGTGTGTTTTTGTTGGGTGTATAACCCCTGCCTTCATCCAATCATAGATGAAAGTGTTCAGTTGAGCTAAATGCCAACTTCACTTCTCTCCCTCTGGATATTTCAAATACTGTTCCCTTGAAGTCACACCAGCAGAGAAGCCAGTACTTAAGCAACATTGTTTTGGTACCTTACGCAATGACTATTCATAATACTGACAGTATTAGATGGGTTTTAAGGATGGCATTGAGGCCATTGCCTATGACATCAAAAAGTCCCATGCATGTAGATCTACCAGAGACCCCTCTCCGAAGGCCCCAGTATTAGGGCGACTCTTGAACAGTATTGTGCTGATACATGAATCTTTCCATACACTGTGATCTCCTCTTTGCTTTGGCCTCTCAAAAACTCAGAATTAAATTTGCAATCCAGTTCTAGCAATTTTCGATAAACTTATTGTATGATTTATTCTTATCTATTTATTTTATCATGATATATTACTGCATTCATTTCTGTTAGCTTCCTGAAATCCATTCTGGAGAAAATAAGATTATAAATAATTAAGTTTACAAATTCATCAATCATATAGCAATTTTTATTTATTTATACCCATACCTACTTCCAAAAAGGATTTTAAGTGTCTCCATCAGGTATATCTAAAAATAAATTGAAACTCAGGTTGTATTTACCACAATTTCATCTCGTTTCATGAAGACATCACATATGTACAGACCATTTGGATGAATACTTAATAAGATACATAAAAGAATGAACTGCAGTAAAACAGTAAATTAGCTAATGCACGGGCATCATTTAAGCTATAAACTGGGTTTTTTTTTCCTTAAGGTAATTAAGGCGAAGAATAAAGGACATCTTTTCTGATATCTATATGGATGGGCAGATGACACTGAGTCCCAGACAAACTAGGACTTTCTATCCTATACTGTACTATACATCATATACATATATACTGTATATATACTTCCATACAATATGGATGGACAGATATCACTGAGTACTAGACAAACTCTCTAGTATCTTGACAGAGTGGGGACACCCAGACCTTAGCCATGACTCTGGGTGATATAAGAACTTCCAGATTGATAAAATTAAATTTGCACCATCTCAAAAAAAGGAAAGAAAAGAAAAAGTTGGAATAGAAACTACAGCTTTAGAGCAGTAAAGTTCTATCACCTATGCACCTTGATTTATATATATGGAGGATCAAAATGTGAGGCAGGGGACGCCTAAGTGGCCCAGTTGGTTAGCTGCTGCCTTTGGCTCAGGTCATGATCCCAGGGTCCTGGGATCGAGTCCTGCATCGGGCTCCTTGTCCAGCAGGGAGCCTGCTTCTCTCTCTGCCTCTGCCTGCCACTCTGCCTGCTTGTGCTCTCTCTATGACAAATAAATAAATAAAATCTTTAAAAAAAAAAAAAGAAAAAGAAATTTACTTATAAAAAAATGTGAGGCAGGATGATAAGCAGGATGTTTTTTCTGTACACATGCACAAGCCTATCTGCCAAATTCATGTATGTACAACGTTTCTCTGAGAAAATGTTGGTAGGAAATATAGAAGCCAGTGAGTGTTTAAAACCTATATTTTACCAAAAAAAAGCCCTTTCTGTATATTTTCCTGTGAGATTAATATTGTCATTATTTCTTGTTTGTTTTTATCAAAAAGATAAAGTAGTTATTTCTTTAAGTCATTTTTAAATAAATGTTAGGAATATCAGTGAGAACACTTAAAGGAATTGATATGGTGTATTTCTTCAAGGAGAAAAATCTTTTACTGTAACTTCCAAGCATTTTAAAGAGGTTTTCCTTTTTTTTTTTTTTTCTTTTTAAGAGAGAAAGCACAAGAGCAAGCAGGGAGAGAGGAAGTGAGAGAATCCTAAGGAGGCCCCACGCCCAGTGTGGAGCCTGATCAGGGGCTCCATCTCACAACACTAAGATCATGATCTGAGCCAAAATCAAAAGTCCAATGCTCAACCCACTGAGCTACCCAGGTGCCCCTTGAAGAGTTTTTCCTAGTCAATAGTGACAACATATAATAAGTAGAGGATAAACATTTTTGCTCCTAGGTGAATAAGTTGCACCTGAAAATGGTTACGTGACTATTAAAGTTGACACACTGGACTTATGATCAAAATGCCCTACATACTGTTTGACCTTAAATATTAAAATGTATTCTATGCCATAGCTTTACCATAAGGAGCCACGTCTTCTTCACCTTTTTCATCATTTCCTCTTCTATAAATATGATGCACTTTTGAATCCTGTCCATAGAATAAATTCCTTATTGTGCTCCTAGCATCTAAACTCTCCTTTTATAGGGGTGCCTGGGTAGCTCAGTGGGTTAAAGCCTCTGCCTTCTGCTCAGGTCATGATCTCAGGGTCCTGGGATCGAGCCCCGCATCGGGCTCTCTGCTTAGCAGGGAGCCTGCTTCCTCCTCTCTCTCTCTCTCTCTCTCTCTGCCTACTTGTGATCTCTGTCTGTTAAATAAATAAAATCTTAAAAAAAATAAACTCTCCTCTTACATCTGACATAATGAGTCTGATACAGTGATCAAAAAGACAGCAGAAACTGATGCTCTGTGCATGGTTCTCAAGACCCAGAGGCACACAGATCACAACTAGAACTACAACCCAAATCTATCAGTGAATTCTTCACTTTGTCAAGCGAATGGCTTTGTCTACGTGCTTTGAGCAGCTTGGTTTGGACTTTCCTATCTTAGTTTATATTATAGATTGCTAGTTACGTGGGCATCTCTCTCGGACTGTAAGCTCCTTTAGGGCAGTAACAGTATTATGTCATCTTTGTATTCACCTCAGTATCCAGCACAGCTTTGTGTAGGACTGATCTATAACAAGCATGTGCTGAATTAAAATAATCTGCAACATGACTTAAAGGGAAATCCCATTTACCCAAGGTCTCATTTATAGTGATTCATGTATGCTTACAACAAGCCGTCCAGGCAAAACTTGGCACTACAGAGAAACCATGAAAAGCATCCAGCTACCTATTCATGTTTTCTCCTCTGCTGCCTGTCTCACATCTTAAATGACTGCAGTGCCAAGGCTCTGATGGAGTGCCCTTGCCATTAGCCTATGGCCATCTGTCATGCCAGGCTGTGAATGGCAGCAGGTAGAGGGATCCAGGCAAGGAGCCAGAATCAGGAAACCAGGATACAGACAAAACATGAGGGTCACTTCAGCAGCAGGGTTGGTCAAAAGTCATTAAACAAATAAAAGTCAAAAGGACACTGACAGCAGAGGACAGAGAATGATAAAAGACCCGACAATGAGCAAATGGGAAATCAGCTGAAGTTGAAGTTCAGCCCAAAGTAGAGGGTTATTAAACCCAAATGAGGCTGCACACACAGATGCAGAGATAAACTTACAGGACTGAAAGAAGGTACTTGTCATATAACTACAAATTAACAGTCCCATGACCAAACCTATAAGGGCATTTTGAACTAAACTATTCTTTAATAAATCCTGTAATATCTCAAAGGATATTACATTGCATGGCATTATTGTCTGGTAAAACATTAATTTATTAAATTTAAACAATTTAAATAGACTACAATTTTTGCCAGCCTATTTTGGATTTTTTTTCTCTTTCTTTTAACACATCAAGAACTTCAAAAACTTTAGGAGAGACTTGACTTAAGGGTACTTCAGAGGGCCTGCTGTATACTTTGCTTTCATCATGCTGACAAACAGAAATTCAAGCAAACAAGGCTGCAACCATCCCCTAGCCCACCAGGACTCCACCTGATCCTTACCCTGATTTTCAAGGCCCTCCACAACCTGGCTTCAGCCATTTTTCTAACTTTAACTCCTACTATTGGTAAAGAATAAGGCTATCCCTCCCAACTGCCCTTCTCCAATGACAGAAGTAAAGACAGGCCAGGGGTCCCATGAGCTCTGGATAAGTCTGAGCCCTCCCCAACCTCCTCCTCACCATTGGCAGGAATAAGGAAGGAGCATTCTTCCCTGCATGATCTTGGCAAGACCTCCACCCTTTCTCCCCTACCACACTCAGAGTCTTGCCACCACCATCTGCCTCGAAACCTTTGAGGGCAATCTCACCTTGCCCTGTATCCTTAGGCACATATGTCAGAGGGGCTGGTTCAGATCTCCAGGTCTAGACATACCCCCGAAATCATAATATCCTCCTGCATAATCCTGCCCCTCCTTTTCCCTGATTTTTCTCTACTACATTCGATGTAAGATGTATTTTTCTTATCCTATGATTGTCTATATTCCTTTACTTGAATACAGCCCCTATGAGGACAGGAGTTTGTGTCTGTTTGATTTCCTTCAATTTGCTTTCTCCTGAGAACAGAGCTGGGGACGTAATAGGCACAGAAAAAAAAGATTTATCTTATGAATGAGTGAAAATAATCTATTTGGAGAGTCTGCTCTACATCTTGGATATAAGCAAATATCATACTGTTCCATCACTCTGTCCAAATAGTTGCTGATGCTCCAGCAGGGGACCCGCCCTCGCTCCTGTCTGCCCCCTATAAATCCTATCTGTCAAGACCCATCTATAGTCCCTCCTCTGCTGGCAAGCTTCCTCAGCCCATTCCAGCCTGCAGGTATCCTGTCCTCCTCCAAACTGCCATGGTACTTACTGTCATTTAACCATTAATCACCATCCTGCCTGTGCCAGCTATGCACAGCTATGCAGAGCCACTGTTTATTACTTCTGCAGTTATTTAACTTATCATGTTTAATTTGTCTTCTAAACTATACTGTAAAGTGGTAAGGGCAGGAATCTTAATTTTATCCTTCCTTATTTGCCTTGCAAAGCCTTCCACAGAATAAGAGTTCAGCAGATTACTGTTGAATAAATGATCGAAGTAGTTTAAAACGGGATCTTGAAGGAGGAACAAGTACAATTTTCAGTTATCTATTCTAAAGGATGGGATTGGAGCTCCTTTTGTTGTTATTAACATTTTAGGAAAAAATAGAATAATAGATGTAAAAATATTTCAGAAAGTGTGCCTTAGTTAGGAACAGGAGAACCAGTGTGTGAGGAGTGTAGGACAGACTCGATGGCATGGACCTTGGCTACCCAACATTGATTTACTCTTCCTTCTGGCAGACCCTGACTTTCATCATGTGTCTATGTTCCTCCGCAAAGTTATGTGCTTTGGGGGAAATTATACAAGCCCCATCCCAAAAGATTGGCTTCAAAATGCTCTGAGCCAACAAAAGGGGTCCCGCTTTCTTTGTTTTAGTCATGTGATAAAATTCTGGGCATTTGATGCAACCTGAACCAATGAAATATGAGACAGTTCATTGGGGGACTTCTGGGCAAGATTCCCTGACCTTCAGAAAAAAAATGAGGAAAACACAGCTTCATCTTCTACTTCTGGACATTGTTCCATCTCAGTATAATGTTTGATGCTGTCATAGCTATCTTGTGAACAAGAGTGAGGGCAGCGCAAAGACAAAACCATACACAGAAAAATAAAGGAAAGAAAGGAAGAACCTGGGTCTTGTTGATGATGTTGATCCCCTGAATCAACTGCCCTAAGAGCCACTCTTCTTGTAGACTTTTATCAGTGAGATAATAAATTTCTATATAGGTTGATTTGAGGCAATTTTCTGTTATTTGCAGTTACAAGCATTCTATATGATGCATTGATTTAAATATTTGCTTAAAAGGAGCTAGAAACAAAGACCTGTAAGTGAATGTTGATAGTAGCCTTAATAATAATAACAAAAACCTGAAAACAACCCAAATGTCCATCAACTGGTACATGGATAAGAAGTTTATACTATATCCATTCAATGGAAAAACTTAAACTCTATACCCATTAAATAATAACTCCCCTTTCCCCTCTATCCCCAGCCCCTGGCAACCATACTTCTACTTTCTGTCTTTATGAATTTGACTTCTCTAGGTACCCCACAGAAGTTAATTCATATAGTATTTGTCTTTTTGTGACTGGCTTTTTTCACTTAGCATATCTTCAAGGTTCATCCATGTTGTAGCATCTGTCAGAATTTCCTTTTCAAGGCTGGATCATATTCCACTATATGTAAATACTGTATTTTATTTATCCATTCATCTGCTGATGGACACTGTGTTGCTTCCACCTTTCTGGATATTGTGAATAATGATACTACTAAATGATACTATTAAGTGTACAAATATCTCTTCAAGATCCTGCTTTCAGTTATTTTTGGTATATGCTTAGAAGTGAAATTGCTGAATCTTATAGTGTGAGGTACTTTTTAGATGTGATTAACATTTATATCAGTAGACTGATTAAAACACATTATCCTCCATATTGTGGGTGGGCCGCACCTAATCAGTTGAAGGCCTTAAAAGAAGACCTCTCCTGAAGTCTTCATGGGAGTAAGGAATTCTGCCTTCAGACTACCACCATATCTGAGCCACATCAACTCAAGGTCTCCAGTCCTAGGTTTTACCTCCATACTTTAGGACCTGCCAACCCCATAATCCCTTGAGCCAATTCTTTAAAATAAATTTCTCTGGATAGAGAGAGAGAGGCAGATGTAGATACATCCCTTTGGTTCTGTTTCTCTGAAGAACCCTAATTAATGCTGTAGGGACAGGAAACAGATTAGTAGCTGTCAGAGGTCAGAATTGGGGGAAAACAGATTGAATGCAAAGGGGCACAAGAGAACTTTTTGGCATAAGGGGGATAATCTATGTCTACACTGTTGAATACAGTAGCCACCAGACACATAAGGCTATTAGTATTTGAAGTGTGACTAGTCTGAATTGAGATGTGTTGTAGGTATAAAAGACACATCAGATTTCAGAAACTTTGTATGAAAAAATGTAAATTATGTCAATAATTTTTACATAAGTTACATATTGAAATGTGATATATTTTATATATACAGTTAAACAAAATATATTATTAAAATAAATTTCACCTGTTTCTTACTTTTTTAATGTGGCTACTAGGAATGTAAAGTTACATATATAGTTTATATTGTGTTTCTATTGGACAATGCTGTTCTGTATCTTGATCATGATATTCGGTACATGAATATTTACACTGATAAAACTCTTTGAACTGTACACTATAAAGGGTGAATTTTATTGAATGTAAATTATACCTCAATAAACTTAATTTTAAAATATGGACTAAGAAAAATGGAAACAATTTTACAATACAAAAATATTACAATATTCATATCATGTTCATTCCCACTGTTATATCTTTGTGTTGTTTCCAGTGTTTCCAGATGAATTAAACCTAATTCATCTTTTAAAAACTGGCAAAGTCAGTCTCATGCAGCATCCCCATTCTATCTCTTGCCTGCCACTCGGATCTGCCTTCTCTGAATCCTTGCTGCACTGAGAGTTACAGTGTAACTCCTTCCTCATGCATGGAATTTGAGCTTGCTGGGTCAGATACCAGCCAAGAGAGAAGGACTTAGATGCAGGGATTTGAACATCAAAGGATGACCGACTTCAAAACCTTAGATCCAGCTGGGCTGGTTTTAAAGACTAAGGCTAATAGCCAACTGCCATAGCACAGCATCAGAATGTTTTCCAGGTGTTTTTGTGTATGCCAAGTGTGGCCTCCTAGCTGGAACAAGCTACCTAAAGCCAGGAACCATGTCTTATCCATCTTGAGCAACCTCTGGGAAACCCACGGCCCTTGAACTTGAGATATAAGATTACTGGGTCTGATATCAACAGCACCATTGCCTTAAATGAAACCTGACTTTTCCAGGACTCCATATCCCTTGTGGCCCCCTGAAGGGGTACCTCTTTATCTTCTCACACCTCATATAGCTCAGGATCAGCAGATGTGGTTGGTGTCTGTCTTATTCCTCATTGCTACTTCCAGAAACATACTCCCTCATTTTCCTGGAAGAAAGAAAAAAAGCCAAGTTCTTGAAGAACTTGTTTTGAAGAACATGAGTTTTTACTCTTCAATCCTCTTCCCTTCCTCCAGATCAGATCTAAGAACTGCACTGTATACCTCCTTACGTGTCAACATCCTTAGCATCTGGTTCGTATCTTACTCTCCACTTCAAGCCCTGCCTTCGGTGATCCAAGTGGATAACCCAACCAGCCCAAAAACACTTCTGATGGTTCAAACTCAGCAGATAAATCTGGGCAACATGGAAAGAGTAAATTAGGTTCCTTTTCTTCCTGGTCCTTAATTCTATCCTCTCCCTTCACCAGCCTGCATCAATCTGGGGAGCCCACTAGTGCAAGAATAGAATGTAGGGAACAAAGATATGAGGTTCTCAAGAAGCCTTCAGAGGGATGATCTGTTCCAAAAATGTTTATGATTCCTTTTATCATTTAAACATTGATTATCTAATTAATATGTGAGTGTTATTAAATAATTTAGGTGAAGAAAACAAAAATCAAAATGACCCATAATTTTACCGACCAGAGAAAGTGTCTATTAACATTTTAATGAATATTTCTTCCCAAACTTCCTTAAGCATGCAAATTTTTCCTTTTAATAAAATGCCAAGTTAGTAAATATACTACTTCATAACCTGCTTTTTATATCTAAAATAATATATCTTTTTAAGTTAGTAAATATATTTTACACTTTTTACTTTTTATTTTTTACCATAATTTATTTAACTAATTCACAATTGTTGGTCATTTAGGTCATCTACAGTTTTTTGTTATTATAAAGTGAATAAAATGAGCATCTTTGTAGCTAGACCTTTGTACACATTTTTAAAAAGATTTATTTATTTCTGAGAGAGAAAGAGAGCAGGGGAGGGGAAGAGGGAAAGAATCCCAAGCAGACTCCGTACTGAGTTTGGAGCGCCACACGGGGCTCAATCTCACAACCCTAGGATTATGACCTGAGTCAAAATCAAGAGTTCACTGTTAACTGACTGAGCCACTCAGGCGCCCCCTTGGTGCCCATTCTTAATTTCATTAGGATAAATTTCTAAAAGTAGAATTTCTGGGTTACAGTATTTGTAATGTTACACATATATTAATATCTTAGCATGTTTTAGATACAATATCTAAAATCTACAAATAACCATCTCTTTTTACATGTTCTTAGATTATTATTTGACAGAAGTCCCTTTCTAAGTGACTTCAACAAGTAACTGAGCTTCTATCAATATTAGTATAACTTTTATTTATATATTCATTCTTAAAATTGCTAGCCTTTCTCAAGTTCATTCAACAAACATTTATTTAGGACCTACTATGTGCTGGGCACTATGCCAGATGCTAGGGAAAGAAAGTGAGTAAGACACATGAAGTAATGATCAGAGTGTGACTCAGTATATTTTTCATGGGCCAAAGAGGAAGGTAAACCTCAACTTGCCTGCATTGGTCAAAAAAGGCTTTGTACTGTCAAGAATGATGTCTAATTAGAGTTTTCAGGAAAATCATTGAATAGTCCAGGTGGTCCAGAAAAATAAGACTATCCCCAGCAAAGAAAAAAAATATTTGCAAAAAGACAGATGCATCAATGAACAGGTCACTTTGTGTGACTGGACCATACATGACTAGAGCCTCTCCTGAAACCTGGTAAACACTAAAAATAGTTGTTGGTAGTGAGGAAATTCTATGTGAAAACTATTACCGGATCACTAAAATCGCTATAATTATTGTTCTTTCTTTATTTTTCATTAACCTTCTGCAGTCCTATTAATTCTGAATAAACTCACTTGGTTCAATTTTCCTGTTTGTGCCAAGGAATTAATGTTTGTCCTAGTCAAAAGAAAGTCCCCCCTCCCCCACTATCTCTATGCTTTGGGTAAACTCTATGCAAGAACACAAATAGTTAAAATCCATATCCCACAAACCCCAAGGGCACGCAGTTTTCAACCCCAGGAGACAACCTATCTGACCAACATACTTGATCTAGTTTAGAGATATACTCTCCCACAATACATAGGAGGAAAAAATTATCTTTCAGGTCTGCGTATGCTCAAAACATATCCATACAGGATAATTTTTTCTTATTAAATACTGTCTACAGTACATTACTATACCAAAGAACACAATGTTTCCCTATATTCCAAGTAGAGCCGAAAAAGTAAGTTTCCCATTTTTTGATACAGCTTTAGCATACTCAAAGCACTTTTACATATTGCTCATTTGAGCCTCCTTGGGAATAAAACAACCTTGGAAAGTCTTGAGCCTCAAAACAACCTTGAAATATTATCCATATTTTTGCAGAGAAGGAAGCCAAAAATGATAGAACATAACTTACCCAAATTGACAATTGTTATGACTAAGCATGCTACTCAAAAGTCAGCTTGGCCATCATCTAGTCTAGGAAATTCCTAAAAAGTCTCAAAGATTGGACTGATTGTGCTTCCCTTGGCTTCCCACTGCCCACGTGCATGTCTATCAAGCACCCATTTCACCAATGCTTCTCAAATTTTAATGTGCATGCAAATCTCCTGAGAATCTTGTTGAAATGCAGGTTATGATTTGGTTGGTCTGGGGTAGGGCCTGAGATTCTGCATTTCTAACAAGCTCCTGTGTGATACTGATACAGCTCATCTAAAGCATTCTAGTGGATCATTACGGCCCAGTGTTTTGCTGTGTTTTTTTAAATTCTCCTGCACTCCACTGTAAGCTTCATAAGGCCATGAACTATGCATTATTAATCACAGTATTCCCAGCATTTAGTTCAAGATTTGGCAGGCTGTAAAAATCTCAGTAAATATGAAATGAATTAGTGAATAAGTGAATAAATGAATAAATGAAATCCATGTTTTTAGCCTAGAGCTGTTTCTACAATCTCATGCTGTCTCAAAAACAAGGGCCAGGACCACTTTTCCCTTTTAACTACCACATTAAACTCCAGCTTCCTTAAGAAAACCCAAAAAACCCTAAACATATTGAAGAATTGTTTTTCTTGCTCCCCTAAATACACTTGAGTGTTTCCACCTGGGGTATTCAAAGGAAGACAGAGAGTGCTCTCCTCTGTTCATTCAGAATCCAAGCTGACAGAGGCTATAACAACCACAGCATGAAGCACTCAAGGTCACCTTCAGAATCAAGATCTAACTGGAAAGTGAGGCCTAGGAATAACCTATCACATCTGCCTCTTTTCTAAGAGAATCTGGGAAATATTGCCTTTGGTTGGGTAGTCACTCTCTAGGAACAATATACTGGAAAAAAAAGCAAGATTCTTAAATAGGGGGGCGCCTGGGTGGCTCAGTGGGTTAAAGCCTCTGCCTTCGGCTCAGGTCATGATCCCGGGGTCCTGGGATCGAGCCCCACATTGGGCTCTCAGCAGGGAGCCTGCTTCCTCCTCTCTCTCCCTTCCTGCCTCTCTTGCCTACTTGTAATCTCTGTCTGTCAAATAAATAAATAAAATCTTTTAAAAAAAAAAATCTTAAGTAGGCACAGCCCCCCCTTACTCCTATACAACCCCCATGAGTACCCACTGGTTTTTGGTTTTCGTTTTTAAAAATTTTATTTATTTATTTGACAGAAAGAGATCACAAATAGGCAGAGAGAGAGAGAGAGGGAAGAGGAAGCAGGTTCCCTTCTGAGCAGAGAGCCTGATGTGGGGCTCGATCCCAAGACCCTGAGATCATGACCCCAGCCGAGGCAGAGGCTTTAACCCACTGAGCCACCCAGGTGCCCTTACCCACTGGTTTTTAAAGGCACTCTGCACTTTCCCAGATTGTATGGCCTAATCCATGATTTTCCCTTTCCTGGATTTCCTTTACCCTAAACAAGCTCCATCTGTTTATCTTTCAGCTGCACATGTCAAAAGATTTTTTATGCAGTTTTTTCAGATCTCCGAAACAAATATGATCTCTCCCTTTTTTGAATCTGTATAATGCTTTATACTTTTCAAATAATCTCTAACACATTATACCACGCATTTCAGTTATGGGTGTAGTTATAAGCACCTGAAGAGCAGGGACTCTACCTGAATCATCTTGGTACCCTTTTGGCACCTAGCAGAAAACGTGACAAATAGCAGTAACTTAGCAACCCATGGCATTTGTAAGTCGAACTAAAAACACTTACAATAAATATAAAGAGTTCTTCTGGTAGCTACCTTGCTCTATGTTTTTCAACATGGAAGACAGCTATAACTTCAAAAGTAAAAGAAAGCAGAACGATCAGTGCTCCAAAGCTACAAATATAGCTAGAGCCATGGCATAAAATGAAATACTTCTGGTTCATATACTTCCACTGAGCAACACTGCATTTTATACACTTCTTTAATGGTTCAGATGTATAGTTCTTAACATCACATGGAGACTCATAACCTTCAGAATACAGCATGAATCAGCTGACTGCACAGCAAAGAGAATGTAAAACGCCATCAACAATGTCCTAAACTGGAACAGTAAACTTTTAAAGTACAAACAACTCATCTGTTAGCAGCCTGGTATTCGCCTGTCTGGAAAGTAAATACATTAGAAAGATCTTTAAAAGAAATTCTATTACCTGTGTAAGCCCGCAATTTTCAAGCCTGAATGTAGAGCAGCTCCAGGTAAGAGGTGCTGCGACCCGGCCTTTTTGCCGTAGATACTACAGGAGCAATCCACTGGTCGGAACATGAAGAGCTTTCTAATCACCACCCCGTGAATCTGTAATAATTTCCTTGGGCTCATCCAGATTCGTCCTCACTTACCCAGTTTATGGGGCATGGATTCTTAGATACACAATCTATAGAGGAATGTCATTAACAACATAAATCCAAAAACAATTTATGTCCTCCGTTATCTTACTGTTACGGTTTTTCAAACCTTGTCTAAGTGGTCTGGTTTGCTTAAGAGAGCTGCGGGGAACCCAGTGTCCGGGTTTAAGAGAAACGGCCCACGCGCTGGCTCGCGGAAGGCTGTTGCTTTCCACCCAGAGCCTGGAATCAGCCCCTCTGCGCGGCTAAAACCTTTCAGAGTGCGCAGACGGGAAAGTAACTTAGTAGGGAATGAAGGACTCCCTCCTGATTCCTTACAGTTCTCTTTTGGCTCTCAAACGGACCTCCACACCCAGAGGGCAGGGAGAGATGGAAAAAACCAGCAGCCACTTCCCAGATTGGTGGGTGGCAGGTTTATAATCAGCCACGGAGCTTCCACACGAGGTTTGTCCCGCGCGGCGGCAACTCCAGTAGGTCTCCTCCCCTGCCCGCCAGAATCTCCCAAGTTTACCCACGGCTCAGGCCGTCTCAGGGACACGGCGCCCTCTCTAAGCTGTGTCCTTGCAAAGGGCTCCCACCCTCGGAATGGTGGACAGACCGAGCCAGCGGAGAGGGGGCGTGACGAGCTTCCGATTGCGCGGACCCAGCTCTCGAGTCAACAAGCGGTCACGTTCTCCCGAAGACCCCCTCCAACACTCCGCCCCCTCGTGCGGCCTCGAGGTCAATTCGTTAGATTCTGGCGGGCAGGTGCGAAGGTCTACTCCAGCTGCGGGCGTGCAAGACGAACGCCATACCCGAGCTCCCGGGCTGGTTAGAGCGGCCACCTACCAGTCTGGAGTGGCTGCCTGCTTCTTCCGTCTCTCGCTGCCCTCTGCGTGTGGGGGCCAGATTCGGATTACACCAGCGAGGTTCCCGAGGTTGCGAAAACGTTTCCACCCACGTAAAACACAAGTGCGGACGAGTAAAGAGAAGAAAAAGGTAAGCGTGAGCAAAAGTTCCTTTTGGGGAAAGAGAAAAAAACAGGATCGACTTAGAGCTTTACAGCTGAAACACTAAAAAAATTAAAATGCAATCCTTCCACCACCCCCAATATGCATAAAGGAGTATCAGCAAAGTTCTGATATCTCATCTTGATTACTTTGATCTGTATTTCTTAACACGGAAATACAGAATGTGAAACTTCTTCCGAAAAGTTTTGGACACCACACTTTTATGGTTGTCCTGAGGATGGACTTTCCTATGAAGTCGTCCCCTATGGGAGCTAGAGGCTTTAGGAAGTAGTTAATATTCAATTCTATGCTATCATATCAAAATGCAGGATTTCTGGGAGTTATGACAGGTAACCCAGCAAACTTGGCTTATCAACTAAGCTTACTAATTGATTACACTTAAATTGTCCATTAAAGGGGCATTTGAGGATCTTGGGTGTGATCATGGGGGATCATGCAGGGAACACAAAGTAAACACAAGTAAAGCAGTGGTCTTTCCCTTCAGTGGTTAATTGTTTGGGGATTTGTGTTGTGGCTCTTGAGACAGGGAGGCTGCAGGAAAAGGGTTTTGTTCCAAAAGAAAGGGGAATACCTGAGAGTTCAGAGGAGGGAAAGAAGATATCTGGTTGGATGGAATGAAAAAACACTTTATGAAATGGGAAGATTTGAGAAAAGACAAGGCCTAGAGGATAGCTAGTGTTTTGTGAAAAGGAAACAGAGGTGAGGAAAGTGTCTGTAAAAGGACAGCATGAATAATAGCACTCATCATCATCATCAGACTGGCATTTACAGAGGACTCACTTCATGGTCGTCACCGGGCTGACTTCTCTACATGTGTGAACGCTTCTAATCGTCACAACCAAATTGTGCAGTCCATTATTGCCTGCATTTTACAAAGAGGAAACTGAAGCTGTGGTTCATTGCCCAGGACCATATAGCTAAAAGTAGCACAGTCTGAAACTGAGAATGTTTCGGGTACCTGTTAGACTCTAGCTTGAAAGGAGTTTTTAGTGCCTATCTGTAAACTGAATAATAATAAGTCTAGAAATGCAGGTCAGAATTTCCCAAGGTCCCAAATTCTAGATTAAAGACTTTGTTTCCAGACAGACAGTGAACAGCCACTGAAAGATTTTAAACAGGTTCTGACATTACCCAAGTCAGTGGTATAGTAGAGATATAATAGAGTGGACAGACCTGGGGAGACAATAAGACCAAGAAGTCATTGGCAATTTCTCAGGTTAGAGGCAAACTCAAAGTGAAGGCCTTGATGATCAAATGAGGTAAGAGATATGAGAAACATAAGAAGGCCAAATCAACAGAATGTGTCAACCGATTGAGTTCTGGGAATATTAGAGAAAATAGAAAGTCAACAGTGACTCTCAGATTTAGGGTTAGAGGCTGAAATGATGGTTTCAGAAATAGAAATAGTTAAGAAAAGATGATTGAAAGGAAGATGATGCCTATAAAGTTGTCCTCCTCCTCTAGCTGCTCTTTTTCCTCCTGCTTCTCCCTCCTCCTCAATACCACCACCATCATAGTCTGCAAGGGATGGCACTTGGTCTGTTCTAGGCAGCATTCTAAACATTTAACACATATTAACTAATTTAACACTAAAAGCAATTGATGAAGTACATCATAATAATACTCTTGTTTTATCAATAAGAAAATGGGGACACAGCAAGGGTCAATGACTTGCCCAAGGTCATATCATTAATAAGTAAGCAGTGGAACCTGAATTACAAATCCAGACATTCTGGCCCCGGAGTCCATCTTGAAATTGTTACAACTGAGTGGGGGGCAGACATCAAAATATTTTTGTTGGGCAAACTTTCTTTACTGCTGTTTCTCAATCATGTACATAAGGAGCATTAGGACTAGGAAACGATCATATACTTGCAGGGAAGACCTCTGGCCCGCATAGTACAGAAGAGCAGCTCCAAAACCGTTCCTCCTTTTTCCATCCCACTTTCACACGTGCCAGGGTTTTGTCCTCTTGCACCTTGCAGTGCTCCATGAATTTTCCAGAGGCAGCCTACTAGAATCTGTCCCCCTGTCCGAGTAATCTTCGTTCTGCCCTTTATAAGTAATAGGGATATTCTCTCCTTTAAAGAGGTATATGACCTTTCCCACTCTCATTTTCTTGATCTAATACATGTGGACGATGTATGACTCTGCCTGGGTTTCCTCTTCTCTTTAATAAGGCAATTTGAAAATATTTACATGCAGAGTGTTTCACAGGTGGTGGAGAGCCCAGCTCTTGCTGTGGTGCTTGCTGGCTGCAGAGGAATTGTCTTAATTCTGCTCAGAGTCTCCTCTGAGGTGATATCATTAGGGTGATATATTTATCTGATTTCCTTGTTTCCCTTTTCCTGGTTCCAAAACAATGGAGTTGGACCCTGTATGGTGTCACGAGCAGGGGTTGGAGGGAAGGAAGGCAGTGTCTAAGGAGAGAAGGACAAGAAAACGGAGAAGTTGCAGAGTATGAAGCAGGGAAGGGACACCTGACATCTGGTAGCGTGAGTGGCCAAGTGTGGCAGCAGCTGGCCTGGGCCATGCCTCCTGACTCCTGGGAGTGCAAAATGAGCTGGAAAGATCGGGAGGACGCAGAAATCAACACTCCACATCATTCTGGCCAGGCATAGCCATTGCACAGGACTCTAAGCCCACAAGTCACATGTAGCCGAACACTAACTGATACTTTAAGACTTTTCCCCAAAATGTATATGATAAGTATTTTAAACATAAAAAAGAGTGGAAAGGTTGGTACATTGATCATAAGTATCGTCACTGCCTAAATGAAAAGTTAATATTTTTGTTAACATTTTACCATATTTGTTGTATCTGTGTGTATACTAATATACCTAAGAATATATTTATATATGTGTATATATTTGTTTTACTGAACCGTTTGAATGTACATTGCAAACATCATGGCCCTTTATTCCTAACCACTTCAGCTTACCTCTAATAGAAACTAAAGTGCTCTGCTTAACGACCCCAACACCACCACACCTCAAAAAATGAATAAACATCTTAATGTCATCTAATATCTAGACAATATTCAGATTGCCTATATTTTCCCCAAAACATGTTATCACTATTTAGTCTAAGTTCAGCTTCACATCCAGGTGTTACATCATTTCTTTTTTTTTTCAAGTTTTCTTTTGGTTATAATGTAACATGTACATAGACAAAAGAAACAAATTCTAAGCATCCAGCTCGTTTTCACAAAGCAAAACATCTGTGTAACTAGCACCCAGATCAAGGAGTAGAATATTATCAGCACTTCAGAATCCTGCCCTGTGCTCCCTCCTTCCCAATGTGCCTCCCCAAAGGTAACTACTACTCTGACATCCGTTATCATCCATAACTTTTGCCTGGTTGTGAACTTTATATAAATGAACTCAAACAGTTCACACTTTATTTCTTCTGCTTATAAAATGCGTCATACATATACAAATGCATACAATATATATACAACAGTTATTCATGTACTCTCATTTTGTATAAACTATTACATTTTAATAATATTCTACAATTTATTTGCCCATTGTTGACTGGCCATTTGGATATCCTCTGTTTTCAAATGCGTGCTAAGTCTATGCACATTTTTAAATTAGGTTGCTCATCATTTTCTTATTAAATATATCTATTCCAAATATATGCTTTCACAGTGACTGGCCTTTCACTCTCTTAACTGTGCATTTTTCTGAGGAGCTGTTTATTTTAATGAATTCCAATCTTTCCCTTTATGACTATGGCTTTTTGTGTCCTCTTTAAGAACTTTATGACTACTCCAAAGTCATAAATATATTCTCCTTTGTTATCTCCTGTGAGTTTTACTGTTTTACCTTTTACACTTAGATATACAATACATCTGGATTTTATTTTTGTAACATTAGATAAGACTCAGGTTCACTTTTTTCCAAATTGATAACCAATTGAACTATTCCGTTTATTAAACATTCTTCTCTCTCTTCCCTACTCTGTTAACATCGTCATATAGCAGGTAACCATGTATTGATAGGTCTATTTCTGGACTTTCTTTCATTTGATCTATTTGTTTATCCCCTAGACAATACAATATTGCCTTAATTACTGTAATTTCATAGTAAATATTAAAATTTGCTAGTGTAAGTCTCCCAGGTTTTTTCTTCTTCTTCAGTACTACCTTGACTATTTTGGGACCTATGCATTTCCATACATAATTAAGATTCAACTTTTTAATTTTTAGAAAAAATATTTTCCTAGAATTTTGATTGGGTTTTCATTGAATCTATTGATAATTATAGAGAACCAACATCTTTACAATATTGAATCTTCTAATCCACAAACATGAGTGACTTTTCATTTAAGTCTACTTTCATTTCTCTCATGGTTTTGTATATTTCTGTATAAAGTCTTTGTGCATCTTTCATTAGATTTAATTCTAGGCTTCTGATGTCTTCTGGTGTTGATGTAAATACATCATATATTTTATTATTTTATTTCGAATATTTTGTTGCTTGTGTAGAGACATACAATTGAGTTTGTATATTCACTTTTTATCTAGAGACCTAGTTAAATTTATCTTTTCATCTAAGTTGGGTTTTTTTTTTAAGATTTTATTTATTTATTTATTTATTTATTTGAGAGAGAGCACAAGCCAGGGGAGCAGCAGAGGGAGAGACTCCCCACTGATGCAGGGCTCAGTCCCAGGACCTTGGGATCATGACCTGAGCCAAAGATGTTTAACCAACTGAGCCACCCAGGCACCCCTCATCTAAGTTGTTTGATTATAGATTATTTTGTATTTCTGTAATTTTGGGGTTTCTATGTCATCTGAAGAAAAAGGCAGTTCTATTTCATCCTTTCTCATATTAATACCTTTTTCTTGCTTTATTGCTCTAAAAATGTCAGTATAATGTTAAATGGAAGAGACAATAACATAATTTTTGCATCAATTTAATCTCAAGGGAATTTTCAGTATTTCACCATAGAGTGGGAAAGGCACCACATGTTTTGCCAATGTCACTTATCAGATAAAGGCAGTTCCCCTCTAGTCCTAGATTCCTAAGAGTTTTATTTGTAAGCATAAATCATTGGTAAATTTAATCAAATACTTTTTCTGCATCTATTGAGATAACTGTATGATTTTTTTTTCATTATTCTACTAATGTGGTTTATTACATTGGTTATTTTAGTGTGAAACCACCTTGCCTTCCTGGAATAAACCCTATTTATCATAATATATTATCCTTTTATTTACATTACTGGTTCAATTGCTAGTATTTTTTGTAGATTTTTTTTGCATCTATATTCTTGAGAGAGATTGGCCTCTATTTTGGTAATATCTTTTTCTTCCATTTGTTATCAAAGTTATACTATCTTCATAAAACAAGTTGGAAGGTGTTTCTTCTCATTCTGTTTTGTGGAAAAGATTCTTAAGACTCGTTATTTCTTCTTTAAATGTTTCAACACCTTCATAGACAAAGCCTCTGAATCTAGAGATTTTTCTTTGGGAAGATGTTTATTTACAAATAGATGTAGAACTATTTACATTTTTGTATCTTTTTGTGTAATTTTTTGGAAACTGAATTTCAATGAGTTTGTCCATTTCATATGTATATCAAGTGCAGTAATAATATAGTATTGCTTTAATATCTTCTAACTATATCTTAAATATCTATACGAAATGTAGTTATGTCTTCTCTTTCATCCTACCTCTGGAAATTTGTACTCTTTTTTTCCTTGATCAATCTTATTTAGGTCTATTAATTTTATTAATCTTTTTCAGAGAACCAAATCCTGATTTTAGTGATTTGCTCTATTTTATTTAATTAATATCTAGTTTTATCTACGTTATTTTAATCTTCCTACTTTCTTTGGGTTTAATTTCCTTTTTTCTTCCAACTTTGGTGATGGATACTTAGGTAATTGACTTTCAGAATTTCTTTTATAATAAAGCACATTTTGCTATAAATTCACCTCAGCACAGGTTTAGTTAGATCTCACAAGTATTAAGATGCCATCTTTTATGTTCAAAATATTTTTTGAATCCTTCAATTCAAAATGTTTCTTTTTTTTTTAATTTTTTAAGATTTCATTTATTTATTTGACAGACAGAGATCACAAGCAGGCAAGAGAGGCAGGCAGGGAGAGAGAGGAGGAAGCAGGCCCTCCGCGGAGCAGAGAGCCCGATGTGGGCCTCGATCCCAGGACCCCGGGATCATGACCCGAGCCAAAAGCAGAGGCTTTAACCCACTGAGCCACCCAGGCGTCCCCAATTCAAAATATTTCTAATTGCTCTTATTACATCCTTCTTGACACATGAGTTATTCTCAAAACATTTGGGGATTTTTTTAGTTATATTTTATTATTGATTTCAAGCTTAATTACATTGTGATCATACACCATATTGTCAATGATTTCAATTCATTCAAATGTGTTGAGATTTATTTTATGATACATCATATGATCCGTTTTGATAAATGCTCCATATACGCTTGAAAACAGTATGTATGGTTACATTGTTGAGGGCAGTGTTTCATACATGTCAATTAGTGTAAAAGAAAGAAATGTGACAATAGAAGCAGAGGTTGGAGTGATGCTATTGCTGGAATGTGCCACAGGCAAGGAACACAGGTGGCCTATAGAAGCTGCAAAAGGCAAGAAACAGATTCTCCCCAGAGGCTCCAGAAGGAACATACCCCTGCTGATGCTTTGATTTTAGCCCCATAAGATCCATTTCAGACTTCTTGCCTCCAAACCTTTTGCTGTTTTAAGCCATGTTTTTGGTAAGTGGCTACAGCAGTAATAGCAAGCTAATACACCAATGTCTTTTTGGCCTTCTTTTACTTTCAGGGCTTATACGTCCCTATATCTACATTATGTCTCTTGTAAATAATGGTCTTTGGCTGTGAAGTGTGTAAACCTGGTGATTCATAGACCTGTACCCCTGGGGCTAATAATACATTATATGGTAATAAAAATATTTTTAAAAATTAAAAAAAAATAATGGTCTTTGGTCGGTTTTTTTTTCTTATACATCTAACAGTTTCTTTTTTTTACCTTTTGTCTTTTAATTGGAGAATTTAGATTAGTTTCATTTATTATAGTTACTTAAATACTTAAATTTGTAGCTATCATATACCTATTTATTTTTTATTTATTTTACCTCTTTTTCTTCCCTTTCTTTTATTTTTTGTTTTTCTTTGAATAGATCCAGTATTTGTTTTATAGTTCCATTTTTTGTCCTTTGTTAGCTTCTTAGATATACTTTCTTGTATCCCTAGAGATTATAACATGCATTTTGAGTTAAAAGAACCTAATATCAGTTAGTACTGCTTTCAATTCCTAGACCATACTGATGATTCCTGTGTTTCATCCAGGTTTTCTAGCCAGTCTTATTAGGAGATCACCTCTACCACAAGCTGTTCTTTCTTGATCAGCCTTGGGATTCTGTTTCCACAATGTTCCTGCTGTGATGGCATTGTCACTGGCCCCATTTCAGCCCCATGTATAAACACTACCTGATTCCTATCTCTCCTATTCCTCCAAATAGCCAGTCCCTCAGGATAAGGAGAGGAAGAGGCAGCAAAAATGCTGCTCTGAGAGAGTTTTAAGGCCACTTTCCACACACTAGCTTTGTTATAGTTTCCTGAACTTGAGGTACTCACTCTATCTTCTAAATTGTGATAAGAATGCTTTTAATCACACACCAAAGAACTAAGGTATTTGAAGCCAATACTCCCCTTGGGCACCTGTCCATCTCATTTTCTTTCTTATGGGCAAAAGTAGTTAGCCACACTGAGAAAAATGGAGACAGTAATCCGAAGTGTATTCGCAGCTACCCCTAGATATCTAATAACTCCCAACCAGCTCCCGACTCTTTAAACAGGTGGAGAAAATTTGGGAGAGATCCCAGCTTCCTCGAGAGTAAGATCATGGGCAACCATTCATGGGCAGGATACTCGCAATAGGAAGGTGAACTGCAGTGGCTCAGAGTGAGTGGGTTGAAGACCATCCATTGGAAATTTTTAATTATATGATCTTGGGCAAGTCGCACACACTTCCGAAACTCTTTTTCCTCTTCTATAAAGTGGTGAAAGTAATAATACTTTCCTCTTTTGTTTGCCACAAAGGTTGAATATGATGTGATAAAGCAGGTAAAACACTTAATATAGTGCCTGGAACATTACATATACTCAATAACTGCTAGCAATTTTTATTTTAATCCTAGACCACTAACGTTCTCACAGTGAGTCCTGCAGGGACATGGAAAGATGTAGAGGGACCCTAAATCAGCAGACAGAAGAGTAGCCAGTAAACTTCACTTTCTGGACACTTTTGCCCTGAAAGTGGTTAAGAGATTACGGGGTTAATTTGTGAAATTGTCCTGATCCTGTTCCCTAACTACCAAGGGTCTAAAAACCAGGCAGTGGACTGGGGAAAAAAATGCATCCATTGCAATAAGATAAAGAAACACATTTGTAAATGTGTGTGTAAGACACATTCTTGGGGTCGTGGTCTCAGCAAATGCTTCTCTCTGTCTGTTTTCATTTACAAACGTTTATTAAGCACCTCCTATATCCAGGTCATTGGGAAAAGCAGTAGACATGCCAATAAAGACCCTATGTTAAGTGCCAATGTTCTGTGTCTATCTCCTCTACATACTTCTGTCATTTTGTCTTTACTGAATGTTTCCGAAGTACATACTACTTTTATTCCAATGTTACAGGTTAGGAAACTAAGACACAAAGAGGTCAAGTTATGCTTTGAAGTCGTACAAATAGATATTAATGATTTAGTTCTTGTCCTCATGGTGCTTGCAGTCTACAAAATAAAAGATGTTTTAGTAGTACATCTTAAAACTCTATTAAATGTTTAAATGTAATATTGTCCAAAAGCTGGCAGCCATCCAGGTAATCAGAAATTAACTCGATATTCAATTTTCATTTAAGCATTTAAAGTCATGTATCCCCAGCCTGGTGTCTCTAATATTTCTGGCGTCCCATGATTTGTACAAGAAAGAAATATAATCAGCTCCCTGTCCAAGTAATTTTAATGGCCTTTTAGTGGATTAAAATGAAATTCTACTAAATATACTAATGTAACTGGTAGTTGAAAAATGTGAAGCTTGCTAATTACAAGTAAAAGTAGGTTAACCGATAATTTTGTTAGAAGCAGTGTTAAGAAAGCTCGAATATTGTGTGTTCGTTCAGTTAGCAAGACACCTAAAGCATAACTGAAGTTTAAGAGTGATTAAATAAAGGGACGCCTGGGTGGCTCAGTGTGTTGGGGCCTCTGCCTTCGGCTCAGGTCATGATCCTGGGATCGAGTCCTGCATTGAGCTCTCTGCTCAGTGGGGGTCCTGCCTCCCCCTCTCTACCTGCCTCTCTGCCTACTTGTGATCTCTGTTTCTCAAATAAATAAATAAATCCTTAAGAAAAAAAGAGTGATTAAATATAAACTATAATATGTGAGAGAATATTTAACCACTATTTAAAAAAACTTAAAATCAAGTGGATTGCCTAGGAATATGTAAATATGATTCAGAATGTTTCTAATTATTGTGCAATCTTTTTAAGAGCATTATTTTATTAAGCATGTGTGTGATATGATTTCCACATTGAGAATTTGATCATTGTTGATCTAAGGGGTGGGTCTAAGGAGACTACATCTGTCTTTGGACTTTAAAATGCCAGTACTACGTTTTTAAGATGTAATATAAATATTGCTTTGAAGGAGATCATTCTTGAGAAACCACAGTCATGCATGAAAGAAGTGTTGCTAGGAGCCTGGAGCTGGAGAATATAGCTTCCTAGAGTTACAAAGGACCTTGGAGTTTCCTCAGGATTTGGGAGTAGAAGGAAAGAACTTAAATCAATAAATATTAATATACAATGATCTGAGCACTTACTCTGAGGGCAACCATGCTTTGGGCTTAGATGTTTCTTCATAACATTTTAAGCACTGTGTTTTGAGTTGTGTTCTGTTTTCTCTCACTCCTGCCATTCCCTCCCAACACACATACACTCACACACATGCTAAAATATATTGTAAGGAAGATATATTTTTGTCATGTCTGTAGTACCTAGAAGAATGTCCATTGGCTGTGGTCAGTACATAATTGATAGAGGAATATATGGAACAAAAATATGGAAGATACAGCCTTGATCCTTACAAGGAGGCAGCATGGGGGCACTGAGACGGGGCTGCAGGGACCTGGTTCTCACCTTTGCTTGGCCAGGACTTTATTCATCAGCCTCAAGCAGAGGACCTCAGTTTCCTTACTTGTAAAGCAGCTGGACTATCTCTAAGATCTTTTTACTTCCAAATTCTGTCATTCTGTGTCAGTCTTCAGATACGTGAAGAGCGTTCACCCTTGAGTATGAGAGAAAGAGCATTTGATCGGGGTTGCGTTGGGAGGTGGATTTCTAGCGAGACGGCCTTGGGCACTGCACTGGCTTCCTGTGGCTGCCATCACCTGTGAACACAAGCTTGATGGCTTAAAACCAAGGACGTGTATTCTTCCACAGTTCTGGAGGTTGGAAATCTGAAATCAAGGTGGCAACAGGGCCCCACTCCCTCCAGTGGTTCAAGGGGAGGCTTCAGCAAATCTCCTGAAATTAAGCATCGCCTGGACATCTCCCAGTTCTCCTAAAGAAAGTTCATCAAATCCAATCGTATCCATATCTCCAAGTGCATAGGGCACCCCACCCAGCACTCTCCAGCTCTGGCTTATGTGCTCTGAGTCTGTCTCTGAGAGCTGAGGCCCCTCCCTGAAGCACAAGGCCAAGTGCCTGGAAGTGAATGGGACAAGATAGCGAGGGAGGAAGGGCAAGGAGGGAGGGGTGGTGCCCTCCAGGGGCTGTGGACAGGGCCAAAGGGCTGAAAGTCTGCCTACACACACCTGGAAGTATGTTCTGAACAGCAGTCTAACTGCAGGGAAACAGTACTTTGGAGCTGGCATGTGGCCTGCCAAAAATGGAGTAAGCAGAAGAAAATGCTGGGTTTTCCTTTTGGTTTTTTTCTCCCCACAGTCCACTCCCTTCTGTCTTCCTGATCTTGTCTCTCCCTGTCCACACATCTCCTTCTCTCCCTTTGTCTCTGCTTTTGTTTTCTCTCATTTTTTTCTCTTCCATTCCAGATCATTTGAGTCTGTGGCAGAAAGTTACTATCAGTGTGATCTGAGGAAGTTAGAAGCTTTCTCACAAAGCAAGGAGATGTACATTACCCTGTTCTTACACAACTGGCCCAGGAGGGGATAGATTGTACATAAAATGTGCTAGGTCTTCAGGAGGTGAAGGATTTGCCCATTTTGAGGAAAGTGCCTCTTTCTTAATCCTCCTCAGTGGAAGGACTTAGGATTCCCCTAGGAAGGCCTGCACATTGAGTTTGAAGGCAGTAATCTTAAGTGTTTACTCCTTGGGTTCTTTATTTTGTATAGGTATTTCTTAAAGAAAAAGACAGATTTAGGGTGCTCAGGGTCTAGGTTCCAAGAAAAACACTATAACCTCATCCAAAACTAGCATGTCTCATGTATTATAATAGCTCCCCTTATGAAGCACCACACTGTGGAGTAAATTTTGGCCACACTTATGTAATCCACTTCACTTAATTCTCTTGACTACCATACATGTATACATAAGAATCATTATTTCTACTCTAGAGATAAGGAAAATGAGGCTTGGGAAGGGCAAACCGTTGACCCAAGTTAACAAATTGATAAATGTTAGAAATGAGATTTTAACACCAAGTCCTATATTTACCATTTAAAATAAGTGACTTTCTGTATCCCTTGCAAATCTAAAAGTAAGAGACTCCATGATTTTTATAAAATCACCATTTTCATAAACCTTGTACAATAGCCTTTCTTTGTCGGAATTCCTTATTAGAGTGGGTCTTAATTTCCCAATCTATGCTCTTTCTAAAGAAATTTTTTCAGCTCATGCTTGAGAACCTCTCTCTTCCTCATGGTTACTTGTTTTACATAGCAAATGCTTTCTCTAACTAAATCAGGCACTATAACATTATTCTCTCAAGTCTGCAGGGCTGAGCGCAGGCCATGACCCATGGTAGACACTAGAAGTGTGCAAAGAAGTGAATCAGATCTGGAGAGTTCAGAGGGCATGAGGAACAACTAGCATCGATAAAACAGAGGGAGGAGACTGGTCTGTATGAGGAACAGGTTCATCAGGAAGGATCCAGTCAGATGAGGAAGGCCACCAAACACCGTAAGAATAGTTGCAACTTGATGTTTCAGGCAAGTGGAAGCCAGCAAAGGCCTTTGGTTCTACTATTTGCAGCAATAGTAAAAGTAGTGTTTCAGAGAGCCTCTGACCTGCTCGGTGGTGCTGGATACACTACAGCTAAAAGGAGAATGGAACTAGATGTACCAGCCGACAAAGGGCGCAGAAATCCAAGCATGAACTAATGAGCACATAGACAGGGATGACCTAAGTGGGAATGGTGTCTCAGCACTGGAGTAAGCCGTATTTTTTGTGCTTCCTTAGGACACTTACCTGTTTAAGTCATTTAGCTGAAGTGGCAAAGTAGTTGCCGATGCCTTTAATAATGAAAATGACCCTGACATATTATACTTAAAATTGGCTTCTCGAGGCCTTGCCGTCCTTTTTGTTTCGTGTACTGGTGCCATTATCTACTTGACACTTTCCCAAAATATATATTTAGGGAAAGTTAAACCTTGGGAAACAACTCGAGTCTTCATTATGAGCTGATCAACAGGTGCAGCTGTGAGGGGGTAGCTGGCTTCAGAAGTCCCGAGTTTTGATCTCCTTCCTACCAGTTAGGAACTGGGTGGTCTAGGCAAGCCATTTCACCATCCTGAGCTTCAATTTTCTTCACTGTGAAATGAAAATGGCACTACCTATCTCTAGGATTATGATCACACTTAAATGGGAAAAAAAGTACATTAAAGTACTTCATACATTTTATAGTGCAGTGCACGTGCAGAATCTTATTTTTGTGAGCAATTATACATAACTTGAGACTTAAGCTCTCACTCCTTCAAAATGAAACTTCATTTTGAAGTTTTTTAATTTCTACAGTTAAATTCTACAGTTTTTAAATTTCTGTGGTATTGGGGTGTACCCAGCAGCAGGAAATGAGAGGAAGTGGCATGTTACCAGAGGCAAGATACGAAGAAAGAATTTGGCCTAAGAAACAAAGCAACAATTTTGTTCTGGAACCAGTATAATGCTGAGCTGCCTAAACTACTGGACTCAGGTTCTGGAAGTTTCCCCTCTACTGGTGAGGTTGATACATTTAAATTTAAGTGCAGGAAGTTATATTTGTACCTATTAAATTTAATCTCGCTTCTTTTGGCCCACCAGTCCAGCCTGTCAGTATCTTTTTTTGAATCTTGACTCTGTCATCCAAGTAATTAGTTGTTGCTCCCAGCTTCGTGTCTTCCTCAGATTTGATGAGTGTGCTTTCCATGCTTCGCTGCTGGTTTATTATAAGTTTTATTGAACCCTCTGGCACATCCCTAAAAATCTTCCTCTAGGAGATAGCCAGCTTCAAAACCACTGAAGACACACTTAGCGAGCCCCCATTTCTTCACCTTTGTACAAAAGCATCAAAAAAGGTGATGTCAAACTATCATATGATCTCCCTGATATGAGGAAGTGGAGATGCAACATGGAGGGCTTGGGGGGTAGGAAAAGAATAAATGAAACAAGATGGGATCGGGAGGGAGACAAACCATAAGAGACTCTTAATTTCACAAAACAAACTGAGGGTTGCTGTGGGAAAGGGGGTAGGGACAGGGTGGTGGGTTATGGACATTAGGGAGGGTATGTGCTATGGTGAGTGCTGTGAAGTGTGTAAACCTGGTGATTCACAGACCTGTACCCCTGAGGCTAATAATACATTATATGTTTATTTAAAAAATTTTTTTAAATTATTTTAAAAAAGAACGGCAATGTCAAATGTCTGGTAAAGGCTTGAAACACTGAAAATCATAGCCCTGCCACTGATTTTCCACTCTCCACTCCCATTTCACACACTCAACTGCCTCTGCACACATGCTTACCTCCTCCCTCCTTCTCCTCCCACTTCGAAGTTACAGCTACTCCTTCTGCCAAGGGCTGCTCCTTCTACCTATGCCATGACGAATCCCAGTACTTCTAATCTCCTCTATCTCCTAAGGCATCATTGTTCCTATCTCTTTGTTTTCCACCTCTTCCTTAGCCTGGCACAGTGGCTCTCAAAGTTTAGCAGGCATCAGAATCTCCTGGAAGTCTTGTTACAACATGGGTCTCAGGGGCCCAAGAATTTGCATTTCTAAGTTCCAGTGGTTTGTTTGTTTGTTTTTAAGATTTTATTTATTTATTTGTCAGAGAGAGAAAGAGCGAGAGAGAGCACAGGCAGACAGAGTGGCAGGCAGAAGCAGAGGGAGAAGCAGGCTCCCCGCTGAGCAAGGAGCCCGATGTGGGACTCAATCCCAGGACGCTGGGATCATGACCTGAGCCAAAGGCAGCTGCTTAACCAACTGAGCCACCCAGGCGTCCCAGTTCCAGTGGTTCTTATGTCTGGTCCTTGGACTAGCAGCATGAGCACCACCTGGGAAGAAGCTAGACAGGCACATCCTCGGGCCCCACTCCAAACCTACCGAATCAGAAATTTGGGGACTAAGACCAAATAATCTGTTTTAACCAGCCCTCTAAGTGATTCACGTGCACACCAATGTCTGCGAACCCCTGACCAGCATACTGAGTAAAAATAGGACTTTGTAGCCAGGGAAATTTGAGTTTTAATCCCTGCCATGTCCCTTTTTGTGTGCTGAGGTCACATGACTTACCATTCCTAAGCCTCAGTATTTTAATCTATAAACTGGGAATGATAATACCCACCTCTATAGATGGTAATGAAGATTAAGTGAGATAATATAGGTCAAGCACTCAGCACAATGCCTAAATATTCAATAAATAGGGGCTGTATTTAATTAATCATCATTTAAAAAAGTTCCTCCCTCTACCCTATCTCCCACTCTAACCTTTATAGCCAAGCCTATAAAAATCTCCTTCGCCTGTCTCCATTTCCTCATATCTCATTACTCTTTAGAGTGCTGCAGTTGGCTTCTGTCCCCACCACTCCACTAAAGTGGCCTTGCTAAGGTCATCAATGATCAAATTCCAAAAGTGACGGACTCTTCTTGTCTCATGTTTCTAGTCCCTGTATTTTTTTCTTTTTGGAACATTTCTTTTTTGGCTCTTTTGTGACCTCTTTTGGCTTTCACATAGCCTTTCATGATGTTCCTTCTACCTTCCTGAGGGTTCTGTCTCGGTCTCTTTAACTGGTCCTTTACTGCCACTACCTGCCTTTCAAGTGTCCCCCACAATTCACCTTCATGTCTTCTCACTCCAGACCACAGCATTACTTACCACCTATCTACCTTGCCAGACAAGAGCATTCTGGACCTCCAGACACCTCCAAAGGACAATGAGATGTCCCAACTTGAAGACCTCAAATTCAACACAACCCAAAGACCACTCTCATTGTAATGCCCAGATCTCTTCCTCCTTCTAGGTTCCTTATGTTCCCGGATAGACTGTGAGTTCTTAAGGTCAGAGTTGGGATCTGATTACCTCTGACCTCCCATACCAGAGCCAGATGAACACTGAATAATGGATTCATTTATTGAATGCATGAATCAACAAAGTGAATTATGTCATATTGTCAAGTAACGTTCATAAAAAGAGATGAAATACTCACAAAAGAAGAAGAAAATGAATTATTTCCTAAATCTGCACTGTGGCTAGGGGTCATCACTTCTCCTTCTAAATCTTGATTTCAAATTCGCCTTTAAATTAGTCTTTCGTGTCTGAAATCCACTTTCTCTCCTCATTAATAATTAATGATATATACCCATCCTGAACTTTGCATACTTCTCTTCCTAAATTCTCCAGAATTACCAAGAGTAGTTTCATAATCACACCCATACACACTTCAGTTCTGCTAGAATGCACTTGCCCAGAGACTTCAGCACCTTTAAGGGAGCTAAGTGTTTTCTCATTGTTGCTTCCCTATCTAAGGTTTCTGTTCCTTTGTGAACTATATTTGTTCTACTCTTTTTAGTTTGAAGATCATTCTCGTAAAAAAAGAGTTGAAATCAAAGTTTAGTAGGATATATTCTTTCAATCATTTAGCCTTATACCACCCATCCCTATTCCATCAAGCCTTTATCCCATCCTGATCATTTAGTTAGAGCTATGGGTTTGAATGTCCTTTTCTATTACCTTTAGCATTTTTATCATGATGAGTTTTAGACTTGCTGATTTGATTCTTACACTTTTAGTCACTATGGGAATATTCATTTTTGGCAAGGATCCCTTCCTTCAGTCTTTAGTGTGCTGGCCAAGGGAGACTGGGGTAGAGATGGAAGGGAATAGGGGGCCAGGCTGAGAATGGAGCAATTGTCTCCTTACCTGGGGAGATCCCCAGTAATACAAGCAGCACAGGTATCAGAAGGATACAGAAACTGACTTCAGATCTCAATAAGCAGAAAAAGCAAGATCTGGGCTGGCCTTGTGTCTCCTGTTGAACCAGAGAGTCAAGTATTTTAGCTTCTTATCTGATAACATGAACCTTTCGAATGTTGGGTGTTGTTGTGTTTGGTTTTTTCTTTCAATATTAGATTTGCTTTATCTTAATTCCAGATTGTTATTTAATCAGCAGTGGTTTGGAACATTTCACCTTTTAGTTTCTCACTAAGTTAAGTATTTAATGATCTAAACCCTTGAGAAGATGCTACTTAAAGGGATCCTGATCCCTCTGTACTTTGTTAAATGAGTGAATTCAGTCTTGAATTTATCTTCTGATTTTCAAGTAAGCATTCTGCTACTAATTTCAAAAAAAGAAGGTCTGGGAATGATGGGTATTGAAGGAAAGGAAGAAGCATCACTATAGAAAGTTCATGGGCTTCTTAGGCCCCACCCAGCCTGGGGGTACAGTCTTGATGAAGGTTCTCTGGCCATGGTAACTGGGAGATGGAAAGGCATGGAGGGGGCTAAAGAAGGGGAAAAGAAAGCAGGGGGTGAAAGTATAGGACCAGGAGCACACCAGGTCTGTGAGGGGCAAGAGATCCTGTGTGAGTGTAGGCTGAAATCCAAGAAGAGAATCTGCAAGAAGAAATTCCAGGAATGAGAGAAAGAGATTAATTGAAACACAAAAGTTAATTCACGGGCAGAAGGAAACCAAAAGATGGAGGAAACATTAAAAAGCAAACAAGGGAAACAGAAGGAAGGTGAGGAGGAAAGACAACTACTAGTTACATAACACTCACTTCGGATTCCAAGAGTGGAATTGTGTTCTGTGTGTCCTGATGCTGGGAGCACGTCCTTCTGAAATATGCACTCACCTGAGACCTCCCTATTTCTTTGGATAACTAAATTTTATCCCTCATAAGAATCATTTCTCACAGGTCTGTCAGATTTCTTTTTTATTTTTTTGATAGTCACTTGTGCCTCTTGGGCTCTTCCAAAGTCTGGGATCCCAGGATTATGCTTTTTGAAAAATCTACCTCCCCCTGG
Organism: Mellivora capensis; assembly: GCA_004024625.1. Taxonomy (NCBI): domain Eukaryota; kingdom Metazoa; phylum Chordata; class Mammalia; order Carnivora; family Mustelidae; genus Mellivora; species Mellivora capensis. Next base: position 156,838 of record PISX010001172.1, on the reverse strand, counting down.
AAGTTAGGGTTCTCTCCTCCTCTGGCTGTTACATATATCCCAACACAGTCACTTCCTCCTCAGATGCTCATCTTCCTTTATTCGTCAAAACCTGGTTCAGAACAGCAGGTCCCCTCTTCACTTCTTTTTTTTTTTTTTTTTTTATTTATTTGAGAGAGAGGCAGTGAGAGAGCATGAGCGAGGAGAAGGTCAGAGGGAGAAGCAGACTCCCCGTGGAGCTGGGAGCCTGATGCGGGACTCGATCCCGGGTCTCCGGGACCATGACCCAAGCCGAAAGCAGTCGTCCAACCAACTGAGCCACCCAGGCGTCCCCCCTCTTCACTTCTAAGAAACGAAATTGTCAGGAGGGCAAGTGATGGATTCTCAGATGTTGTTCTCCCAGTTTATTATCATCATCTCATTATATTTGAAAATCTGTCATGATGAGGTTTCAGCTGCAATCCCCAAAGAAATTTTCCACATCATTCCTTACCTGAGATCATAGAAGTAGAAACAATCCACATCACGTCCATGCAGCCTCTGTGATCGCAGACGCCGTCACCATGCAGGCAGATCCAGAAGATTTCTTGGCCTCTCAGGCTGCCAGAGCATGAGGAGGTGGAAATGGGCAGGTTTCTTAGGGCCAAGGTCACCAGCATGAAGTCCCAGCTTGAAGTAATGGGAAAAGCAGAAGTCAAAGGGAAGAGCGAAACTGGAGGACAGGAGATGAGCAAAGACTGCAAATGTCTGGAGGGGAATGTAAAATCATTAAACATTGTGTTCTGCCCAAATGCCAAATGGTCGGAGCCAACATTTGGGTGTGGAGCCAACAGTTCATTTAAGAAAAAAAATCCAAGTACAAAAATACTTAAAGCAAACCTATGGTTTGTTTTGATCCTGGTTTTGATTCATCTGGCTGTGTTGTTTCAAAGGTTCCTGAGTGCAGAAACTTATCTGTTTAATTGTACTACTCCATCCCTAGGGCCTAGGACAGCTCTGGCATATAGCAAGTGCCCAAGAAATTCATAGCTGGGATGCCTGGGTGGCTCAGTTGGTTAAGAGACTGCCTTCAGCTGAGGTCATGATCCTGGAGTACTGGGATCGAGTCCCGCATCGGGTTCCCTGCTCTGCAGGGAGTCTGCTTCTCCCTCTGACCCTCCCCCTTCTCATGCTCTCTCTCTCAAATAAATAAATAAAATCTTTTTTAAGAAATTAAAAAAAAAGAAATTCATAGTGAATCAATCAAACATCAGTGTTTTCAATTATTTCTCTTTCTTTTCTTGTTAATGGACCAGCAGGGCTGTGCACACAGTGATTAGTAGTGATTTAAAGGGCAGACACCGATATGGAGATTATGCTGCTACACTAAGTCAGCCCACTTGGCCAGGGTCTATCCTCCGTCCGAGTTACATCAATTCATAATTCTCCTGCAGTTGCAATATGCTAAGCAATCCCTACTAATAGAAATGAGAGAATGAACCTGCATTATGTATAAGTATGCCTCTCTCACGAAAAACTGAGCATTACTGAGGCTGCATGGGAATGTTAATGTCTTCTATGCCATGGGAAAGGTTAAAAAAAAAAGATGACCCCTTTAAAATTATAATAAAATACGTTCTGAATTATCTAAAAGCCCAAACAAACAATTACTCTTCAGAAAGGTCTTCCCTCAGCAAAATTATCTGAAACCTTAGATCACACAATTAAATATATTTTCACATTGGTTAAAATTGGTACTAATGAAAGTCTTTAGGAAGGCATTAATGGGCTTTTTTTTTTTTTTTGTTTTTTTGTACTGCAAAAATGAATGGATTCAATACCTTTCTGAACTGTATAATAATTTAACAATTCTCCGATTCCAAGCTAAGATTTCTTGCAGAGCAGTGACCCCACTCTCATCATTTATGTTGAAGTCTGCCCAATACATTCAAAAGATTTCTGCTTATTATAACACTGTGCAGCAAGACACTCTCATTTGATAATCTTTGTGGCAATAGAATTCAATTACTAACTCACTGCAACTTTAAAATATTGTGAATCTTAGGGGCGCCTGGTGGCTCAGTGGGTTAAGTCTCTGCCTTCTGCTCCGGTCATGGTCTCAGGGTCCTGGGATAGAGCCCCACGTCGGGCTCTCTGCTTGGTGGGGAGCCTGATTCCTCCTCTCTCTCTGCCTGCCTCTCTGCCTGCCTCTCTGCCTACTTGCGATCTCTGTCAAATAAATAAATAATTTTAAAAAATAGATTGTGAATCTTTGAGCCCCACTTTTGTAAGGACTCTGTGTGCTTTCTGTAGTGGTCTGTCTGATCCTGATCTCCAACCTTCTGTGCCTCTCCCAGGATCATAACGGCTCCATGTACACCACCAGAAGATGTGGCAAAGGGAGAGCACTCAAGAACACAGTTGCTATGAATGGATGGGCTTTCCCGAGTTCCTCTCCTGATACACGGTTGCTATGAATGGATGGGCTTTCCCGAGTTCCTCTCCTGATGTTCGCTTCCCCTGAGGATGGTAGTTTGGTGGCCACATCCTTGTTGAGAAAGCTGAGCATGATGGAAGGCCATTGAAGGCAAATGGGGAGCAGCACCTTTGTTCAATCTTTCTGAAATTGTCACTGACACATAGAGGCTACATTTGAGTGGGTGATAATAAAAGACAAATGCAGGATATCGTGTCGAGTGTTGTACTTTATAGAGTAAAAAGAAGACTTAAAATGGGTCCTAAGTAAATGAGCAAGAAAGCTCCTTTCTCTAAATCTCTTTCCTGTCAGATACCCAAAAAATGCTCACAGATACCTATGGTCATGATTGGAACAAAGGAGAGAAGAGGAAAAAACATTTTATCTTCTCTAACACCCCTTTCCTTAGCTCTGACCCTAGGCATTGTCCCTTGGGGCTGTGGCTGGTTATAGGAGTGGGCAGTTAGCTGTCTGCTGAATGAAGAACACAGAAAAGTAAATTCTGACGCCAAGCAATGTGTAGGTTTTCCAAGGAGGCCAGACACATGAGCAAGGAGGAGCAGGCATCCTAGATATGATACAATTCTGACCAGTTCCAATGCATATGAGCTTTTCCCACCACCATCAAACAATTCTTGGACACCAGCTGGGTGTCCTACAAATCAACTCCGTTCTGCCACTATCTGTCAAGCTCCCTTCACTTAGGAAACTCCAGAGATTTTAGGAGCTCTATGCCAGAAACAGGGAAAAGACCATATATATATTATTAATTATTTATATATATTTTTATATATATTATTATTTTTATTAACATATAATGTATTATTTGCCCCAGGGGTACAGGTCTGTGAATCGTCAGGCTTACACACTTCACAGCACTCACCATATCACATATCCTCCCCAAAGTCCATAACTCAACTACCCTCTCCACACCCCTCCTCCCCCTAGCAACCCTCAGTTTGTTTTGTGAGACTTAAGAGTCTCTTATGGTTTGTCTCCCTCCCAATCCCATCTTGTTTCATTTTTTCCTTTCATACCCTCCAAACCTCACCTCTGACTCTCCCTCTCAAATTCCTCATATCAGGGAGATCATATGATAATTGTCTTTCTCTGATTGACTTATTTTGTTCAGCATAATACCCTCTAGTTCCATTCACATTGTTGCAAATGGCAAGATTTGGGGGTTTTTAGATGGCTGCATAATATTCCATTTTATATATATATATATATATAAAATGTGTATAATATATGTATGTATATGTGTATATGTATGTATATGTATGCATATATATGTACATATAATGTATATAATATGTATAATATGTGTATAAAATAGATATGTGTATAATGTGTATGTATATACATATATATAATGTGTACACACATATATACAGTGTGTGTGTGTGGATATATATATATATATACATGTATATATATCACATCATCTTTACCCATTCATCTGTAGATGGACGTCTAGCCTCTTCCCATAGTTTGGCTATTGTGAACATTGCTGCTATGAACATTCGGGTGCATGTGCTCCTTAGGATCACTGCATTTGATCTTTAGGGTAAATACCCAGTACTGCAATTCTTGGGTCATAGGGTAGATCTACTTTCAACTTTTAGAGGAACCTCCATACCGTTTTCCAGAGTGACTGTACCAGCTTGCATTCCCACCAATAGTATAGGAGGGTTCCCCTTTCTTCGCATCCTCTCCAATGTCTGTCATTTCATTTTTTCCTTCCCTACCCCCCAAACCCCCCCACTTTGCCTCTCAAATTCCTCATGTCAGGGAAATCACATGATAATTGTCTTTCTCTGATCAACTTATTTCGCTCGACATAATACCCTTTAGTTCCATCCTTGTCGTTGCAAATGGCAAGATTTCATTTCTTTTGATGGCTGCATAGTATTCCATTGCATATATATACCACTTCTTTATTCATTCATCTGTTGATGGACATCTAGGTTCTTTCCATAGTTTGGCTATTGTGGACATTGCTGCTCTAAACATTCAAGTGCATGTGCCCCTTCGGATCACTACGTTTGTATCTTTAGGGTAAATACCCAGTAGTGCAATTGCTGGGTCACAGGGTAGCTCTATTTTCAACTTTTTGAGGAACCTCCATGCTGCTTTCCAGAGTGGCTACACCAGCTTGCATTCCCACCAACAGTGTAGGAGGGTTCCTCTTTCTCTGCATCCTCACCAGCATCTGTCGTTTCCTGACTTGTTAATTTTAGCCATTCTGACTGGTTTGAGGTGGTATCTCATTGTGGTTTTGATTTGTATTTCCCTGATGCTGAGGGTTGTTGAGCACTTTTTCATGTGTCTGTTGGCCATCTGGATGTCTTCTTTGCAGGAATGTCTGTTCATGTCTTCTGCCCATTTCTTGATTGGATTATTTGTTCTTTGGGTGTTGAGTTTGATAAATTCTTTATAGATTTTGGATAGTAGCCCTTTATCTGATATGTCGTTTGCAAATATCTTCTCACATTCTGTCAGTTGTCTTTTGGTTTTGTTGACTGTTTCCTTTGCTGTGCAAAAGCTTTGGATCTTGATGAAGTCCTAATAGTTCATTTTTGCCCTTGCTTCCCTTGCCTCTGGTGATGTTTCTAGGAAGAAGTCGCTGCGGCTTCTGAGGTCAAAGAGGTTGCTGCCTGTGTTCTCCTCAAGGATTTGGATGGATTCCTGTCTCACATGGAGGTCCTTCATCCATTTTGAGTCTATTTTTATGTGTGGTGTAAGGAAATGATCCAGTTTCATTTTTCTGCATGTGGCTGTCCAATTTTCCCAACACCATTGGTTGAAGAGACTGTCTTTTTTCCATTGGACTTTCTTTCCTGCTTTGTCAAAGATTAGTTGACCAGAGAGTTGAGGGTCTATTTCTGAGCTCTCTATCTGTTCCATTGATCTATGTGTCTGTTTTTGTGCCAGTACCATACTGTCTTGATGATGACAGCTTTGTAATGGAGCTGGAAGTCTGGAATTGTGATGCCACCACTTTTGGCTTTCCTTTTCAACATTCCTTTGGCTATTCAGGGTCTTTTCTGGTTCCATATAAGCTTTAGGATTATTCCATTTCTTTGAAAAAAAAGAATTGATGGTATTTTGATAGGGATTGCATTAAACGTGTAGATTGCTTTAGGTAGCATAGACATTTTCACAATATTTATTCTTCCAATCCATGAGCATGGAATGTTTTTCCATTTATTTGTGTCTTCCTCAATTTCTTTCATGAGTGCTTTATAGTTTTCTGAATACAAATTCTTTGTCACTTTGGTTAGGTTTATTCCTAGGTATCTTATCTTGGGTGCAATTGTAAATGGGATCGACTCTTTAATTTCTCATTCTTCTGTCTTGCTGTTGGTGTATAGAAAGGCAACTGATTTCTGTGCATTGACTTTATATCCTGATACTTTACTGAATTCCTGGATGAGCTCTAGCAGTTTTGGAGTGGAGTCTTTTGGGTTTTCCACATAAAGTGTCATATCATCTGCAAAGAGTGAGAGTTTGACTTCTTTGCCGATTAGGATGCCTTTTATTTCTTTTTGTTTTCTGATTGCTGAGGCTAGGACTTCTAGTACTATGCTGAATAGCAGTGGTGATAGTGGACATCCCTGCCATGTTCCTGATCTTAGTGGAAAAGCTCTGTTTTTCCCCACTGAGTATGATATTCACTGTGGGTTTTTCATAGATGGCTTTGATGATATTGAGGTATGTACCCTCTATCCCTACACTTTGAAGAGTTTTGATCAAGAAAGGATGCTATACTTTGTCAAATGCTTTTTCAGCATCTATTGAGAGTATCATATGGTGCTTGTTCTTTCTTTTATTAATGTATTGTATCACATCGATTGATTTGTGGATGTTGAACCTACCTTACAGCCCAGGAATAAATCCCACTTGGTCGTGGTGAATAATCCTTTTAATGTACTGTTGGATCTTATTGGCTAGTATTTTGGTGAGAATTTTCACATCTGTGTTCATCAAGGATATTGGTCTATAATTCTCCTTTTTGATAGGGTCTTTGTCTGGTTTTGGTATCAAGGTAATGCTGACCTCATAAAATGAGTTTGGAAGTTTTCCTTTCCATTTCTACATCTTGGAACAATTTCAGGAGAATAGGTATTAATTCTTCTTTAAATATTTGTTAGAATTTCCCTGGGAAGATGTCTGTCCCTGGGCTCTTGTTTGTTGGGAGATTTTTAATGACTGTTTCAATCTCCTTACTGGTTATGTGAGGAATGCCTCCCTATCTATTCCACTGATCTCAGTCATGGGGCAGGGATACTTATGGAAATAAAACAGGAAACATGACACAAACAAAACCATTTATAACCCATGGAAATGGGCAAGTAAGAAGGGTGGTATGCATGAGGTGTAAGAAAAGAGCATATTTGTACCAAATGCTTCCAATGAATTGTTCAAGAATGCTTCATCCTTGGAGTAGGATTTCCTCTAATTCTGTCAAGGTTGGTGTCTGCATGGGTTATGTGCCAAGTAATTGTCCGGTTGCAAGTTAACAGTGTCGAGAGGCTATTTTAAAGATGAATGGGAACATAAAACATATTTGGTCCTATTCTCCACTTTGAATATGTCTCCAGAACAAAACTTGTACTTGAAATGAAATGTAGAAATGTGATTTTTATGAGTTACAGGTTTTTTTTCTTTTCCTTTCACAAGACTGGCAGAACGAAAACATTTAGAGGAAGACAGCCCAATGTCACATAAGTATTTGTATATTTGTTCTTACTGTGGCACACAAGGGACATCAGGAACCCCCTCCCTTACCGAATGCTGAATATTAAAGTTCTGTCCTCACACTCCAGTGCTTTCCAATAGCTAAAAGAATTTTGCACTTCTTCCCAGAGGAACTGTAAACTCAAAAAGAAAGATTCTCCTACAATAAATTGTATCCATTTTATTTTTTGAAATAGTTACTTTTTAAAAATATATGCTAAGAAAAAGTAAGAGGGGACAAAGAGGGCCTCTATTTATGAATTGTGCTCTTTTCTTATTCATACTATTTCCAAGACCAGGCAAATTATCATAATCTTCCTAACAGAGATACATAATTCCACCCAAGAATTACTGTTTTCCTAAACCAGTGAAAAAACAAAGTTTCCAATAGATGCTGAGATAAATCATCTGTGTGTGCTTATATGTGCACCCTAGAAATTCCTTTTGAATTTCAAAGTTATAAACAATTCCCAAACCCAACTTTTAATATGGATTATTTGTCCTCCTCTGCTGGTGTCATTTCTTTTGATTTAATCATTATCCCTTACAGGCGGGCACCAGTCTATTCAGTATTCTGACAGGACCAAGCCACCACCCCACCTAAGCATATCAATTATGTTTTGAAAGCATACAATTTGATTCATGCAGAAACCACTGTATATGCATCCTGGTGTTTTCATAAAGACTTCCTTATTTACTCTAAACAGTGTTATGACTTTCACTGTATGGTCACACAGTCACCTTCTTAAGTCTTTTCAAGAAACCTTAAAGAAGAAAAAGGAAAGCTTGGCCTCAAGAATACATTTTCTGTTCTTATAAAAATCAGCTCCTCTCTGAAGAGCTGAAACGAGGCAAAGCTTCAAAGCTTCAGCCTCAAGTGCTGTAAGTACTGGACTGTACAGATGTCTCTTCAACCATGTCTGAATGGGCAAAGCAAAGGAACTTTCTGCCAGCTGAATGTGTGTTTCCCAACTTTTTTTCCTCATGCATATCTTTAAAGGATACTGGACTAGAATCCCTAGTAGATGTCCTATTTAAGGCTTGTTAGCAAGGGATTCTCACAGTAGAATCTGGAAACACACATACCCACACATACATACACACCCCACTCCTTGGCTCACTCAAGATTATCAGGACTTAACCCTAGGCCAGCTCTGCTACCTGTCTGCCTGACCTAGAGACACAAAGAGGCTCAAATGAGCCTATCATCGAATAGAGAAGCCATCAGAAATGAAAAAGCCTCCCTTCTCCTATCCTACCACTCAAGCCTTTTAATCCTACAGACTGTTCATCTTCATATGGTGAGTGTACCCACAGGGCACACACACGCACAAACACAGATGCACATGCTTATGCACACACATGCAGTGACATCAGGGATGGCTGCCCTTTCTTCCTCATGTCCACTTACCCCATTACCATTACCAACAAGGGTTGGTAATTACTTCATCTCCCGAAACCAATGCCAGTGCCCTTTGCCCCATGGTAATGGCAGCCATTTCTGCGTGGAGGTTCTGTGTAGGAGTCAGCAGTTCTGCACTTCTCCAGACACATGCTCATCTAGAGATAATGAGCACAACTGTACAGAGGAGAATACAGATACACAATCGCAGTACAGTTGAAGACTGCTCTGTGCAGCCTGATTATCCACAATGTACCATGCTCTACCAGGATCTGTGTGGCAGAGGGGAGCGATCTCTCCTGTGCCATTCTTCTAGGAGTAGCTGTTCCAACTCACGTAGAAAACTCCTCACTAAAAATGGCCCAAAAGAGAAAGTGACATTGCACCTGAGAAGACTAAGGAAATATGCTTCCTATACTCATCTTTGGAGATCTATAGCACACTTTCCCCATAACCTGCTTACCATACTCCCTAGGATGGATTTTGAAATGCGGTCAGATTGTTTTAAACATTTCCCCTCTTTTTAATTCTTGAAAATAAACAAAATTTTTTGTGAATATTTCTTCAATGTTTTCATAAACATATCTATGCAAGTTTTTTAAAAGATTTTATTTATTTATTTGAGAGAGAGAACATGGGGGGAAGGGTAGAGAGAGAAGGAAAGGGAGAATCTCAAGCAGACTCTGCTCTGAGCACAGAGCCTAATGCAGGCTTCAGTCTCACAACCCTGAGATCATGACCTGAGCCAAAAATCAAGAGTCAGATGCTTAATCAACTGAGCCATGCAGGTGCCCCATATGGATTTTTTTATTAAGATCAAACTAAATAGGGACACCTGGGTGGCTCAAATGGTTAAGCATCTGCCTTTGGCTCAGGTCAGGTTCCAGGGTCCTGAGATTGAGCCCACCACATTGGGCTCCTTGATCAGCAGGGAACCTGCTTCTCCCTCCCTCTGCCTACTGCTCCTTTCTTGTGCTCTCTTGCTCTCCTGTCAAATAAATAAATAAAATAAAATAAAAAATCAAACTACATAGACTATCGTTAAACTTTTCACTTAAACATTTTACTTTCTCATTAATATTCTTTGGTAAGAATTTTTGTTACAACTTTTGACACAACTTTTTTTTGAAATTTATTAATTTAATTAAACATTAAGCATTTAGACATAACTTGGGGATGAATTTATCTGTGGTATGGATCTAATAAAGCCTTTGGGAGTCCAGATCCCATTGAATATACAGGAGAATTATTTTTCTGTTTTATAATCCATCTTTAAGAAATGAATTTGTTCTCATTGATTGTTTCCAATTCTTGAGAACTTATGTGTTGGTCCTTATTAAGTCTAGGCATGACACTAGCTGGTTGGGTGTGAAATATTATCTCACTTGTAAAAATAAACAATACTTTACTTCTCCACAACCACATTTGTTCTTAGACACTCCATATAACCCTAGTGACTATTTAATTCTACCTCAGGCTAAAAGAGCATGAGCAGAGCTGAGAATCTGCAGCATCCTCTTTCTCACTGCAGAACCTTAATCTCTAAACATCTTGTGAAGACATTTGTCAAGACAGAAGTACATCACAATATTGGCCACATGAGCCATCATTTTTGTATAAATGAAAGATTGTTGACTGTCTTTGGCCTTTAATTCTGCAGACCAGAAGTAATTATGGGTTAAGCTGGAGGTCCCCAAGCTGGTAATTCTTATTTAAAATCTTCTCTTTAGCACCACTATGAGACTTGGGGTCTGTAGACAGCTTCCTATATGATCAAATCATAATCCAAATTTCTTTTAAAGTTATACTCAAAATACGGATGATTATTTAGGATGATTTGAAGCACATTTTTCACCACAGAATGAAAACTATCCCTCCTCTATGCTGAGGACATAGTTTCATTGTCATGAACTAATAGCAGCAATAGACAATTAATTGGTTCAGCTGTTAATGATTATTAGAAAGAATAGGTTATGACCAATAATTCTGAAGGTAAAAATCATTATTTTTGGCCGCTATTCCCTAGTTCAATGTTTATATTCAGTAAGTCCATCTAACAAATCATTCATGTGGTTACTTAGGACCTTGGCAGTTTCACTGGGAAGCTCTGTTGCTCAGTTTTGCCAAACCAGATGTTTCTTGAGCAAACTACTAAGAAGTCTCCATAATTGTGACAGGCAATTGGCAAGTCCTCCTTTGAAAATATTCCAGGATATTTTATAACCATGCATTATTCTATAGTACAGTTTCAGGACATTGATCATTCATTTGTTTTTGTTAATGGCGTAGATAAAATGGTGCACATAGAGAAAATTGTAGACTCTAGAAAATTGTACACTCTACCCATAGGTCTTCTTTTGCACCATTTCAGTGGAATATCGAAATGACCATTCATTCAGACACGAGTTTCAGTTAGATTGCAACAGGAACATTGAAAATGAAACTGGCTGATAATGGAGTCTGGAGAGACTTCTAGAGAGTGTGACCCCTGATATGATCCTGAAGGACAAGTGGGCTGGGGCTTGATGGGGGAAGGGGAGGAATGGTATTCCAGGCAGAGGGAGTGGTGTGTGGAAACAGCACTGCAGCATGGAGTAGCATAATGTACTCAGGAACTTGCATGTTGCTGAAAAGGAATGAGGGCCAGAGGTGGGGAGCATAGCAGGAAATGAGGCAAAGGCATGGCGAGGAGACAAGCTGTGAAGGACATTCTGTGTTAAACTAAAAGTTTGATCTTTATTCTGAAGAATATGGGAGCTCATTCAAGGATTTTAAAAGCAGGTACGTGACATGATATGATTTCCCTTTTAGAAAGGTTACTCTGGCAACAGTGTGGAGAATGAGGGCAGGTAGGACTAGAGGGAGGGAGGGCAGTTTGGCAGCTACTGAAGCAATACCAATGAGAAAGGGCACAGTAAGCTAGTGACGATGAGACCAAAGAGCAAGAGAGGGATGAAAAACAGTATTTGGGAAGTGGGATTAACAGTATAAACTGAAGGTTAAGAAAAGCGAGAGAGAGCGAAAGTAGAATTAAGAACAGTACTCGGGTTTTTGGCTTGGGAGTTTACGTGGATAGTGTTGCCAGTCTCTGAAATTGGGACTGCTGGAGTGAAATCAGAATCCTATACCACGATAATGAATTTGATTGCTCGATGTTGAATTTGAAATGCAGATAGGACATCCAGATAGAGCTATCTTACAGGTAATTGGGTTACCTGAATATGGAGTTCGGGAGAGAGGTCTAGGCTGTGGGTATAGATTTGAGAGTCATGAATATCTAGGTGGTAGATAAAGCCCCTCAGGTTGAAGGAGGTCACCCAGGGCAAGAAATAAGGCAGAGGGCCAGGGAAAGATCATTGTCCACCAGAAAATCATCAGTAACCTTAATGTCAGTGTTTGCTCTGGCATACTGGGGGACAGGAGGCTCACAACAGTGAGTTCAAAGTGAATGTCAGGTACAGAGGTTGTCAAACCTTTGGACTTTGGTACAAAAAACCAGTGCAGAAGTGTGGGGACAAATGCATACCTTATCAGGGATTTCAGTCATCACTAAGAAAACTAGGAATCTAAAATAAAGTCAGTAAAATAACTGTGGTGATTATAGGTTATAGAAGTGCTACATCTATAACAAAAACAATTGTAAAATAACTGTGGTGATTATAGATTAAAGAAGTGCTACACCTATAACAAAAAAAAATTGTCACATGTACATTATTACACTAATTTCTGGGCATCAAGCCTTAAATTCTAGCTTAAACGGGCTTTAGGTTTGAGACTCCTCTTTTTCATCACTGTTGCAAAGGATGAAGACAAGATGTGAGGAATTAAGCCAGAGGAGGAACAAAAGAATTAGACTAATTAATTGTTATAACAAGTGTTGGGATCTCTAGAAAACTGGGAGGAAGTGACGGGCCTCTTCCCTCTCATCCACTCTAAATTAAAAAGCGTCATTTTTACAGGGCATGACTGATCCGACCTACTCACCTGGAAAGCAGAGAAATTGGAAATTAAAGCAAAATCAAGGCATTTTTAGCTGCCTCTAGAAGACATGGCTTGCACACTTCCTGAAAGCAAGAACAGGGAAGGAGGAAATTCAGCTCTTTTACATGATATGTGAGGCTGAGGCTGGCAGTGAAAATGATAGACTTTCTTTATTACCTGTGAGGTAAAGGAATCCTGGCCATTGTGAGAATCTTGGCCCAAAAGTTATGGTTCTCAACAATCAGGTTAGCTGCAACTCTTCCTCTGAGTGGAATAAAAAGAAAAGTGGACAGAAAAACAACAAAAGTGTTCTTATCCACCATCCTCCTACCCCACCCCTCACCCTTGGATGCACGGAGAGCAAAGTAAAATTCCTCTCCTCTATGGAAACATCAAGATAGAAATGGAAAGCTCCTTCCCCAACAGAGGACAACACATTCTGAGGAGATCATGTAGAAAATACAGTATTTAAAACTATGCCAGCTGAGCTTTTTGGAGCTAGAAAAATCTACCTGAAATGTGTCAAAATGGATATCATCTGATGGAAATCACAGCATTTTTTTGCATAGGCCAAGATGGAGCTGAGGGCCAACAGATGGCCACTAAGATGGAGCAACCAACTGTCCTGGTTTACCCAGGACTGACGGGTCCTCCAGGACACAGAATTTTCAGTTCAAACCAAGTTCAAACCAAGGCATTGCTGGGCAAACAAGAACTTGGGATGACAGATTTTGATTCAATGAAAGGAAGACGCATTTTAACAGTCAGAGCTCTCCAGTGAGAGGTAATGAGTTTGCTGTTTGGAGAGGCTCACTCTCAGCTCAGCGCAAGGCTGACACTAAAAGGGAGGTAGGAATTGATGACTTTCAAAGACGAGCCCACCTATGGAGTCCAGGACTTCATACATGTAGAAGGCATATGTGAAATGAGGAGATAAATTCTGTGAGTTGCCAAGAAAAAGCTTCCTTAATTCCAAACATGTGTTGTACTCTCATTATTCATAGCTTTTTTTCTCATGGTTGACTGCTCGCAACTTAAAGCCAATACAGAGACCAGTGCTGGTGCCCTTCACTAGAGCCAGCCTCAGGGCCTCCAGTAAAGGAGAATAACCAGGGTCAGCTCACAGGAGTCATTGTAAAAGAGGGAGAGCACTCCATTGTCCCTGCCTTTTAAAAATTTTATTGGAATATAATCATTAACAAAGTAGTGGTTGGTTTGCTTTTGGTATAAACAGAATAACCTCTCTCTAAGAAATTTACCTTTTCATGTGATATATATATATTCACACACATGTTTTGCTTCTGCTCGAAATTGCAAGTGCATTGCAAATAAGATGCTCTCTGTAAAGGACTCGACTTTACTTGCTATAGCAAACTATGTATGGAATTAAACAGTGCTTGGGCTGAAGAAAGGGAAGTTTATTCATAGAAGCCTCTCTCTTCAGTTCCTTCTTTCTCAAAGACGTATATCAAGGGCCCTCTTTATTCTGCAGAAGGTGGGGTAGAAAACACCAGAAAGGTATGGTTAGTTTTATCACAAACTTATGAGATAATTTAAATGCACTTGTAACAAGTAAGTCCCAAACTCAAACTCAAAAGGTGCCTGTACACCTTTAAGCCTATGGACCAAGGACAGCAATGAGTTATAGCTGCAGGGGCCAGGGCCTCCATTTGGCTTGTAGGGACTAGACTGGTCCATAATCATCAAAGGAGCTTATGGTTGGAATGACTACATGTTCCCATTTTCTGAGGACAGCCCTGTTTTGTTCATGTTATCCCAGCATAATTATTAATAATATTCCAGTTTGGATGGTAAACTAAATAAATGATCGCCCTGGATATGACTCATTTAGTGGGTATGGTCAAAGCAGGGGTTGAAATTGAATAGCCAATGGCACTTGATTGCCCTGTCTGGGCCTTAGGTTTCTAGCATACATCCAGGCTGAGTCCAGGTTTCAGGGAGATGATTATACCTGTGTATATATAGCAATATTTTTATTATCATTAAATCTTGGTTCTAAGGAATTTATGACCACTTGAAGAAAACATGATAAGATTAGAATCCAAAATGTTTCTCCATAATACCTTTGTGAGCTTTGTTTTGTTTTCATATTTGTTTAGCAATAAGAGAATGGAGAATAACATTATCTGGCTGGAAGTTGGTGACTTTTTAAATTGCATATTCTTTTTACACTTGTAATGCTTTGCCCTGTCACATTGGCCAAACCCACCCTTGAAAAACATATAAGTTGGACATTCCTTCTAGTTTTCACTATCACTATGCTTTACCAGGTGACCACAATTGCTTAGTAACTACATGAAAAAAGTCGAGTCTGCAAATAACTTTGACCCAGACACTTAGGATTTTGGAAGACTAGAGACAAGTTCTGAAACTTATCTAGCTGGCCCCAAACAGGGAAGTTTTCCAGACTTATAGAGCAAGTGTAGGACTGCAACCTTCCCAAACTAACTCAAAGATGTCCACCAATCACCACCAAAAGAGCAACCTGTAATTAGAGTTTAGGAAGAAGGAGGTTTTAAAACTGGGGTTCATATTGAAAAAGAAAAATGGGAGACTCGAAGTGCATGGCCAGAATGGTATGGATGGATGGGAAGAAAAGGGGGAGGAGAAAGATGGGAAGCACAAGCTCAAAATAAAGCTCGTCCTACAGGGATTCAGACCTGTCCTAGAATAAGGGGTCCACCAGGAATGCTCCTTTGAGGGACTAGACAGATAAAACAATATTAGAGAGAGTAGGCATATAAACTTCATACAGTTAACAAAAGCTTAGTTGTTGGATGGAAGAGAAGATTCTAAATATAGCATTGTGTCTGTCGCTCAACAAATCCTCATTGAGCATCTGTGATGTGCCAGGCACTGTTCTAGGTGAGGACATAAGACGCACAGTCAACAAATGAACAAATAAGTGAACATGATAAATTCAGATAATAAGTGCTATGAAGACAATAAAGCAGAGTGGTGTGATGGCACCATTATGGGGGAGGGAAGAACTATTTCAGCTCATCCAGTGTCATCAGAGAAGGTCTCTCTAAAGAGATACAATCTGAATGAAAAAAAAAAAAAAACAGAGCCATCATGTGAGTGAGTCAACTAAAGAATGGATAGCATTCATTGGGTTGACAGCATGGAACTCTTTGGGGACCTTAGAAAAAGCAGTTTCAGAAGAGAAGTGGTATAGATGGTGAGCGGAGGCGGCCTGATGGGTGGGGACACAGTGAATGTGGGAAGGGAAAGCAGAGATAAGGATTACAGATAGCAGCCCACTTCAGAACAAAGCTTTCTAGAAATTGGAAGGGTATGTGCAGCTGTGGGAGGGTTCCATCATGGAACATTGCTGAGAGGGAGTTAGAAAGGCAGAAGAGAGCTGGAGGAGGAGGCAATCAGATCCAGCCAGTTTTTAACAATAAAAGGGACATTTTCTCTGTATTAATAAAAAGAAACTAATGCTGGGGTGGTTTTATGGGTCTGGCAATAGGAAGTTGGAGGGGTCCCATCTTGTTGTCTCTATTTTCTTAATGAAGTAAGAAATGAGGTCCTCTGTGAGAGTGAGGGTAAAGAAAAGGTGTACAAGATGTGAAGTAAGGGGGGAGAGTATAAAATAATTACCTTGACAGTGGTTCAGTTTACTAGGGAAACACATATAGTCATGCAGTGCCAAGTGCCTAAGGCACTTAAATATGAAGATGATTTCCTTTGTTATAAAAATCAAGCAGCCTGGCTATTGATTTTTCTCCAGCCATACACAATTGCTCAGATGTAGGAACAAAGAAGGAAGATAGCAGTGCTCAACCAGTGCCAAAGTTCTGCCAGGTGGGTCTGAGGGGCAGAGAGGTAAGTAAGCACTGGAGAGGCTCTACAAGGACATGGTTATGATTTGAACCATGAAAACTAAAATACGCAAAAAAAGAAGTGAAGAATCACTGATGAGTGTTAAAACTCTGGTGGCATTTGTGGAGTAGGTGTCTCAGTGAGGATGCACCAACGGGGCCCCCGGTTGTGGTGAGATCATGAAATACACTAGTAGTGATTTCAGAGGAAGTGAGACACAGGATGTGTGGTGGCAGTGGGTGGCTGAGGTAATGTGAAGAATTAGATGCTAGAGATTTTGTCTCTGGTCTTCAGAAATCCTCAGTATTTGGCTCAAAGTTATTTGCAGACTCGACTTTTGTCATCTAGCCACTAAGCTACTGTGGTCACTGGTGAAGCGTATTGATAGTGAAAACTAGGAGTGTCCCTGTGAGAAGCCCAGCCTCTGTGTTTTTCTAGGCTGGGCTTGGCCAGTCTGGCAGAGCAAAGTGTCACCAGTGCAAATTTCCACACTCACTCTCACTGATGACCTCCTTTCTTGCTTTATTAAGAAAATACAGATAACAGGATGGAAACTCCTTCAACTTCCCATTGTCAGACCCACAAAACCACCCCTGCATCAGTTCCTTTTTTTTTTCCTCCCTTCCTACTGCTATAGAGGAAATGTCCCTCTTCTTGTTAAAGACCAGCCTCTAAATGAGCTCTGGATCCAATTCCCAGCTAGGAACTGCAGCAGAGGAGACAAAGGAAAAGGGAGCAAGGGTAGAGAATAAGCCAGGCCTTGACCTGTGAAAAAACCAAGGAGAACTGAAGCAGAATTGGCTTCAAAGACTGTGACTCAAGGATATCATCACTGAAAGGAGAGGTCAGTAGAAGGTCCCTGGCCATGCATAATGATTATGGATGTTCTGGAGTCAGACTGCCAGGGTCTGAATCCCAGGTCCCCCACTTTCTCACAGAGCCCCTTTGGGCAACAAAATAACAGAAAAACACTTACTGAGCACCTTACAAATACTGCTATCTCACGGTAACCCAGTGAGTCAGGCACTCTTATATGCGCATTACACAGATGAGAACAAGTTTCACGGCCTCTAGAACCCTGATGATGGTATGATAATGATAGTTCTCCTTAATGGGATTATTGTGGGCTTTCACTGAAATAATCTAGGCAAATGATTAGCACAGTCCATGGCTCAATGGAAGTGTTCCATAAATGTTAACCTAGAGGGCTAGATGAGAGGAAAAACATTAGCTTCCGGAAATCAGGGTTTTGATAAGAAGGAGTAATGGTCTGCGAGCAACACTGAGAAGCAAAGAGGACAATGACTCAACTTCTAGGCTTGAAGAACATGGAACATAAAGCAAAGAAACAAAATACTACATCAAAGTTAGAAAATTCTCTAATGTACAGTAATATACAAAATTGTTCAATCAATATGTTGTACACCTGAAACTGATACAACTAGCAAAACCAGTTTAAGAAATACAGTACAGTATAATAAAAATCCTGACTCAGAGTGCCCAGCTGGGAGCCAGGCAAGGAAAGGAACAAGAGAAAAAGCTATAAATACTGAAGAGTTTGCTATTCAAGAAAGGGGAGTTTTAAAGCATGGAGCAAGAATGGGAAGTGTTGAGGTGAGCTATACAGAGGAGGGTAGTGAGGCTAAGGGTCCAATGGGGACTCAGCACACACACACACACACACACACACACGCACACTCATCTCAGGCTGACTTCAGAGCTTAACCCTTGAGGAAGCTGTGACTCCACATAAGGGTCATAAGACCAACACCCATGAAAGTGACAGCTGTTCAGAGAGGAAAAGCAACTTGGAAAAACAGGAAACAGGTGGCCTGTTTCCAAAGCACAGTGTATAGATTAATCTGACCAAGCAAGATTTAGCCTTGAATCCAACCACAGTCATGTATATTATCTCCTTTAATCCTTAACACCACAAATCATACTGTATGCATATTAAAATTGTAAAGGCTTGATATTGGAACAATATATTGGTCGGCAGCTAAACTGGAACACTTCAGAAACCTCCCCCTGTTTACCACCAGAGATGTAATGATTACCTTAAAGGAGACAAGTCAGATACACCGGTCTATATATTTCCCCTTTGTCCCTTCCTTTACTCTACCTCAGTGGTTCTCAAAGAACTGCTGTATAGAACTGTATCCTCAAAACCACATACACTTTCCTGAGTAGATAATTTAAAGGATTTTCAAGAATCATCTTATTTCGCCTTAAACACCACCTGTATAACGCAACTCCCAAGTAAGATGTGAGTCCTCTGGTCAAAAGTTTATTGACCCATGGAGGGGCTTGCATTTTGAGTGAGAACCCATATAACAAGGACAACAGGCAAAATGAAATTTTTTCTAAGCCCATCTCCCATGGTCTAAGAGCTAATTGCCCTAAAAGCCTCATTGAACATTGGGACACAGGCAGTGGTAATTTGGCAACTTTCTAACAGAGTCTTACATCAAAATAAAGAAAGGATGTCTCCCCAGACTGGCTTAAAGAAGGCAGATCTTGCGAGAGCAGCTGAGGTGAAGGAGTGAAGGTGAGGCTACTCAGTTACAGGTGAGCGTATGTGTTTATAGGCCCGGACTTCCAGAAATTCTTGGGAAAAAAGGAATTTGTAAGAAGCTAGCATCCTACATAAGCAGGTAAGGTAAGGTTACCAGTGGAAATTCCAAAAAGCAAGAGAAACATTTGGGTGGTGGATTTTAGAAGGATTTGTGGGTTTTGTGGTGGTTGCTTATATTTTTTGTTATCTAATTTTGACTTTTTAGATCAAATCGTCATTAGGCATATCAGTTTATTCAACTATTTTTCAGATTTACTTTGAACTGTAACATTTTTTTTAACCATTCCACAGAGATCCAATCATCTCTAAAGAACAGACATTTGAATGCATACAACTGGAACACCTAACAATGTGTTTTTAGCCCTTAAAAGTTGCAGGATATCAAAATTACTGGCTGATTTATTCAAGATTCCAGGGAATAGAGGCAAAAGTTAAACCCATTGTGTTAGGTTAAGTAGACAAAACATCTGAGTGATTGAATTAGTTTCCTTTTTAACCATTATGTATGACAAGATAGAGACGATATTAAAATGTCAATGGAAACTTGCTTGCGGTTGATAAACTTAAGGAATCGCAGAAAACTGAAAATAAAAAGAGGGAACTTCCTTCTCTCTTAGATTTTGAAACTATATAGTTACAAAGATTATTTTGCTGGTTTTTACATGCCTTAAGCCCCTGAAAATGCTTTAATGAGCAAGAATGGTTTTAAGAGTAATTATCAGGGGCGCCTGGGTGGCTTAGTGGGTTAAGGCCTCTGCCTTCTGCTCAGGTCATGATCCCAGGGTCCTGGGATCGGCCCGCATCGGGCTCTCTGCTCCGTGGAGAGCCTGCTTCCTCCTCTCTCTCCCTGCCTGCCTCTCTTGCCTACTTGTGATCTCTGTCAAATAAATAAATAAAATATTTTAAAAAAAGAGTATCAGATGATCTTGCATCTTGTCTTTTAATAATGTTTATATACTTGTATGTTTCTTGCACATTATAAAATCTGAAATATGTGTGGCTAGTAGACAAAGCCTAAATTTTTAAAGCACATTCTGGTTCTAAAATTCTATTCTTAGGAAATTCTATTGTCAAAACCTTTCAGAAGGAAAACTGGAAATCATCATCACAATAGACTCTCTCTCCTAGATAATAAAATTGAGTGGCTCTCTCAAATCTCAATATAAGCTAGAACAGGATCTGAGTTCTTTATTTGGTTCTAACAAAACAGCTAATTTTCTTTCCATCTTCATTCATTCTTTTTCCATTTATTGAGCCCCAACTCTATCACCTACTGTGTTTCCAGCCACTGAGATATCAGAGATAAAGGTCCCTGACCTCCAGGAGTTTGAAGAGGAAAATAATTTAGCTATAAATGAAAAAGTGCTATGAGCTAAGCACAGGATTTAAAATAAGTTCACAAGAGAGGCAACAAAACTGCTGGAAAATTTCTCTGAAGAGCCAATGTCCAATCTGGGTTTTAAAAGACACATGGGTGTAAAAGGGACAGGAAAGATGTACCAAACAGTAATAAGGGATTCACAAAGATAGAGAGGCAGAAGAACCATTGGTCTGTCCACAAACAGGAGATTTAACATGATTTGAGTGAGGACTGCAAGAAATAATTGGCAGAGTATGTTAAGAGATGATTTTAGAGAGTCAGGAGCCAAAAAGGGAACTTCCTTACTGTGTTAATAAATCAGGATTTTTTTTTTCTAAAGGCATTAAAGAACTATTAAAGATGTTAAAGTGAGAATGGCATGATCTGATTCATATGTTAGAAAAATGACTATTTTTTCAGTTAAAGAATGGCTTTTATGTCATCAGGACTGGATTTTGAAAGAGTAGCAGGATGACTATCTCTCCCTAGGGAGGCTAATGGTCAAAATTCAATCAGTGAACAGAAAAGGGGATGAATTCAGAAGATACTAGCATAAAATTGGCAAGACTCTGATACTACTTAGCCATGACATGAAAGGAGAAGGTAAAACCTAGACTGTGTTCCAATTTGTCTTGGGTAACTAGGTATCTGCTGGTCCATTAAGCAGGAGAGCACACAGAAGGGAACCAGATTCAGTGGAAACTCCACTTTTGAGCAAGCTAGGTTTGAGGTGCCTGTGACAAAGTCAAGGACAAAAGTCCAAAAGAGAATTCTAGGATGCGATGTGGGTTTGGGATTCATCAGCATGCAGGTCACATCTGAAACTAGCAACGTAGAGAAGTCTTTTCACAGAACGTGTTTGGATTAAGAAGCAAAGAGGTCTGTGCATAGACTACTAGGGAGTACCAGTGTTTAGGGGAAAGATAAACAAAGAAAGATGCCAAAAAGATATCCTGAAAACCATGAAAGTTTAGTATAATGGAAAACAAGAGGAGAACGTTTCATAGACAAAATGGACAATAATGCTGAACATTAAAGAGCAATGCAGTAGGAAAAAGACAGAAATGTCTCAAATTTAGCAGTGAGGAATCTGATGACTTGGAAACAGAAATTTTAGTTAAATGATGGGAGTGAACAGCAGTGAATTCAGGTGTTATCCTCTTGGGAAAATTTCAGCTATAAATGAATTAGAAAAATAAGCTAGTCAATAGAGGGCACTATAGAGGCAATGGGGGACTTAGGGGTGAGAGAGGGGTAGATGTTTTTCCTTTGTTTCTTTTGATACCCAGACTTCAGTGTCTTTGCAGGCTGGGGAGGAGAGAAGGGATAATCAGTAGTACAAGATACTTAAGGACACAAAGATTCCAGAATGGGACCGAGGGAACAAATGGAGATTAAAATTCTGGAAAACGTTTTTAAAGCAATTCCTCTAAAATGGATGGAATAAGTTATCCCCTGGTCTAGACAGAGCTACCTTAGTAGAAGGGGCTGAAGAAAAAATTAGAAGTTGGGAAAACTGCCTCCAGATAGACTCTCTCTCTGTGACTCAGAGTTAAGAAAATCACCTCCTAAGAGCAATGGGGGGAAACCATAGGATGTGGCCCAGGGAAGAATGTTAAAGGTCTGAAAGAGTTGAACATACTGTGGTTGTTCATGCCTGCTTATTGTAAATAGATTACTGGGGGAAAAAAAAAAATAATTTAGCAAATAAAAACATTTGTCAAAAGGAAAGAGTTCAAAACTATTCTTCTGAATATTTTCATTCCCTAACTCTTGTTTCTGAATTTATTTGGGTCCTTATTCCCTGCCAGTAAATGGTAGCAGCACTGTGAGGATATTCTACACAACAGCAATGTTTTCTATCAGGCAAATTGCAACACTATTGGAGCAAACATAAAAAAATATTATCCCGATATATTTACCTTATGTTTACATTTACTGTAAATTCCATTCTTTTTCAAAACAGTGGAATTCCTTCCCAATAGTAGCAAGTGGTGGGAGATGGGCCTAAGTCTAGGGTAATAGGAAAATTGTAAATTCAGTTTTTGCAGGAAGGGAATACAGTGTAACTGCAATATGCCTAAATCCTTAACAAAGAGCTATATTATAATACACTCCCACTTGTAATTTTTTCCTCTTATCCTATCATTTTGTTTTAATTTTACTTTAATTTCATTTTGGTGATCTGAAAGGGAAGAATAAAATAAAATAAATGACACAATGATTTAGACACAACAGTAGTTTAGCTTGGATGGCAGATCAATAATATATAACCGAGGTCATTGAAATATGCTACATGAGTGAGATTTTAAGGAAAAAAAAAAACCTGTATTTCATATGGGGTTAATAACTGAATTTCTATGGAGTCACATTCCTACGCCAAAAGTAATGATCTAAATCTGAGCAAAAACTTTTGGTGGAAGTCTCCCAATAATTCATTGGGAATGTAAATGCAATGAACTGTAAATTAATATCACCTACAAAGATTGAGCTGGACATTTCTCAAAGTAATAAATTGGCTCAATACATTTTTTAAAAATCTGTTTCATTCCTATAAAAGACAAATGGCTACTGAGAACCACAAAAGATCAGTCAGTCCGAGTAATATCGGTACAAAATAATACAGCTGTGCCAAATAAGCTTGCTGTTAGATAGATTGGATTTGGTGTTACCCCTCCAAAGCACTTCTGTAATTGGACTTTATCAACTTGAATTCAAACCATTTTCATTTGACAACAGTCAAGGATTAGTCATTGGGAAAAATTTTTAAACATTTAACCCAATGCCTCTTGCTAGTGATTATAAGAATTGTACTAGGTTGGTGAACAGAAAGCCTATGCAAACAATCCCCTAATTACAGTGCGGTACCTGGTAATAGAAAATGCATTTGTAGTTGTAAAATAGGCAATCTGTTGATGAACTTTACCTAACAAATATTAATGCACACTTTAAGCAAAAGAGTTAATTTCAACTAAAATTCCCTTTCAGTTCCCTAGTTTTTGTTACTTTTAAATGTAAGATACTTTTTTAAATGTGGAAACAATTATTGGAAAAATTTGAAAGCAGAAATGAAAGGAGAATGGGGAGTTTTTGTTGTGTGTTTTCTCTTCTCAACTTTTACACTTAAATAGTTGTGCTTTTGGCAGGTGATATAACACTAAATGTGAAATATTTAGCAAATGGGCTATCCTTCAGGTTTATAAAGCTGTCATTAAGGTACACCATTTAAATATTCAGCCTAGTAGCAATGCCTTGGAACATTGGATAAACATCAAGAAAACAGGTGACCAGACTAAGCCAGGTAGTATCAAGACATATGATGGAGGGAAAGCCAACTGGCTCAGAGAAAGACAATTACTTGTTTATTTTGGATTAAAATTATTTAAGGCCAGGGTTAAACTCTATTGCCTGCTCTAACTAATTGAGCTAATCAGCCATGATATAGTTTTTACTTTTTAAAATTTTAATATTTAATTGTGGTTAAAAAAATTTAAAATTTAACATTTTAATCATTTTTAAATGTACAGTTCAGCAGTGTTAAGTGTATTCACACTGTTGTGCAACAGATCTCTAGCACTTTTTCTTCTTGCAGACAGAAACTCTACCCATGGAACGCCTCTTTCATGCACACCTCCCCCTGGCAACCATCACTCTAGTCCATTTCTTTTTTTTTTTTTAAGATTTTATTTATTTATTTGACAGAGAGAGACACACAGCAAGAGAGGGTACACAAGCAGGGGAAGTGGAAGAGGGAGAAGCAGGCTTCCCGCTGAGCAGGGAGCCCAATGCAGAGCTCGATTCCAGGACCCCATGATCATGACCTGAGCCAAAGGCAGACACCTAACTACTGAGCCACCCAGGCACCCCCACTCTAGTCCATTTCTATGAGTTTGACTAGAAATCTCATATAAATAGGAATCAAACATCGTCTGTCTTTTTGTGACTGGCTTATTTCACTAAGCATAATGTCCTTAATGTTCACCTATTTTGTATCAGGTGACATGACTTTCTTCCTTTTTTTAAAAGATTTTATTTATTTATTTGTCAGAGAGGGAGAGTGCACAAACACAGGAATGACAGGCAGAGATAGAAGAAGAAGCAGGCTTCCTGCTGAGCAAGAAGCCCCATGTAGGGCTCTATCCCAGGACCCTGGGATCATGACCTGAGCCCCAGACAGATGCTTAACCGACTGAGCCACCCAGCCATCCCTAAATGACTTCCTTCTCTTTTAAGACTGAATAATACTCGATTTAATGCATATATCACATTTCCTTTATCTGCCATCCCTTGATGGACATTTGGGTTATTTCCACCTCTTGGCTATTGTAAATAATACCACAATATATCTGAGTACACAAATCTCTCGGCCAGATCGTGCTAGTATTTAACTTTTTTAATCAAATAATTATAAACTGCATGAAATCTGTTTAATAGAACCTTGTATTTATTCTTTATTAATCAGACAGATCTCTTATAGAGAAAGAGCCCCCCAAAATTATAAATAACCACATACATAAGCCATTTTCACTATTTAAACTGGACAATAACATCAAAAATTAAAAGTACATCTCATATATTTGTGAAGTTTTGTTTGTACCTTTTAGGCTTGTGTCTAGTTGTTTGATGTACTTTATCAATCAAGACAATTAGTACATTTCAATTTGTTTCTCTGGCCTATGTCCTGGCAGAGCAGAGGCCTGAATGCCATCCTGGGAGAGGCTGGAATGAGGCTTGCTTTAAGGATGAGGCTAGTTATGGCAGCAGGAGGCTGCCCATCACCCTGAGCTTGGAGGCAAATGAATCAGGAGGGAAACAGAACCATGTGAGACTCCCAGAAAGTCATTTATAGCCTTTGTCTTTCAGGTTCAATTTGTGGGGCTATGACTTATTTTCTCATTTCTCTTTAAAGAAGTTACTTATCAAAAGATAGTAAAAAGTTCCAGTTTAAGAAACTTTATTCTTAAAAAGAATGAATTCCATCTTAAAATATTTGTTTTTAAAGATTTTATTTCTTTATTTGACAGAGACCACAAGTAGGCAGAGAGGCAGGCAGAGAAAGAGGGGGGGCGGAGGCAGGCTTCCTGCTGAGCAGAGAGCTCGATGTGGGGCTCCATCCCAGGACCCTGAGATCATGACCTGAGCCTAAGGCAGTGGCTTAACCCACTGAGCCATCCAGGTACCCTCATCTTTTTAATTTTAAGTCTAAACTACGACAATGAGAGGACATCAATAATGGCAAAATGTCTAAACTAATAGTCTTGGTAAATTAACTTCCAAAAATTCTTATTCATATGTCTGAATCAAAGATGAAAGCTATGTACTAAAAATAGTTCTAAATATTAACTAAAGTGGATTCAGTGAAATGGAATTTCAAAAGGCATTTCAAAAAATTTGTCCCAAAATTGCCCAGGTTTTTTTCCTATAAGTTTTCTGCCATGAAATTCTCTTACTTTCATAAGAAGGAAAAAATGTAATAAATCTTACTTTTAAAATACACAGGGAGTCAGTGAAAACAGTCTATTGAGTTAGCAAGTGCCTAAGAGTAAGAATTAGCAAAATACTCCATAGTCATAGTTTGAGCTTGCTTTGGCCAGAAAGAATGAAATTTCAAGCCCAGACCTCAAAGAGCATTGCACTGACATAAGTCAGGGCTCTCTGGTGTCAGGTAGACTTTTCATCACCAGAGCATTAGTTAAAATTGTGTTCTGGACACTGTCATGAAAAGCTGTTTTTTTTCTAATAGATCTGTGGTGAGTTAGCCTAGATTAAATATTTAATGCTGCAATATTAGCACAACAAACACTAATTATCTGCATGTTTGCAGTCCCAAAAAGATCCATAAGAAGACAACTGTCCAGTCACCCTCAGTCCAGGGCCTGGCCTTCCAGAGCCAGGTTATCATGTGCTGGTCAAGTTGTCTGTGAAGCGGACGTGGTTTCCCATCTTGAAATTAGTTTGTAATAAAAACTAAATATATATGTCTGCGTGAATGTCAACTAGCACTTCTCAAAAACCTACCCGTCATGGATAAGGACTCTATCTTCTCTGATTTGTCAGGATGTTGAGGGGATTAGAGGAAATTGTTTGAAACTATTATCAGGGTAACATTACTCCCTTTAGCTGGTCAAATTGTTAACAAATAAGGGATGCATTGCCCTGACTTAACAGGAGATGAATAAAAATAGACATAAATAAATAATTCTAGAATGAACAAAGAATGTGAGAATCCACAATTTAGGCATATTTCCAAATGATTAACTTGGCAATAAGACAAAACCGCCTAACATATTTTACATAAAACATTTTTAATTATGAATGCTTCTCCCTCCCACCCCCCCGCCATTGAAATAAAAGCCAAGAATTCTGTTTTAAATCTTTCAACAAGCAAAGCTGCCCAAGAACCAGATATCTCCACTCTCTCCCAGTGTTTTTCTGGCTTTCCAAACTTTGTGAAGGAATTAATTGGATGTTTTTAAAAATGCTGATTCAGAGGTCTTAGCCCTAGTGGGCCTCATATAGTAGGAATCTGATTTATATGCATATAGCAGGTAATTCTGAGGCAAATGGTCTAGGGAGGGGATCTAGCTATGTAATTTGTGGAGCCCAGGGCAAAATGAAAATCTGAGCCCCTCATTCAAAAATAATTAGAAATCTCAAGATAGCAACAGCAGTGTTAAACCAACAGCGACGCCCTTCTAAATATGTAGAAGGGCCCATGTGGCTACATGGGCTGCACTCCCATGAAACTGGCCCCCCTGGGTAGTTTACAAACACTGCCTCAGGTGAAGTTTAAAACAGACCTAATATCTCCAGAGCCCTCAGAAACTGAAACAGAAACTACCCCCACTGCACAAAAACCAGGCCTTAGTCAAAAAAGACAGCCCAAAATAGCTTTTTTTTTTTTCTCAGAAATCCTTCAGGGGTGATGACTGATGACTGAGGAATGGAAGGATACCTTTTAAAATCTAGTTTTGGGGAAGAGTCAAGAAAGAGTCAAACGTCCTAGCTCAGTTTGGGACCAAATCTGTTTCTTTTCATTATTTTCTTTAATAGCTCTTCTATTGGGACGCCTGGGTGGCTCAGTTGGTTAGTTTCTGCCTTCAGCTCATATCATGATTCTGGGGTCCTGGGATGGAGTCCAATTTTAGGCTCCTTGCTCAGTGGGGACCCTGCTTCTCCCCCTGCTTGTGCACTAGCTTTCTCTCTCTCTGACAAATAAATAAATAAAATCTTTAAAAAAATAGCTCTTCTATAATTCTGTCTCATCAATGAGATCATTATGCAGTATAAACAGAGACAGAGGATTTGTCTGAAGCTTTTCTCCAACTGTACATGAGCCTCAGCACAGTTTAAATCCTCTGAGCCACATGTGGAAAGGGGGAGAAGGTAGAAAATTACTTTGGACCTGGATGCCCAAGTTTCCCGAAGGTTTGTCCAGCATTCTGCCTGGAGGCATTTCCTCCCCACCCAAAACCCAGGTACTGGATAATGGCTCCTCGCTTTATGGTAAGAGAAGAATCCATGTGAATCATTGGACCCAAGTCACAGTAAAACACCACAGAAGAGTCTGAGCTAAAATGGCTGGCAACCAAATCAAAGAGGCCTCAGGGTTGTTTTCTGAGCTCAAGAGGCTGAAGAGAATGTGCATAGTTAGGTTACACAGCTCAGCACAAAACAAGCATGAAGGAAACCAAGACCAGCACAGACCTTGCAACACAGAGCACAAGAGCTCAGAACAGAAAGTAGCAGCAGTGACAGCAGACAATTTATTTGAGGCATGGTAGCAAGTCGTCATACTAAACCAATCAGGAAGGAAAAGGGCCCATAGGAGAACTGAAATTCTGTGTCAATGGTGAAAAGCATGGGAAGACCAAAGGGAAACAAAGAGGGTGTGTCTAGTAGTCAGAATTGAATTTTAGTCCTAGGATAAAGAAGGTGGAGGGGAGTGGAGAGAAGTGTTGGGTCCTCCAATAATGGGTCCATGATTAAAGGAGCAAGACTGATACAAAGCAAAGGTCAAGCAAAGCTTTATTTCGTGTCAAGCATCAAGAATCAAACCAAATGTTCGAGGCCGTCCTCTTAGGAGAGGGCAACTTCTCTCTGTTTCACAGGCTAACTTTTATAGAGCAAAGGCCATGTGGTTGGGCCTGGCCAATGAAACTGTAACACACAGAGAAGGCTGCACAATCATGTTAGGTCACACATACGTGTCCAATTGAATTACAATTTACCCTAGTAGACAGTTGAACCAGCCTATCGCCTTGTTCAGAATTGGCACCCAAAAGGTGCCCAAAGGGCCGGGTCCATACTCCTTGGTAACTAGGGAGACAGTATGTGCCCCCGCCCCCCCACTGATCGGCTGTCTCCACCTGGCCTGACCCACCCTTGTATTTGGGCTTTGTTTCCTGGGACTGGTTTCGGGAACTTGTTTTTAAGTAAGTTCCCCTGGTGGGGGGAGGACAGAGTCAATTTAAGTTTTACAACAAAATGGCAGTTCAACCAGGGTGGGGCCGCTCTAGCTGAATAGGCCCCTACAGAAAGAGATGGACAGATAGGTAGATGGATGAATAGATCGATAGATCCATAGAAAAATAATCTGCCTTATCTTGAGGAGGGAATACTAATTAAATAAGACCTTCTTTGTAATACATACAGTATTGAGTTCTCAAATAATTTCTGTGGAGGCTGAGAAAAATCAAGGCCATCCTACCTCAGGTTTAGCCTTAGCATAATTACAGCCATCTCAGACCCCTGTGCCCAAGGGCTGAACTTTCCCCTACTTTACTTTAGTTCCAGGAAGCCCCACCCTACTTTAGTTCTAAGGACCCCCACCCTGCTTTAGTAACAGGAAGCCCCACCCAGCTTTGGTTCCAAAGACCCCCACCCTGCTTTAGTAACAGGAACCCATAAATACCCCTGCCTTAACTAAGCTCAGGGTCCAAGTCCCTGCTCGCTGCATTGGGTATACTTCGGCCCAAGCTTAAGCTTGTCAAATAAACCCTCATGTGATTGCATCAGTGCTTGGCTCCTTGGTGGTCTCAGATGCAAAAACTCTGGGCATAACAATTTCCTTTATTTTTTAATGCCCTGAGTTTAAAAGAAAGAAAACCTCAAGCATTATAAGTGAATATATTAAACCAAAATGGACCCCACAAACTATATCACGATTTTAGTTCCTAATTGGGGAGTTAAATTTTCCAGATCACAAATTATACATAATCCCAGCTACATTGTTAATTAACTCAAACCAGCTGTGGTCCTGACTGAGGATTTCCAGATTATTTTGTTCTATAGATTGTGTCAAAATAAACATAACAGTTTCATTTTATCAAAACAAGTCTTTTAAATATGGACATCACATAGTGCATGGTTGAAATAGTCTGTATGTGATACAAGTTAATTAGATGAAAAGAGAGGAAGTGGCAGATAGGAGCAGGAGAAAATAAAGCATTAGAGTTACATTAGAATTTGGAAGAAAAAAGAATTATAATAGAAAAAATTCTCATGTTTTTCTACTTAAACGTAGGCTTCAAAAACTCCACCTTACTACTATTGAGTAGAAGGAAGAATTTCACTGGAAGCAAGCATTTCATTAGAAGGAGGTATTTGGGTGTTTTCACAGGATCATAATCAGGCCATGTAATTTTTCTGAATTTGTCTCACCAATAAAATGGGAATAACCTTTTGGAATTGTTAAGATTAAATTAAGTAATATGCACATTAGGTTCTTTCAAGTTGCAGGGGAGAAGAATGCATATTGTGGTTGCTTCACTCTCAACAGCTGCTGTAGTGCTAGGCCTCCTGGAGAGAGAAGCAGCTGACCCTCAAAAGTGAGAGCCCCTGCTCCCTCCTCTAATACCTTCAGTTACAATCTCTACCAGCTTCTCTGTCTCAGTCTCGACAGCATTTTTCTGTCTGATCTATGACTTTCTGTCTTTTCCTATTAGCCTCTACTGCCTCATGGCTCCTGCTTTCTCTTTTCTGGGTACATATGCATTTTAAATGGCTTCCACCTACCTCCTGGTAACTTCCATTCAACTCTCTCCAGAGAGATACTGCATGAGTTAGTCAGACACCATCCTGAAAGAGCATTCTTGCTGGACAGAGTTCTCCTGCCAGGCTCACTCAAGGTCACTGACTTGCCCATGGATGGTGCCTTTAGATCAGTCCTGTGTCCAATCAGCTGTTGGGCAAATCATGAGAAATTGCCTGTAATAACATTCCTCAGAAGGAGCAGTCATCAGGCAGAAACTCAGAGCATCCAGTCCTTAGAATGGGTAAACTCTTAGCTCAGTAAGGAGCAACAAGTGTAGATTTTTAGCTGTGTCAAAAGAAGAAAGTGAAGGAGTAGTGATAGAATCAGACACTCCATTTTCTCCATTTTCAAATAGCACATACCAGGTCTTGATAAATACTAATCTTGATGAATATCAGGTGGCAAAAAACAGTGGCGTGGGTGGGTTTTAAGAAACAGGAGAATGTGAACAAGAGAAAGTGATGAAGAAGGAGAAAAGAGAGAGTATGTGCATGCAGTGATAAGGAAGTCAAAGAATAAAAACACTGGGAGAAAATGTGAGCAAAGAAATGATAGCATAGACCCAAGGAAAAGCTGAGAGGAGAAGGTCCTAAAGGAAGGGATGCGAAATGAGAATACTCAACTCCAGGGCGGCTGGGTGGTTCGGTTGGTTGCGTGACAGGTAGTGATCTTGAAGTCCTAAGGACAAGTCCCACTTCGGGCTCCCTGCTCAGTAGGGAATCTGCTTCTCCCTCTGACCTTCCCCCATCTCGTGCTCTCTCTCTCATTCTCTCTCTCTCTCCTCAAATAAATAAATAAAGTAAATAAATAAATAAAATAAATGAAATCTTTAATCAATCAATAAATAAAATCTTTAAAGAAAAAAAAAGAATACTTGAATCCAACATTCCAGAACACAGCTTATGGCATAAGTCCAGCCTCCTAGACATCACAATCACTCCATTCTCATCTTTCCCAACCAACCTCACTGTCAAATGGAGGTAAAGATAGAGGGCAAGAGTCTGAGTGGGCTTCTCACTCCCAGGTGCTAGTCACTTCCTGTCACTTAAAATGCTGTTGCTCTTCTCAGCTGAATCTATTTCTCTGACATTAGAATCATCTCATCAGTCATGTGTTAACTAGAGGAAAACATAATAGCTTCTTGCCCTTTGCTTTGCTTTGCTCAGAAATCAAGGACATGATAAAGACATGGCTAACAGTGCAGAGAGAGATCAAAAACAAAAGGCTACTTCTCCTACTTTCCATTCTTCTTACCCTCCTACTCTCACCTCAGTTCCCTAAATTTAAGGATTAGCAGAACAAACAGGTGCATTTATCAATATTTGCTGGATAAGTCATCACACTTATAATATTATAAGTCATTAGGTTATAATATCCTGCAAAACTTCAAATGATCCCTCACTCCCTCCTTCTTCCAATGCTTCGCATAGCATGAAGAGCGTACCTCTTCACCCCGCTCCCAAATTCCCCAAAGTAATTCTCCTCAAAACTAGTCCTTGTGGATTTGTTCTTTTTCCTTTATTTCTTGGATCCAGTCTCTTTTCTTATCCTGAAGAAATTTTCTGTTCTATCCGTTTTGAATCAAGCAGATCTAGGTCACTTCTGCCTGTGACCTAGGACAATTACCTGCTGTCCCAATTCTGCATCCTGGGTCATCAGCCCCAGGATGACCTAGCCAAGGCCACATGGTAGAGAGGGAGGGGAGGAATCTGAGGTTATTCTGATATCAGTTAGAGTCTCCATCATAGTCATCATAATTTTTTATTTCTAATCCCTGACTTTACAACCGTAGATGGCTTAGAGCAGGGAAGACTTTTGTTCTATCCAGGCTCAGGGAGCAGAGGTTGCCACTAGCACATTAGCTCAAAAGAAGAATCTTCTTCAAAACCTGGTTTGGGAAACAGGAGGTTTTATTTCCATCCCAGCTTCAAATTTATGCACCCTAACAAGAATTATGGCTCAGGTTTTGTGTTTTGTTTATGTGTTTGAGGAATCTTATTGTGCAAGTAGTTTATTTGAGAAACTGTCTTCTTTCTAGTCCATTGGTCCTCTCTATAGAGGCAAAGTAGCAGACCTTGTCTCTTTGGTGTCTTATACATGAACAAGTAAGTCAGGAAAATGTAACTGCTAGTCAGGTCCTTAGCAAGGTTACCAAACAACCAGCTGGCTCAACTAAAAATTTTACCCAATTTTCAGAGGAGACAAACTAGATAAAGCAAAGTAAATAGTCAGGTTTACTAAATATGCCGTAAAAGATAATAAAAAGCATTTCATGTTATTTTTTTTTATTGGAAACTTAAATCTATGCCTAAAACTTTCAACTTAAAATCAGTAAACTTATATTCATCCATCTATCATCTTCACTTTTTTCCCTATAAAATAGGAAATTCCAAAACTGATCCTTTATCCTGTGCACCAAGTTTACTACTGATGAAAAACAAATCCATTATTATAAGAGAATAAGAATGTAGAGTAAAATTAACATTGTGAAGGTAGACAGTGAAAAATCTACGTAGCTTTCCACATCCATTATTCTCTTTAGACAGGACAAGAAGGAAGCTCACTATGGGCATATTTTTTTTTTAATTTTATTTATTTGTCAGAGAGAGAGAGAGCGAGAGAGCAAGCACAGGCAGACAGAGTGGCAGGCAGAGGGAGAAGCAGGCTCCCTGTCGAGCAAGGAGCCCGATGTGGGACTGGATCCCAGGACGCTGGGATCATGACCTGAGCTGAAGGCAGCCACTTAACGAACTGAGCCACCCAGGCATCCCTCACTATGGGCATATTTTAACAGAGCCCTCTCCTCTTCCAGGTCATCATATTTCATTTTCAGAACTCACAAGATTTGCAGATTCCCACGACACAGGACAGCAGGCACCCTCCCATGCTCATCCTGTCCCAAGTACTGTTTCTGAGTTCTGAAGACACAGCAGTTCTTCTGGTCCTCCTGGACTCCCAGACTGTAGATGCCTGCCCCAGAAGCATGGCTGGCAGAAGCCAAGATTGGTAGGGAAACAGCAACAGAGGTATTAAAATGTACATCGAAGCCAAGACTTTCCCACTGGTGCAGGTACTGACAGCTGCCCTAGGGCTAAGCTGCCATGTCCGGGCCTCTGACCCTGGCATGCAGCAGGTTAGCTCTCCTTGCTAGTCAGTACCATTTGAGGGATGATGTTGCTGTCATGCTTGCAACAGAGAAAGTGATTTTTTTCTTGCTTATAATAACAGATCAGGATGTCCTGAAAGTCTTTTTGATAGCTTGTTTTGCCTTTAGGAAAGGGAAAAAATATAGTTTATTTTTAAAGTTTATCATTTTAAATACAATTTTTTAAAGATTTTATTTATCTATTTGAGAGAGACTGAGAGCACAAGCAGCGGGAGAGGCGGAGAGGGAGAGAGAGAGAGAAAGGGATAAGCAGACTTCCCACTAATCAGGGAGCCCAGTTAGGGGCTTGATTCCAGGACCTGGGGATCATGACCTGAGCTGAAGGCAGAACTTCACCCACTGAGCCACCTGGGCACCCCCAACAATACTCTTTTTTTTTTTTAACTTAAAATTTACCAAAAAAAAAAAAAAGGGCAGAAAAAAACATCCATATTGCTAACAAAAATAATAAAGCATGAGGAAATATTTGTGATCAAAATTAGGTTAATGGACTAAAACAAGAAATAAAGTCACTGGTTCTGCTCTTGTTGCTTCCTTCATTTCACATTCAAAATTGACAGATAACAGATGGAAAGTCACCCTTCAAATACAAATGGTAACATTTTGGTATAAGTCTTTCCAGTCTTCTCTGCATGTATTTTTAAAATCTAGTGGCAATACATCATGCAAACAATCTTGCCCTCTTACCATTTTTTTACAAGTCCCTAGATAATTGTCTCCAATTACAGCCCTTCACCATTCTCCTCAACTATGATGTTCTCATTCCTTACTATTCTTTATAGTTTGGCCATATGGTAATATATCAGTAAATATAATATAGCTCAATTTTGCCTCGATTTTGAACTCTATATAATGGACTCCTATTTTATGTATTCATTTGTGGCTTGTTTCCCCTCAACCTTTCTTTTTGATATTTACCCATGTTGGTCGATGTTACTCTAATTCATTCTCACTGCTGTACAGTATTTTATCATACAATTAATCCACAGCCTATATTGTCCATTCTACCATTCATGGAATTGAGGTGCAATTCTGTTTTCTGCTACTATGGACAATGCTGCTATGACTATCCTTGTACATGTTGTCTTCTGTCACATAATCTTCTTTATTTTTTTTCTTTTTCCTTACCTTTTTCTCTTTTTTTCCAGATGTAAAAACAATTCTCAGCTTGCAGACCGTACACAACTGACCTCGGGCTAGACTTAGCCCATGTATCATAGTTTACCAGCCCCAGCTGTACTGGACATGGATGTCCAGGTTTTTCATATCTTTTTGAGTCAATTTTATGGGTGACATTTTTCTAGAAATGTGTTCATCTTTTTAAGTTTTTGACATATTAGAATAAAACTGTTCATAATGTCCTCTTATCATTTTAATTCCTACAACACTGAAGTTATGCCCCCTTTTAATTTCTAATATTATTTGTCTTTTTTCCCATTTTTTTCTGATCATACTTGCCATAAGTTTATCAATTTTATTCATCTAACAAAGATCCAATTTTTGTCTCTGTTAGTTCTTTCTAAGTAATGTTCGTTTGGTACCTCACTTATTTCTACTATTATTTTCATCATACATTTCCTTCTTTCTTCAGGTTTACTTAGTTCTTTCTTTTCTAACTTCATCTTGATGGAAATGCATAACAGCAGCTTTCAGCCTTTCTAATAAAAGTCCTTAAAGCTATGTATTTTCCTCTAATAATGCTTTTGCTATTTCCCATAAGTTTTTATAGACATTGCATTTATTATCATTCAGTTTTACATATTTTCTAATTATATCTATGATTTCTTCTTTGGTATATGACTTATTTAAAAGTAAGTTTCTTAGTTTCCTACCTACAGGATATTTTTATTTGTCAGATAATCTTTTTATTAGAATTTTCTACATTAATTTTTTTAAGATTTTATTTATTTATTTGACAGAAAGAGAGAGAGATCACAAGTAGGCAGAGAGGTAGGGTGAGGCGGAAACAGGCTCCTGCCAAGCAGAGCCTGATACAGGGCTCGATCCCAGGACCCTGAGATCACGACCCAAGCCAAAGGCTGAGGCTTAACCCACTGAGCCACCCAGGTGCCACTCTAGATTAATTTTATTGTGGTCAAATAATATGGCCTGCAAAATGCCAATTGTCAGCAAGTTTTTGACACTTACCTTAGGGCAAAGTATGTAGTCAATTTTTTAAATGTTTCATGTGTGTTTAAAAAAATTGATGATTTATGTGAAACACCTTGATCACTTTACTGTATATCCATTATTCAACTCTTCTGTATCTTTTTTTTCTATATTTGTCAGTTACTGAAATAGGTATATTAAAATATCTGAAAGTGATTGACCATTTTTTATTTATTTTTATGCTTTTTGACTTAAAATTATTTTGTCTGATAGAAATAATAAAGCTATATCAGGTTTCTTTTGATTCAGTTTTACCTAAAATGTGTTTTTCTTTTACTTTTGAGATTTTTTTATTATTATGCTATTAGTGTTTATCTTGTAAGCAGCCTATATTGCAATTTTACTTTATTTTGTGTATAATCCAGCCTAATAATATTTGATTTTTTCAAGGAAGCATTTATCTACTAATACTTGAATTTATTCCTATCCCTAAATTTTAAAAATTATCTTGTCTTTTCTGTTTTCTTTTCACTTTTTTTGTCTTACTTTAGATTACAGAATATTTTATCATACTATTAATTTGAAAATTACATATATATTCTATGTGTCTTCTTCTGATTACTTTAGAAATTTTAATGTGCATAGTTAACTTAGCAATATTTAAAGTTAATCAATCTTTTCTTTCTATCTGAACAATACAAGGCTTTTAGAGTACTTCAGTTCCATTTAATCCCCTCCTAAATTTATATATTATTATTATCAAGCAGTTATTTTAATTTTTTGTGTAATTTTTACTCCACAGGGTAAGTTTTTAGTATAATCAAATATGGTTGTAGAAGCTTAGATTTACTCTCATATTCACCACTTTCTCTGCCTTTCTTTATTTACTTATTGCATCTCAAATCTTCTTCTATTTGTTTTCTGCCTGAAGTAAAACATTTCAGACTTCCTTTTGTTAAGCCCTGATGGATGCAGACTTTTTCAGTTTGTATTGTCTAAGATGTCCTTACTGGATCCCCATGTAGAGGCAACCCTGCGTTGCTCCTGGTTAACAGGAGATGTTTTTCTATTTAACTCCACATCATAGATAGGTCCTCGACATTTTTATACTGGTCCTAGAGCTGCAGTCCAAGATTACTACCCCAAAATGCAGATTAAAGTCCAAGTTCACCTGGTTATACAAACACCCCAACTTCAAATCTTTGCTTACTTTCCTGGATTCCAGATCTTATTTTCCTGACTTTCTAGCTCACAGATATTCTTCAAAGATGTAAAAATATATAGGTACTCCAGTATTTTTTGAAATGTCAGTCAATTTATTGAATGCTAAGTTTTCATTTACTCACATAATATGAATTGAGGAACATGTTCCCATGTTATTTCATAGTCTTTGTAAATACAATTTTTGAGGAATTTATGTTACACAGAACAAATGTACAATAGTTTACGTATCATTCTACTATTTGGCATTGGTTTCTGTATTTTACCACCACAAATAATGCAGAAAGGATACTCTCTCATGAAGCAGAAGCAACAAGATAAAAAGATACAAACATTTTAAAGACTTTTGATACATATTACTTGATGCATTGGCTTTTCTTTGTTTACTCAAAAAGGTGAACATTTTTCCACTTTTTTCTTTAGGGATTTAGTTATTAATGTCTCTTTTTTTAAGTTATGGGTAAGAACTCCTTTTCAAAATTATTATTTCTTCTAAAAAGATTGTATAAGAGTAAGCTGAATTAAAATGATTTGTGTGAAGCTGCCTATTAAAGTTCAATTTCTATATCCATCCTACCTCTTTACTCCTAAGCATAATGCAGTGTGGGTGGCAGCATTGTCCTAAAGTATTTGTCACAGCTCTGTGAATGGATTATCACCTTGTTTTTCATAGCTGGCTAAAACTGAAGGCTATGCATACAACAATTTAAAAAAAAAGAATTGAATATGCAAATATCCGTATTTTTAGACATCTTATTATTATCTTGAGTCAATTCTTCTGTTCATATCTATAATAATCAAGAAAATTTTAATATTGGAAGAATCCTGGATTATCTTTTATGAATTGTTGTGCATGTATATAAATAAAACAATTAGAATTAATCAGTACTTGTCCTCCTAAATCTGTGCATTTCTGAAGTTACAACCAGCCTCTCAAAGTTGCAGTCACATAGGATTAACATCTGACAGTGCCTGGCTCACTTTGGGAGTCAAGCTAAAGATCAGTTCACTCCAGAAAACAGAACTTGGCCTCCTCTCAAAAGCTAGGGCCAAGAGACCATTGCAGGCAAAGAGGAATGCCTGGGAATCAAAATGCCTTACTTTGCCCCCAGTTTGAGAGGAAAGAACCTTAAAGAAGAATTAATATCTGAATACAAAGGAAGAAAATTAGGTGAAATGACTAAATCTAGTCACACAATTAGAATAGAAGCCAGTTTTTCTGAGGACTAGTCTAGGGCCCTGCTCCACACACCCTGCTACCTTCTTAAGCCTTCTTTGTGCTACAAGATCTATGACATGCAGAGGTTTATAAAGTGAAATCTGTCCCCTGATCTGGGATGGAGCAAGAATTATAAATTCACAAACCAACTACATTAAAGAGAAATTGACGAATGACTTAAACTCACTCAGTCTCAAATTACTTTTATTAAAACCCTCCTAATAGTTGGTGACTTTCAGAATGTATTTGAAGGTAATATAATTCTTAGTGGATCCACAAATTATATTAAAAATTATAAACATACCTGGGTGATTCAGTTGGTTAAACATCTGACTTCGGCTCAGGTCATGATCTTAGAGTCCTGGGATTTGAGTCCCATGTCTGGCCCCACACTCAGCAGGGAGTCAGCTTGTCCCTCTTCCTATGCCCCTCACATCTTCATGGTCTCTCTGTTTTCTCTCAAGTAAATATATAAGATCTTTTAAAAAAAATAAGATAAAAGATAGAGGCACCTGAGTGGCTCACTTGGTTAAGCATCTGACTCTTGATTTCATATCAGGTCATGATACCAGTGTTGTGCTATTGAGCTCCAAGTAGAGCTCCATGCTGGGTGTGGAGCCTGCTTAAAGAGTCTCTATCTCCCTCTCTTTCTGCCCATACCCTCGCCTCTCTCTCTTTCTCTTGATCTCTTAAAAAAAAAGGAAAGAAAGAAAGAAAGAAAAAGAAAAAGATAAACATTGTATTTGTGAACTGAGAAATGAACATGTATAAAAGGAAAATGATAACTCTGTTCTACTAAAGATATTATGCTAATTTAAAATAACACCAGCCTAGGCCAAGTTAAATAGTTTCAAAACTGGTCCATGAAACAGCCTTTAAAGATCTCTATAAAATTAATTTTCAAATAAATACTTCACAGGCTTCAGTCATAATTTTAAGAATTTTAAAATAATGTACTGTATTAGAAATGCAAAGGTATATTTATTAAAGTATAATATTTGATAAGAAAATTTTACAATAGTTCATGTTAAGTGGTTTAAAAGAATAATTTATCATTATCTCTCATAGTTCTAAGGGTTACCTGGGCTCAAGTGAGTGATTCTCACTTGGAGTCTCTTATGCAATTGCACTCAGTTGGTAGCTGAGTCTAGAGGCAGCTAAAGATTCAACCCGATTAGACAGCCATGATGGGTGGATGTCAACTGGAACTCACCCGCAGCTGTCAGCTGGAGTGCCTTCATGTGGTCTTCCTTATGTCTTCAGCTTCTCACAGAATAGCACCTAATTTCCAAGAAAGTGTCCCAAGAGCAAACATTCTAAAAGACAAAAAATGAAAGTTGCCAGATTAATTAAGCGTTCTCCCCAGAACAGGTGTATCATCTTGCTTCCACTTCAACCCATTGGTCAAGCAGTTACAGGTCTAGGTCTGGCTCAAGGGGACAGAGAAACAGACTCTACCTCTTGAGGTAGCAATAGAGAAGATCATATTTGGGGTGCCTGGGGGATCAGCCAGTTGAGCATCCAACTCTTGGTTTCCTTGGTTTCAGCTCAGGTCATGATATCAAGGGTGTGGGATCGAGCCCCCAAACAGTGCAGTCTACTTGAGATTCTTCCCCCTCCTCCCTCTCCCTCTCCCTCTACTCTTCCCCCTGCTCATGTTTTGTTTGATATTTTCATTTTCATTCAGTTCAAAACGTTTTCTATTTTCTTTTTTGATTTATTCGTTGATCTATAGGTTATGTAGAAGAGTATTTTTTTTTTCAAATATTTAAGGATTTCCAGTGTCTTTCTGTGTTTACTTCTAACTTAATTCTGTGGTCAGAAAATATGATTTATATAATTTGAATTCTTTTAAATTTGTTGAATTTTGTTGTTTCATGGTGCAGAATATATCAAATCTTAGTAAATATTCTCTATACATTTGAAAAGAATGTGTGTGCTGTTGTCTACTAGAATGTTACATACATGTCAATTAAGTCAAGTTGATTGACAGTGCTGTTCTAGTCTTCTATATATTTTCTAATTCTCTATTTCTATCAGTTAATGAAAGAGGAGTTAAAATATTTCTAAATATAATTATGGATTGTCTATTTCTCATTGCAGTAATATCCGTTTTTGTTTTATGTATTTTGAGGTTTTGTAACTAGATACATAAACATTGAGGACTGTTATGTCCTTTTGATGAATTAATACTTCTTAACTCTTCATGATATTCCTTTCTCTGAAATCTATCGGAAATAATATAGTCAGTCTAGCTTTCTTTTGATTAGTCTTTGCGTGATTTATCTTTTTCCATCTTTTTCTGTTCAACCCATATCTGTCTTTGTATTTAAAGGGGGTTTTTTATAAGCCACAGGTAATTGGGTTTTGCTTTTTATCTGACAATCTCTGACTTTTAATTAGAATATTTAGACCACTTGCATTTAATGATTATTGATGTGGTTGGTTTTAAATCTATCATATTGCTATTTGTTTTCTGTTTTTCACATATGCTGTTTGTTCCCTTTCTCCTCTTTCTCTTTTGAAATAATTAGGTTTTCTGTGGTTACATTTTATCTCCTTTGTTGCTTATTAGCTATATTTGTGTGTGTGTGTGTGTGTGTGTGTGTGTATGTGTTTTAGTGGCTGTTTATGGCTTATAGTATACATTTTTAACTTATCAGTTTACCTTTGACTACTGTTGTACCACTTCACATATAGTATGATAATTTTATAACAACATACTTTCATTTTTTGTATTCCTGTTTCAGTGCTATTGTTGATACATATTTTTCTTCTATATATGTTATAAACTCCAAGAAACATTATTGTTATTTTTGCTTAAGTCAATTTTTAAATATTAAGAAATGAAGTATTTTATATGTAGCCATATAGATATCATTTCTAGTGCTCTTTGTTTCTTTGCATAGATCCAACTTTCTATCTGCTATAATTTTTCTTCCACCAGAAGGACTTCTTTTACAAATGTAAATCTGATTACATTACTCTTCAAGAGAAATTCTTCAATGGATTACAATCACACTTAATATAAAACCCAAAATTCTAACCGATGATTTACTGTATTCTCCATGGTCTGGTCCCAGGCTACCCTTCAGAGTTGAATTTTCCTCTCACTCATTCCTTTAGTCTTCTTCAGTCAAGCCCTCTGACAAGTACAGGCTTCTCTCAAAACTTTTACAGTTGCTCTACCCTTTATCTGGGTAGCTCTTTCTCAATTTATCACTTGTCCTGCTCTCTCATTCCATGGAAATTTCTCCTCTAATATCACGTCATCAGAAAGGACACACACAAATTTCATTTCTTGTGCTTTATATTACTTTATTTCCCTTCAGAACATATAATACCACTTAAAATCATAGTATGTTTTTGTTGATTATCTCTTAGCTCCATCATTAGAATTGGGCTCCATGAAGATAAGAATTTTGTTTTGTTCACTCACATATCTCCAGTGCTTTGAACAGTGGTGGCTGACACATAGAACTGGCTTAGAAAAAAGTTGCCCTTCAACAACTGCCTGAGTTGATTCTGATAACCATTATTATCTTATATCAAAAAAATTCTGAAAAAGAGGATTTAGAGTAGGCTGGATTCTGGAAAGAATTCAAGAATAATACACAAGTTTAGCAATCTTGAAATTGCAGTTCTTTTTCTATTAATCCAAATAAGCTAGCTTTTAATTTCAAAGCTACAGTTAAGGTTCCACCTCAGGGCAATAGAGGGTAGAGAACAAGGGGCAAGAGAGCCTTTTTTCTTCTTAATAGCTCCTCATGCTCCCCAAACCCTCCATATTTATTGAGCATACAAAGGCATTAGGAAGGAGGGAAGGGAGGAGAGGATGAAGTACCAAACTTCCTTGGAAGAAGGAAGGAGCTGCCAACCTACCCCTACTCCCACCATCATAACCTGACAGCTTCAAACAAATTTGAGTCCAAGGATTTTGGAAGTGGATAAAATTTGTGAAGCTGCTCCATGTTTGAGAGGCTTGTTCAATTATTTTATCCATTCAACTGGCTATGAATTATGACCCAGCTGAATGACCCAGCACCAATGTCTTCTGTACATGGTATCTATACCCATCATTTCTGTGCTCTGGATCCCCTGCTAAGAACAAAGGGATATTATTTAGTGTTATATTATTAGTCTACAATTTATATTTAACATTTTTGGCTTACACCATTCTCAGTCATCATTTTCTATAACTCATAGAGATAAGTTTATGCTGCATAAATTCTGTCTAATGCAAATAACTCCCTATTTTATGTTTTTTTTCACCCACAAAAATATCCATACTTATAATCAGAGGAAAGACCATTACAAACTACTATGGTAGTAAATTTGGGGTAGGGTTCCATAAGCAAGAATTACTTCCCTAATTCCTTTTGCCGCACCATGCTTTCATAATTTATATATTTCAGAAGTATTATGCAAAGTAACTGCAAGAAATAAAGATACCATCGGAATCCATTTTTTCCCCTAAGCTCTAGGAATATCCATGATTACAATAAGAATTAAATATTTTTACTCCTCTAGTCTTTGTTTATACAGAAATTGTCTAAAACCAGTCCTGTACAACCTACAGTTCACTCATGAGATTACTTTGAAGATTAAAAAATAATGCATGTGAAGAATTTAACATATAAGAGCCATTAATAAATATTAAGTATTACTGATTAATAAATGATGGTTTTCCATGTACATAAACTTAACTTATGCAGAATATTACAAAGTAATTTTCAAGACACTCCTTCGAGTTTCACAAACCTAAATTACAAGGAATTGCTAGTCAAACAGTATATGATTACTATGAAGGATGATAGGATAAAGTACCTTTTTTAGGTACAACAATAATTTTATTATTTCCTCAGTTTATTCTACAGTGAGAGATTAATAGAAATGTCTTTCATTCATCCAACAAATACTGAATGATCCTGAGCATCTAATATAGAGCAGGTGCTGGAGCATAGTAGCAAACAACACAAGCAGTTTCCCTGTTCCCATGGAGGTTGCACTCTATCATGAAAGAAAAATATTAAGTGCATGATTTACAAATGTGATGAATATTAACAAGGAGAAATGCAAGCAAGTAACTGGCTCTTAAACTAAAGTCGATCTGGATCAAGAAAGGATTCTTTGAGGAAATGACATGACTTGCTATTTTACCTAAATAGATAAAATTGCATGCCTTTTGAGATTTTTAAATATTAGGAACTGAAATTTCAAACTTACATTTATATTTGTACTAAAGTCATCTTATGCCGTAGTTAGATACAGCAGTTGCTATCTGATTATGGTTTATAATTAAAACTACCTTGGGAAACTCCTTAAATTACTCCCTAAAATTCAGTGTGTATTGTAATATTTCTATGCTATTGACAATATTGAATTTTAACTGAGCCCTGTGCCCCTAGAAAACAAATGAAGGTTAAGAAATCCCCTGTTCCTTTGTGTTCCAGGAGATGGAAGGGTAAGGAAGGATCCTTCCCCACATGACTTAAATAAGAATTACAGATGGTACACGGTTACCTAGAGTGAGACCAATGTGTCTCCAAATTCCCATTCTTTGCTTCATAAATAATCAGCAGAACTGCTCATCCCACTGATCAATAAAATACGAACCAAACTTTGGTTAAACCCCTCTTCTTTCCCAAGGTTCCTGAACTTGGGTTCACCGGCATCTTGAGTCAGCACACAACCTTCCTCAAACAGGCTGGTCTCAGGGTAAAACATTCTCTGAACTACCATCAGATCATGCCACTCATCCACTTCTCTGCACCTAATTCTTTCCAGCCTGTTCCTCTCTATAAAATAAAAACCAACTTTTTTTGTCCCACTCGTGAGAAGCTCGCCTTCCCCATCTCACAATAATCCCTTCAAATAATGTATTTACTAATCCAGATTTGTTTTTCATTTGACACTAAACATGGACATCAATACAGTATCTTCAGTAAGTACAATACAACCAGGTTTTATACCAACATTTGAAGAGATTAATGTTTTCTCAGTTGTTCAACAGATAAAATATTTTGTTGGTAATGGGGCACAAAAAGTACGTGCTTTCGGGCACTATAATCACGAAAAGACCCTGGCATAATAAGACTCTGAGAGTCCCTGAGACTGAAGTAACAGCACAGGCCAGTCTTCCCTTCCCTTCCACCCCCCAGTTCATGCCAAAATACAGGCTCACTGAGTGGGAGGACTGGTGGAAACCTCCCCAACCCCCAGATTTTTTTCTTCCTTTTCTTTTCTTCCCTTTCTCTTTTTTTCTTTTTTGGACTGCATACATATTGTTGAATTCAGATAAGTGAAATGCAAGTGGATTGTCTTTTCCACATTCTAAAACACTACGATAGAAAGGGAGACAAAAGAAAGAAAATGTAATGAAATCTCATCTATCAGGAACCCTTAGAGGATGTGTCACTCTGAAATGTTGAA
The DNA here is from genome assembly GCA_004024625.1 of Mellivora capensis. Classification (NCBI taxonomy): domain Eukaryota; kingdom Metazoa; phylum Chordata; class Mammalia; order Carnivora; family Mustelidae; genus Mellivora; species Mellivora capensis. The sequence goes on along the minus strand of PISX010001172.1, from coordinate 112,314 downwards.
GATTTTGTTCACTTAAATCTCTTTATAGAAATCTTTCTGAATCGTATTGCATATCTTATTGCTTTCTTCAACAAAGTACTCTAAATATAACTTAACCTATTCTTAAATGATGTACAATCATCATTATTTGAAAATGAAATTCTACTCTAGTGTAACATAATGATGCCTGTCTGGCCTGTTGTGGTGCATAGGACTGTGTATTACTGAACTTCCTATGTTCTTTTTCCTTCTTCTCCGTCCCCTCCCTCTCACCTTCCTTCCTCTTCTCCCCCCTCCTTTCTCTCTTCCTCCTCCTTCTCCCCCTCCTTCCTCCCTTCTTTCTTCTTCTTTTGCTACTGTCTTCTTTCTGTTGCAAAAGGTTCAAAGTTTTTTTTTCACCTCTGTCATTTTATTTGCCTGTGAAAGGAACTCTTCCCCTTTCAAATGCTGTTTTTTATATGCTTTAGATTTGGAAAGAGGTGGAGGAAAGAAAGAAATTTCCATACTTCTAGGACCTGTTCCAGAGTGTTCCAACTCTCAGGGAGGGCTCCAGGAGCTTTTCTATGTAAGAGACTATTTATCTATGAATAAATAGTGTAAACTTTGGCATTTTGATCTGGTTGTTCCCACCTTGGCTGTACAGAGCTCTCTTTATTTCCTGACTTCCAGCCATGTTCCAAGTGTCAAAAAAAGTAAAATATGCAGAAAAGAACATCTTAGAAGAGCATGGTGATGATAGGGTGAAAGCTGTTTTTTAGAGAATTTGAAGCACCAGGCTGACAAATCATGTGAAATGGAAAGACCAATTTCCTCTTAAGTAATACAATTTCCAAATCCATATTTTTTAATAGATAGAAAGATCTGGAAATATGATTTAATGGAAAATAACACCAGACTTGGAGCAAAGTTCTTGGTTCAAAGTAAAGACCTGTCATGTATTAGCTATGTAACCTTAAGTAAGTGGTTTATCTACACTAATTTTTAGTTTCTATAAAATAGGAGTAGGAATACTTGCACTATACATATGACAATGTTGCTGTCAAGATAAAAAGTAGTAATACTTTTAAAGTGGCTTATAAACTGCAACAGTATTAAAAGTAAATGGTCTACCTAGCTAACACCATCTGTTATGGACCAAGTAAAGTATCTATTCACAAGTTTTCTGTGACTCAACCCTATCGTATCCTCCATGGCAGTTCTCCTAAATTCCCTGATGATACAAGCAGCTAGAGCAGCATTTCTCAGATATAATGTTAATATGTATTATGAAATGCAGATTCAGATTTGGAGGGCTGGTAATCAAATGGAGATTTTCTTAACAAGCTTCCAGATGCAAATGCGACCCACCTGGAGGCAGTTTTTTACTGTCCTCTAGTTTGTTAGAACTGCAAAACCCCAGCTTCACCCAGACCTATAGAAATAGAATCTACATTTAGCAAGATGACCTGGGATTTGCATGCACCTTAAAGTGTGAGAAGCACTTTCATAGCTTATAGTAGTGATTCTCAAAGTGAGGAATGAAAATTCTCAAACCCTCTTCTACCAGACTGCGGAGATCTCAGAGGGAAATGAGGAACAAACTACTGGAAACTGGAAGAAAGGCGGTCTTACTTATAAAGTGGCAAAGAACTTGGCTGAATTATGTTCTAGTATTTTGTGAGGGGTAGAACTTTTGAGCCGTTGGACCTTAGTGGAGGAGATCTCTAAGCAAGATATTAAAGGTGCAGCTTGGGTCCTCCTCACTGCTTTAATTCAAAGAGGAGAGAGATAAATTGAAGAAGGAGGAAGGAAGTGTTAAATATATAGGAACCAAAATTGGAGATTTGAAACATTCTAAGCCTGCTCATATTGCAAAAGAATAGAAAACCTTGTTCTGAAGAGAGTGCTAAGGGTGTGGCTGAGCAACCACTTGATGAAGAGTTAATAGATGTGGCTCATGGATTTAACTGGTCACTTCAGCAGAAGCCAGGAATAGAGATGAGATTATGCCAGCAGAGATATTACCAGTTTGGACCAAAGGGGGCAGAGAAAGTGGAAGAGAACGAAGGAAGGCTGTCAGATCTCTTAGATTCTATAGGATGAAACTATAGAGCTATTTGGCTGTAAACACGCTTTATCCTTCAAGAAAAGAGAAAAATGGCCCTAAAGGTGATTCAGAGATCATCAGGGTCACTAACTCAACTTCAGCAAGTAAGATGACCTCTGCCTAACATGCAGATGTGACCCCTGATTAGGATCCAGAAGTCAAGGCATCAAACTGGGAAGGATTATTTTTGAGATCTAAGATCTAATAGAATTTGCCCTATGAGGTTTTCGACTTGCTTGGGATCCATCATCCCTTCCTTCTTTTTCTCCTTTTTGGAATGAGGATGTCTATCCTATGCCTGTCCCATCACCATACTTTGGAAGGGCATAACTTGTCTGGTTTCACAGGTTCACAGTGAGAAAGAGGAATTTTGCCTCAAGATGAATCATACGTCACATCTTACCATATCTGATTTAGATGATATTTAGGTGAGACTTCAGACTAGAATTTGGAGTCAATGCTGGAATGAGTTAAGACTCTGAGGGCTGTTGGGGTGGAATAAATATGTTTTTCATGTAATAACGATGTGACTTTTGGGGTATGAGGGGAAAAATGCTATGCACTGAATTGTGTCCCCCAAACTCATTTGTTGAAGTCAGCAATGTGACTATATTTGGAGATAGGGTCTTTCAGAGGTGCTTAGGATTAAATGAAGTCTTAAGAACAAGACCCTAATCTAATAGGATTTGTGGTCAGGGAAGAGATTCCCCCCTCCACATGTATGTGCACCAAGAAAAAACCATGTAAGAACATGATGAAAATTCAGCTGTCTGAAAGCTAGGAAGAGAGCCCTCACCAGGAACTTTATCAGCCAACACCTTGATCCTGGATGCCCCAGTCTCCAGAATTATGAGAGGTAAATGTCTGTGTGTAAGCCATCCATTCTGTGGAATTTTGTCATAGCAGCCTGAGCAGACTAAGACAGTAATCACAAAGAAAGGAGATGTGAAGGATGTGTAGGAGTTAACTATGTAAAGGGAATAGGGAAAGAAGAGAGTTCCAGAGGGAGGGAACAGCATATGCAGAAACCTAGAGGTAGAAAGAAGCAAGGCACATTCCCAGAGACTAAAAGAAAGAGGATTTAGCTGGGTAGTGGGGCAGTGTGCAACATGATCAAATTTTCTTTTAAGATTTTATTTGTTTATTTAAAGAGAATGGGTGTGTGTGAGGGAGTGGAGGGGCAGAGAGAGAGGGAGGAAGAGAATCTGAAGCAGACTCTGCTCTGAGCACGGCACCAACACAAGGCTTGATCCCACAGCTTCAAGATCATGACTTGAGCTGAAATCGAGTCAGACCCTCAACCAACTAAGCCTCATGATAAGGCTCTCCACATGATCACATTTATAATTAGAAAAGAATGGGATAGAGGAGGGGAAAAAGGCAGGTAAACCAATAGGTTGTTGTAGTCCCAGTGAGATATAATGGTGGCTTAGGCTAGGGTGTTGATGTTGGTGGTGATAAAGCTGGAGAGAGGTGGATAGACTCAAGGGATATTGGGAAGGAAAACCAATAAAATGTAGTGGTGGATTAGATGTGGGTTAGAGAGAGAGGGATTGTCAAGGATGTACCTTGAATTTTTTACTTGTTCAACTGAATAAATGATGTTGTCATTCACTGAGCATTTAAGTTGTGTCTATTAAGATACAATTAACATATGAAAGATATATAAGTGAACTCTGACTATGTAAGTGCAAAGAAATGGAGGAGAAATGCTGTCATGAACTCACCAAATCAAAGACTGCCAGAGCGTAAGACCCAGAAACCAGACAGGATTCAAAATAGGTCCAGAAGTCCAGGAATCAGTGGTAATGGGTGTCTTTTGACAAGAATCATATGGCCAGAATACCCCTGACATTGCAAGAAACATGCCACCATAACCAAACACGAATCCTCATCCTATCTTCATTTATATGTTCCATTTCAAATTTACACTCCAAGGTAGCAGTGTCTAATTCACTAAGTCATATGCCTAAGTTTTGTCTTCCACGTGCAGGGGAAGAGAAGAACTAACATCTTCAAACTTGTTAGTGGGAGGTGGGGCACTTATCCTTTCCAAGACTATATTCACCAATGTCTGCCCCAATAGGAATGTGGTAAAATGCTAGAGAATGAAATATAAATATATATATATATATATATATATATATATATATATATATATGATGGTCCATACCTTTGGTGGACCAACATTCACTCATATACTTCTTCCCAAAATTACACTTCCCAAAAGACGGTTCCTCCTAACATAATCTATATGTTACTTATACCACAAAACACACTTCTTTTCCAAATGAAGATAATCTGAAGTCTCTCGTTACTCTATCCAGTTACAAGTCTATGAACTCCAGGTAATGTCTCTTCCTCCTCTGGTTTCACTGTGATACATATTCTTTACCCTGAAAGCTAAATTTTAGGATTGACCATCACTGATAAGCCATAAATATGTTATACTCTATTACAGAGTATAGAGGAAAAAAAAACTCTTCACCAGACCAGTAGTTTTTGGTTGAAGAAATAAAATGTGATCTTAAGGGATAGTCCTTCAATTCGAACCCCAAGGATTCTGTGATCAATTAGTCACCTGGCAAAGATGCTATAGTCACCCCCCATTTCATACCTTGCTGTCATTATAGTAATAGGCCCACCATTCCTCCAGTGGTAAGTAACCTGTCTGGCTTCTACCATCTTAGGGACTCACTGTTCCTACTGAAATCAGGAAACCCATTTCTATTTTAGTTTCTCCCACAGCCTCTAAAGAACAAGCAGTACACCCCTTTTGTAGTACGCCAGAGCTTCAATCACAGCAGATGTCTCAAAACCCTGTAAATGGAATGTCTTCTAGGACTGCTTGAGGAATGGATTTAATGAACAGGTGAACTAGACACCTATGATAAATCAAATCCAGTATTCTAATCTCCCAATTATTTGAATTATTTTCTCTACATTATTTTAAGACATATCTGGCATCTCAAGTTCATTTGTAAGTCTAGTTTAGTGTTACCCAGGCCAGCTTCTTTCCATAACACAGTATCAGGAATTAGGAATCTCCGAAAAGTGAACTCATATCAATAATTATATTAAACCTAATCTAAAATTGTTTCCCCACCTTTGGTCATATATGGTAAAATTCTATTATTATATATGGTCTCCAAATTACTGCTGATGTGAATTGGTAAAATCCTCCAATATTTTGATGTCTAAGCCTTCTCTTTCTGGATTTCACTTCTATAATGGATGTCCTGGGGCTTTCTGTGTTCTAATTCTGAATACAAGTCTGCAAATAATTCTAATTCCCTCTAGCAGCATGACTGCCTCATTTAAGGGAATAATGGTTTCATGTTGATTCCATAAACTCTATATATCCTTCTAAAAAATCCCTCCCCCACTTTATTGTTGACTGAAGAAGACCAGTAATGCTTTCTGTTATTTGCACTCAAAAACATCTTTAAAATCAAATAATTTAGAACAAGGAAGAAGAGTGTTACAAAAGCCTCCTTGATCTTATGGGAAGATAATCTGGAAGTTCATGGTATACAATGACCAAAAAGTAGTTAAATTGTCATCTTTGGTCACTTGCACTCTGGTACCCAATAGGGATAAAACCTGGGGGGACACTGCTGTCACCAGGGAAGGATTCGACCAGGTCAGTGACCATGGGTAGAAGTCAGTGTTTCTAATAGTATTAGAAATCTTTAAAAAAGAGATAATTAAATTCAAATACCTAAATGTTTGGCTCATGATATGAACTAAAACCTGGGAATGTCTAGTGACTATTCTGGAAGTGACTGTTCCAGTTCTGACTAAAAGAACCTTTCATCTTGAGACGCCTGGGTGGCTCAGTGGATTAAGCCTCTCCCTTCACCTCTGGTCATGGTCCCATGGTCCTGGGAGCAAGCCCCGCATCAGGCTCTGCTCAGCAGGGAGTCTGCTTCCCCCTCTCTCTCTGCCCGCTTCTCTGCCTACTTGTGATCTCTCTCTCTGTCAAGTAAATAAATGAAATCTTTAAAAAAAGAAAGAAAGAAAAAAGAACCTTTCATCTCTGACAAAATCAGACTTTCATCAATCCCAGCATGAACAAGTGGTAGCAAAAGAATTCAGATGAGGGCATAGGGAAAGCCCCCTCCCAAATAAGTACCCTTGTCTTCAAAAGCAATTCTTACTTTTCTGACTTGTTGGGCTTGGGAAATCAATAAGAACTGAGGTCATTTTGCAGGTCCCAGAGCCATAGAGGATCATAAACATCTTTTGGGAGGACTATTCTGGCCAGAACACCAGAACCACTACAGCAGAATACCATTATTGCCATCAAAGCTTGGAATAAACAAGACATCTTTGCCTTTCGATCTGTTACTTGAGAGACAAAGAAGCAATAGGAAAAGCCTTGACCAGGTGCTATGAACCGGCTGCCTTGACATTAGAGAGGATAAAGACCAGGTTGTTCTAAGTTCAGTAGTAAAAAGTTGAGGATTTCCCCTTCTCAGGACTGAGGAGTCTCACCAAAACTAGAAAGGCAATGTTGGAAGGAGGAGAGTCTAAGAAGAGAGGCACATAGCAATTAGAGATATGTTGAGATTGAAATGTTTTGAGATATAATGAAAAAAGAAGCAGGGAACTAGATCTGCAGATCTAAAACTGTGAGAGGCTTGGACAGAAGTGTTAATTTGAAAATATCTTGTATATTGGGGTGCCTGAGTGATTCAGTCAGATAAGTGTCTGCCTTTGGCTCAGGTCATGATCTCAGGGCCCCAGGGTCAAGCCCTGAGTCAGGCTCCCTAATTAGCAGGAGGTCTGCTTCTCCCTTTCCCTCTGCCCTCCCGTCCACCCCGATCATGCTCCCCTCCCACCAACTCATGTGCATGCGTATGTACTCTTTCTCTCTCTCTCAAATAAATAAAAATCTTTAAAAAATATATCTTGCATATGTATGTAAGAATGAAGCAATGATTCTGAATGACATGTGTTAGGAAGACAGTGAAGATAAAGAGGACATGAAGTTCCAGCAGTCCCTTAAGGACATACCTACATTTAAAGGTTAAGAAGAGGATGAATAAGCAAGAAACAAAGAATTGATCAGAGATGTTGAAAACCGAGAAATGGTTGTGTCACAGAAATCAAGGGAAGAATGTTTCAAAAGCAGGGAATGATTAAGATCAGTGAATACCACTGAGAGGTGAAGTCAAATGAAAATTTAAAATTATCTCAGGAACTTATGATGTGGAGGACATCGGTGACCTTCATTAGAGCATGTTTTCATGGAGTGTCGAGGCTAGAAGCCAGACTGGAGTAGGTTGCGCAATGAGTGGGAGGTGAGGAATTGTAGACAGCTGGTGTCATTAACAACTACTTGAAGAAATGTGGCTACAGAGAGAGAGGACAGGATAGTACCTGAAGGGAGGGGATGGTTTTGTTTTTTGTGGAGTCTTTTGGGTCTGTTTAGTTGAAGAAAATTAATTGTACCTGTTTTTTAAATTTTTTTTATTTTTATATTTTATTTTATTTTTATTTCACTGTTCCAAAATTCATTGTTCATGCACCATATCCAGTGCTCCATGCAATACGTGCCCTCCACAATACCCACCACCAGGCTCACCCAACACCCCCCTCCCAAAACCCTCAGTTTGTCTCTGGGATTTATTTATTTAAAATCAAAAAGGAAGTATTTAAAATCAAAAAGGAAGAATGTAGAAGGCAAAATCAAATACACACAAGAGAAAAACCAATAATAAATAGTGTAATGTTACGAAGAAGGTGAAAGGCTTTGAAGTACAAAGCTCAGGGGGTGGGTTAGTCTCAGGCAGGAGGGGATGGTCCCTCTAATGTAATGAGATGAGAGACCCTGTGCAGAACTGTGTATTTTGTGTTTGAAATGGGAAAGATGAGGTGGTTCTCAAAAGCTGGCTGCTATTTTCTCTGTAAAGGAAGAAAAGCATCTGCAGAGCATGGAGGTGCTAGAGTTGAGTGTTTCGCCTCCACGTTATTGACATTTTGGACCAGACCATTCTATAATATATAGATCTTTCCTGTGTATTAGGGGATGTTGTACAGCACCACCTCACCTCTGCCCTTCCAGCTGTGACAATCAAAACTGTCTTCAGACATTGCCCAAAGTCCCCTAGGGGCTGGGATTGGGAATTACTGGGCTAGAGAGCATAGAAGAAAAAGGAGAAGGTCTGAAAGTGTTGTGTAGGGTAGAGAGTAAATTGACCAAATAGATGTGGGAGGCTCGAAAGCCAGTCTTTCAGGCCTACCTGAAGTTGGATATGGATTCTGGTGCAAACAATCCGACACACTGTGCTTTTTCTACCAAGACCTGGCAGCTGGGGCACAGACACTGAAAAAGTAGATGTTTGCATTCCCCAGGGATTGAGGTTTTTGCCAGAGAAATGTGATGAAAAGACAGAGGGAAAAAAGGTTTAGGATATTGGCAAAATATTTATTGAAATTATGAATCACAGAATCTAAGCAGGTTGGGGGGCAAAGGGCAAATGAAAAGATTATCTTTTTATAGAAGAATGTTGTAGGGGCACCTGGGTTGCTTAGTCGGTTAAGCGTCTGCCTTCAGCTCAGGGCATAACTGCAGAGTCCTGGGATCGAGTCCCAGGAGGGGGGCTCCCTGCTCAGTGGGGACCCTGCTTCTCCCTCCCCCTCTGCCCCCCATTCATTCTCTCTCTCTCTCAAATAAATAAAATCTTTTTTAAAAAAAGAATGTAATAAGTTTAGGAGCTAGAAATGAAGTTTTGGCCTAAACATCTTTGAGATACACAGACACACAGATGCACACGCACACACACACCCCACACATTTATTTCAAAAACAGTGTTACATCATCACTTCTTCCTGTACTAAATGAAGGATATGAGAATAAATAAAAATAATGAGTTCCATTTACTTTGTATACCAATTTCAGCACATTGTTTCTCCTGAGCTAGATCTGAAAGCTGCTGCAATTGTACATTTGCATTTCAAATTTCCAAGTCCCTTATTTTTGCTACAGGTAATACATAAAACAGGGAGGCACTAAGGAAATGACAAAGGACTCTGTCTTTACTTAAGATTGGTCACCAAAATGTCTTGAAAGGCTGTTGTAGAGCAGTGCCCAGAATTACATCTTTATTCTTTAGATATATCAGTAACAAGGAAGATGGAAATTAACAACAAAATGTACTTTGAGAGGTGGAGAGAACCAATAAGCCAGTTTCTTTTAACTGTAGATAGCATGAGAGGGGTAAGACAAAACAAAACAACAGCCAAAACAAAAACAAAAACAAAAACAAAAAAAAACCAGCAACCCTGTTTTATTTTTTATTTTTTTAAATTATTTTTATTAACATACAATGTATTATTTGCCCCAGGGGTACAGGTCTGTGAATCATTAGACTTACACATTTCCCAGCACTCACCATAGCCCATACCCTCCCCAATGTCCATAATCCAGCCACCCTCTCCCTACCCCCCCACTGCTCAGAAAACCTCAGTTTGTTTTGTGAGATTAAGAGTCTCTTATGGTTTGTCTCCCTCCCGATCCCATCTTGTTTCATTTTTCCTTCTCTACCCTCCATAACCCCCCGTCCTGCCTCTTAAATTCTTCATATCAGGGAGATCATATGATAATTATCTTTCTCTGACTGACTCATTTCACTCAGCATAATACCCTCTAGGTCTAACCACATTGTTGCAAATGGCAAGCGTTCACTTCTTTTGATGGCTGCGTAGTATTCCATTGTATATATATATATATACCACATCTTCTTTATCCATTCATCTAGCAACCCTGTTTTAAATTGAACTAAAAACTTCCAGACAAAGAGGAAAGGAAATCATCACCCTAACTAGAAAGTAACTACATACAATCAACCAGACGGGGTTTGGAGAATTTCAATCTCAGAAGAAGAGCGGAAGAGGCAGCATAGCACAGCCAATGCTGAGGAAAGTCCTCTCTGACTAGTTCAGACAATTCTTTCCACAGAATTTCCAAATTTCTGTAGCTTGAAAAAGAAATCGCACCTGAATGTCTAGCTGTTTTACAGTTATGTTCTAAAAATTTTTTGCCTTTATGTGTGTGTTTTGATGACAAGGAAGATATAAAATATATTAAATATGATTATCTATGAGGAGAGCAGAATTGGCTTCTTTTTTTCCTTCATTTTTCCCCAAATTTTTACAAAAACATGTCTCTGTACTAAAATAAAAGTTACCGCATTTTTAATGATTCGGCATCAAGAGAAAGTAAAGAAATAAGTGGTCAGCATAAACAGAAAACTGTAGTGACTAGGAAAAGAGAATCAGTGATAAAACCTTTTTCATTTCCCACTTATTTCCATGTTTTTAAGTGAGAAAATTTAGAGCTTTAACAAAAGCATTACACATCTGCCCTCAAGGTCAAGTGGGAAAGACAGATATTACTCACCATAAATAAAGTTTTTAAAGGCAGGAGAGAGAAGGGAGGCAAAACAGAAAAAAAAAAAAAGCTTATTTGAACATACTGAAAGAGAGCATAATTCTGCTATCTTATGAGCCATGTACAAACATGCTGTTACTGTAAGAATTTTCAGTTTTCTTCTTTTTGTTGGTCTATATCTCCTGAATTTTGTATAGTAAATATATATTTGTGATAAGAATATAAAATTGTACAAATACAAAAGGAAAAAGCAATTTAAGAGGAAAAATGTAAGTTTAATGGGAGTATGAATACCAGAAGAAGTGAGAAAAATAGAAAATTTCTCAGGATGTCCTGGTTTTTATTATTTCTTGAAGGCATCCAGGATAATGGTTTTTATTTTGGTAGGATTAACTGAACATGGAGGAGTCATATATAGATTTTGTATTAATTTGATAATACATCCTATTAAATATCCATAATTTCTTTACAAAATACAATAGTCAATTCTTCAAAATATTTTTCATTTAAAGATATTAGTGATGACAGGTGGGTAGATAGAATAGATAGATACAAATTCTATCTCTCTGGTCTTCCCAGTAATTATCGTACTAGAATTCAGATACTAGGTTCTCTAAGTATTTAATAATAATTAACTAATATTAATAAATAAGATTATTATATTAACAATTAATATTATTTTACTACACATATTTTATTGAATTTAATTAATATAATTTAATATTGAATTGATCATAACAAATATTTAACTAATATGACATAATAACTTATATTAACAGTTGTTATAATACCTTATAGTTTTCTATATGCATACAATATATTTTTTTGATATGCATACAATATATAATTTGATCTTCACAACAACACTTTCAATTAGGAGTCCTCACGATTTTACAGAAGAAATTAAGGCTAAATGTTTAAATGTTTAAATAATCCACAGAAATTTTAAATATTTTTTTAAATTTTTTTTTAAAATTTATTTATTTGTCAGAGAGAGAGGGAGAGAGAGTGAGCGAGCACAGGCAGACAGAATGGCAAGCAGAGGCAGAGGGAGAAGCAGGCTTCCTGCCGAGCAAGGAGCCTGATGTGGGACTCGATCCCAGGACGCTGGGGTCATGACCTGAGCCAAAGGCAGCCGCTTAACCAACTCAGCCACCCTGGCGTCCCTAAATAATCCACAGAAATTTTTAATAAATATTTTAAAAATAGGTCTTCTGATTCTTAATCTAACTCTGTTGCTCCTGCATCATTTTGCTTCATTTAAGTTGCCTACTCTGAGCCAGTTAACTTCTCTTGGAAACATTTTGTTCACTACAGTGCCATGAGGTACAGTTAACTTAATAGTAATTTTCCACACATCAAAAAATATGAATGTTATTCCTTATCTATGTTCCTTAATAGGAAGGAGGGTGGAGTATAGAAGTGATTCATAACTTAAAAACATTCCCTTGGTTTGACTACTCAATAAAAGTATGTGTTTCTCAAGCTGAGAAATTCTAGCGTTTTCCTCTGTGGTCTTGAAAATGTTTCTTGACTTTATACTCTCTACTTACTACTTTTCAAGCTTCGATATTTAACAATACTATTTAGTATGATGTCAACTTCATTTGTTTTATTAATTAATTAATTAATTTTATTTATTTATTTTGCTTAAGGCATTCCATGGTTCTTGAAAAAGATCTTTTGCAAGCTTGTTCTGAAAGGATAACATTCTTTCTGTAACAACTTTATTCAAATATAATTCACATACCATAAAAATCACCCAGTTAGAGCATACAATTCAATATCTTTTAACATACAGAGCCATGCGGCTGTCATGACAATTTTAGAACATTTTTATCATCCCCCGAAAGAAATCTGGCACCCTTTAGTATTGACCTTCCACTCCCCAGGACCTCAGCTCAAGACAATCACTAATTTACGTTCTTTCCCTATAGATTACCTATTCTAGACATTTCTATAGATGGAACCATAGCATATGTGGTCTTTTGTGACTGCAGTCTTTAACTTAGCATAAAACTTTCAAGGTTCTTCCATGTTACAGTTTGTGTTAGTACTTCATTCCTTTTTATTGCTAAATCAGATTTCATTATATGAATATACCATATTTATCAGTTGATGGACATTCATGTTGCTTCCATCCTTGACTATGATAAATAATGCTGCTATGTATTATGAGTAGTGCTATTATGAACAGTCAAGGACAGATTTTCATGTACACAGGTATTTTCACTTCTCTTGGATATATACTTAGCGCTGGAATTGTTGGTAACTCTATATTTACCCTTTTAAAAGACTTCCAGACTATATTCCAAAGCAACTGCACCATTTTACATTCCCCAACCACCCCCCCCCCACTCAGCCATGTATGTGAATTTAAAACACTTTTTCAAGGAGAGGGAAATGATGATGCTACATATAATTGATAAGATATACTTAATGGAACATTATATATAGCCTATTAGTTAATTGAAAACTTTCAGAAATTTACATTTCCTAACTTTCTTCTTATAGAAATTTATTCTACCTTATGAACACCTATGGAATAAAAGAAATTGGCTCTAGCATTACTTAAGTAAACTAAATTCCTTATAATGTCTATCTACTTTTAAGAATATTGAAATTAAATTTTTGATAGAGATATATGTGGATTTCAATATTAAGAATATAAAATGGGCTCTCTTTGTCTCATCTACTGCAAGAATAAAGACCATTCTCAGCAGTTAGACTATTGACATTCCAGAAAATGTTGACATCACTCTGAAGGGATGCACTATTATTGTGAAGGTCCCCTGGAGAAACTCTGCAAAGGGACTGCAGTCACATCAATGTAGAATTCAGTCTCCTTGGAAAGGTAAAGAAGAGGCTCCAAGTTTACAAACGTGGGAAATAGAAAAGACCTGGCTACTATTTGCACTATCTATAGTCATATACAGAAGATGGTCAAGGGTGTTACACCGGGCCTCAATTACAAGATGAGGTTTGTGTGTGCTCACTTCTGCATCAATGTTGTTATTCAGGAGAATGGTTCTCTGGTTGCAATCCAAAATTTCTTGGGTGAAAAATATATCCAAAGGATTTGGATGAGGCCAGGTGTTGCTTGTTCAGTATCTCAAGCCCAGAAAGATGAGTTAATGCTTGAAGGAAATGACATTGAACTTGTATCAAACTCAGCTGCTTTGATTCAGCAAGCCACAACAGTTAAAAACAAGGATATCAGAAAATTTTTGGATGGTGTCTATGTTTCTGAAAAATGAACAGTTCAGCAGGCTGAGGAATAAGATCTAAGTCGTCCAGGTATGGAAACAGCAAGATGCCGGGTGATTTTTCAGACTTATTTGTGATATTTTAAAGATGCGATAACAGCTGTATTGATTTGGGGCTTTTTCTTAAACCAATATTCTTTCCAACTATTTGGCAAGTAAACCATTCAGAAGTAAATTGTAGTGTGCCAAGAACAGTAACAGAAAGAATAGAAGAGGAGTTTTTTCTAGTAAAACTTCATGGGAGAAGTGGGGTTTTTTTCTTGTTTTTTGTTTTGTTTTGTTTTGGTTTTTGGTTTTTGGTTTTGTTTTGCTTTGTTTTTTGAAGGAATATTAAGGGTATTTCAGCAAGAGGAATATGGTGTGAGCATTAGGCCACACTATGTGGCTGTTCACCATTGGATGTAGAACTTTTGGGGGTAGTCTTAAAGGTGTCAAACTTTGCAGGGCATGGATTTAAGTATTTGTGAGGTCAGTGTGCTTGAGTCACTTCTCTGGATACCAGTAACTTTTTGTGAAAAAGCAGCTGAGGAGTGGAACAAAGTGATAAGCCTCAGTAAGTTTAATTTGTGTTCAGGATAAACATGGTTGTTGTGTCCAAGATCCTCTTAATCTTACTTTCTACCCTACCTCAGCCATTTATTCCCATATGTTAGTCCTTGATATTTAGAAACTGATAAACTTTCCATAATTTCCTAATTCCATGTGTCACATTTTAAATATGTTACCATGCTAGAATAACTTAGCAGGGTTCCCCTCCCTCGCCCCCACTTCCTATAGTTTTCTGCATTTCACTTGAAGGAAACTCCAACCTTCCAATTTCTCAGGCAAAGTACAACATTCAACCTTGATTTCTCTTATACACCACACATTCAATCCATCAAAAGAGTGCAGGTTCTGCCTTCACAGTAAGGTATGTTTAAAGACTTAAAGAAATTAACAAAAAGAGCAACCATATGGAATATAGTGAAAGACTTTGATTTAAAATGAGCCAACTGGATTTTTTATTTTAAGGAGGTAATCTTGGTTTTGATGATAATGCTTAATTTTTAAGAAATATGAGTGAAACTGTCAACTATAGTTTGCTTTGAAATAATTTGAAGTGGGGTTGGGGAAGGCACTGGATGAGGTTCTAAGTGAAATGGATTACCTATAAATTGGTATTTGCTGAAACTGGCAAAAATAAAGACTATAAAATGGATGGCAAGTTTAAGCATTTAATATTTCTTTTCTTGTTCATTACTGTTCAAGTTATGATAGTGTCATAACAGTGGAAGGCATATATCCATTTAATATTTGGGAGAAACTGGAAAACTTAACAATCTCAATGGATGTTCAGAAACTATTTATAATCTAAGAGTGAGATGAAGCATCTCAAACTCAACACATTTTAAGCTTAGTAATTTGTAGAAACCCTATCTGCCAGTTCCAGACCATTAAGTCTAATAGATACATGGGTCACTGGTTTGGAATTCTTCCCTTCACTTTTCTTATGTTAATTTCAACATGTCCCTCTCAGTCCCATAGTCACGACTGGTGTTAATTGTACTAAACAAATAGACTACCAATTACACATTCAGTAGATGCAATTTGTTCAAACTGCAACACAGGTCTGCTTTTACCTTAGCCCATAATGAATCAATATATTGCAGACGAGTGTTCCAAGTGAACTTGAAAAATAAGTTCAGTGGACAAAGAACCATAGGTGAATTCCTATACATTTACAGAAACCCAGGGCTAAGACAAAGTTCTGCCTTGAAGGACAATATGAAAGTCTGAATACGTAGTGCAAATAGTGCAATTATTTTGCAATGAAATTGGGAAGCCAAGTACTGTCGTGTCATAGTTGTAGATCATTCCTTCAAAACAGGAACAGGCACATGTGGTTTCATTTCATTTTACTTCATGAAAAAATTTTCAGTTAGGCAGAATAATGTCTTACAATTTTTCTAAGTTTATTTGGTTTCTCTGGAAAAGTGTATGATCTTTTATGGGACAGAGAATGAAGAGGGAAACTTTTTTGAAGAAAAGGTGATTTCTTTTAAAAATGTATCTAATGAATTTAAAACTAAGGAAATGTTTTATATTTTTCTCTGGTCAGAGAAAGAAACTTTCTTTTCATTTCACTCAGTTGAAATAATATACTCACCTCAAGTCATAAAATTCAAATGTTTCAGATATAAGGGCTCCTAAAGATCACTGTTGACATTCCACCCCTGGCTTTTTTGCCCTGAATCCTTGGTTTCCTGATTCTTCAAACACTGGACAGTAATATGATTCTCCTCACTTGGAGACTTTGCCATCATTCACATTGTCTAAAGGCATAAAGAACTATAAAGTGGTTAGTTGGCGAAGTTTTTTGTCCTATTTATATAAAGAGTGGAAACACTTGTAGAACCCACTGCCTACCAAACCTGAGGCCATTCCCCCAACACCTCTAATGGATATTACTTAAATAGAGGACAGAAGTTGAAAAGTGACAACCATGTGAAGAACCACAGAATCCTAAAATTCTTGCTTACCACACTTTTCTGGTTCTTCCTTTTAAGAATCCTCTGTTTATGACGACCCCTGGGATTAATTTTTTATAGGGAAGGAGAAAAATTGATTTAAATTTCTCAAATGCCTATTGTGCCAATTTCTACAAATTACTAAGATACATATATCACAAAATGATATAGATTAGTTATATCATTTAATCTAAGAACCATCGCAATGTTACCAATGAAGAATGAGACATGTAGAAGATAGGTGACTTATCATCCATGGTCACACAGCCAAGGACAAGCATGTCCTCTATAATAAATCACTCTCTCATTCAAACTTTTGCCCATTTAACTCAGAAAAATCTCCAACTTATTTCTTTCAGTCCTTTTGTTAATCAAGTCAAAACAAAACAAAACAAAAACAAAAACATCATAAAAGTAATTCTTGTAAGTCTTAAAACCAGAAGAAAGCTTTACGTAGTGAAAGAAAACTCTACCTAAGAACTTTCATAAACTTACTTTCCGACCTTTAAAGTAGGTTTAGAATCTTTCTGAAAAAAAAAAAAAATCATTGTATTTCCTTTTCTTTCAAATAAATGTTTGTCCTCAGGCTCCAACTTTCAAGATAAATAAAACACTTTCTAATTTAATGCTACTTTGATTACTAACATTGCAACAGTGTTTTTTCCAACATTTCATTCTTCTCTAGAGTCTTGGATCTTTGTAGAGTGGACTACAACCCACAGCACCATTTACAACTTTGTTTCTATGGAAAGAGGCACTCTGAAATTTCCAAAGAGCTAATGTACAAATACTTGGTGGAACACAATGTTTTTAAGTTGGGGACCGCTAATATTTATGAAATGAGTGTTCAAAACAAAAACAGATGTTTCAACAGGAGCATGCAGGGACAGAGGGGTCTCATTGATTCAGCCTCTTACCACCCCCTCACACACATACACAAAGGTGATTGGAGTCCTTATAAAAATAATCTATTATACAGCCAGTTCCAAAGTAAATTGAGGAGTGGGAGAAAAAGAACCAGAGCTGTAACTGTAGCTCCTCAAATGACCACAAATATTACTAACGTTTGTTTTGTAACTCTGGTTAATTCTTATCTTAATAAACTTCATGTAAAATTCAGAGTTGCCCAATGAAGTATTGAAAATTCAAGATTAATGTTCCAATGAACTATTTTTTTATATACATTTTTTTAAAATAAAGGTCAAACCTATTCTGACCTGAAATTTGAAGACAAGTGGAAAATCAGCAACAGGAAAATTTTATCAGAAATCTAATGTGTTGGACAATTTCAGTAGTTAACTCTTACACATGTATGTTAAGTGTATTTCTTTTGTTATATTACTTTTTATTTTTAAACCAAAGACAAATTCTCAAAAGGTTTCTTCCATAACCTTCTACCTAGTATCTTTTAGATAAATAAAATATTAAAAAATAATAGATAAATTCTAGATAAATAAAAATATTAAGAAATATTTTTGCACTTTAATTTTTTGGAACTTACAACTTTATAGTCATTCGCCATAGTTTTTATAAAAACATTGTCACTCCCCCCCAACCCTGTTTATAATTATTACTATATTTAGTTTTTGGCATGTTAATATAAAAGGTAAACATACCCTTTGTTAGATATTATTTTGAAAGCACAGAAATCCAAGCAGCCAAATAACTTGGGGATTTCTTTGCACCTTGGGGGGATATCACTAACCAAAACCAGTTTTTAAAAAATTACTTGATTCTAAAGGTTTTATCTTGAAACACAAAAATTTACAAATTATGAAAAAAAAGATACAGAGATATAAGCATTGCAAAAGGAAAAAATAAGAATTAGGTTTGTAGGCAAATTTGCAAAAGGTACAAGGAAGTCAGACTTCAGAACTAGCTGGCCAAATCAGAAAACACAGCAAGTATTTAAACAGAAAAGCTACACAGAATTACTAAGGTTGCTAAGTTTGCATTAGACTATTCATAAAGAAAAAACAGCAACTTTGTCACAACCACTGTATTCACAAAGATCATGACATATATTCAAGTAGGTGTGGAGGGTGAGTATGGATTTATGGGACAGGGTCAAGGTTTTATTATTTGGAGATCAGAACCATCACCCATATTTTTACTTTATCTCAAGATATAAAACATTGTTTTTCCAACTGTGAAATGAGAAGTGCTGATAGTATTGAAATCAAGGCAAAGTGTCATATTTTGCTTCAACAAAATGCACTTTCTAATTTACTAACTATCCAATATTCTTCCTTTACCATGAATATACAGGGCTTTGTGTGGTTATTTTAAAAGTTTTTGCATGGTTAATTTAATTGGTATGTCCCTTCAAATACCTTCTCTATGATTTTTTTTAACTTGCTATAGCCCAGATATGAACACTCCCACATATTTCTCATCCTACCTAAGACAGACTGGCCCCATTTAAAACATATCCTATAATCAACGACCCATGCTATTTTCTTGTTTAACAAATCATTAAAGCCAGGCTTCACTCATAATAAATCTGTTTTATAAGAAATACAGGTATTATAAAGTGATATTAAAGTAACCTTCATAAAGGGGAACAGAAATAAATAGGGCAGTCACTTTAAAAGTTGCAAACACAATATAGATAAATCAAATTTAAAGTTTTTAGGAAAAAAAGTCATCTTTAAGACCATATGCTAAATTTGGAATATTTCCACTACAAGCAATAGGTTAAATGTCCAAACTGGTTTGGTATCAAAATTAAAGAGCACCAGAAGTAGAATTAGGTCTACAACCCTTTTTTATCACCATTTTAACATACACTTAAAAGTAGTTTTTATTGCCTTTCTGGAATACTTAGTATACTATTTTTAAACTAAAGTTTCTAAATATTTGTGTGTCTATAAGAGATAATTCCATTCTTAAAACATAATAATTAAAATAATAAATCGTCAGGAAAAGATCATGAAGGGATTATCTTTTAGGGTATTAACCCAAATTATTACCTCTCTATCCATGAGGTAACTGAATTTTAAAGCTGTTGAAAATAAACATTATTTCACACTGATTCAAACTTTTCAGCCTATCCACAACTTGCAAATGTAGTTTGAAATAAAAATTTCCATCATTTAACTTAAAAAAATTCGTTGTTTTCTTTTTTCAGTCCTTCTAAACTTTGTTACCCTGCTTGGATATGCTGCACTCTTCTGGGCATAGAATTTCATAGCGGTTATCAGAATAACCAAGCCATAAGGTCAGTTTTATCAAACAACAATTTCCTATTAACAGAAAGGTTGGGGGTATGACTCATTTTAAACAAAACAAATATACAACAAATAATGATGGTTTAAATGGACAGCTAAATGAAAACTGTAATAAGGATTTTTTATTTAATTTTGTATTTTCTCATAGAGTCTACACCTGAAACAACCATATTGTAGGCACCTTCCTGTAAACTGCCAGCTGTTTCCTTTGTTTTAAAAATGGCAAGCAGAAGCAGAGTTAAAATCACATTTCCAGAGAGGGGGGAGGCATAGGATAAGGCTGCTACAAACTAGCTTTCAGAAATAAGAATTCAGTAGTCAACTTTTTCCCTCTCTGATAACCCCCCCTTTTTCTCTTTTTTCTTCCTTCCTTCCTTCCTTTTTTTCTTTTTTTTCCCCCCAGAGCAACAGGGAAATTACAAACACATTTTGGAAAATAATGCTGTCTTGAAAACAATCTCTGTTGGACCAAGTCCTTATTTTCCTGGAAGTGATTGCATCCAAGACTTAATTTCAACAGTGTTCAAATTCATTACTTGAAGCTGTGGCATAAAACTGTCTTCTTTAAATGGAAAATTTGACCAACTTCTATGAGATAAATGAATTTTATAAGTGGGAGTGTGTGGGGGAGGTACACAACTTTTTTTCTTCAAGTGGGTGGGGAAAGGATGCAGAGGAAGAAGCATCCTAAGCAACCACAAAACGATGAGTATCTTAGGACGTAAAAGGATGTTCGACTCAAGAGCTCAAATGCTTTCCGATCTCAGCATCTCTACGGGGGACTTTTGGTTTGACTGCTACCAGGCACCGGGGGAATCCCCGTCTTGGGTAAAAAGAGGGAACTGGAGAAAAGACCCGTTCAGAACGACCCAGCGTCGGACGATTCTCAGCAAGACCTGCCCTTCGCGGGACCCCCCGGAGCGGGCCTCTCACGGCCTGGGGGACGAGTCCGAGCGGGCGGCAGGGAGGTCCTGCGTCAGTCCGGGCGCCTCCCCAGCCACTCAAGGCCAACGAGCCCCCGCGACCCGGGCCCGCGGACCGCGCAGGGTACACTCCCGGACCCCGAACCCACCCCGCGTCCTCGCGCCCTGGGCCTCCGGCGCGGGTCTGGACTGCCTCCCTACCGCCGCTCCCGCCGGCCTCCTGCCTCCCCGACCACGACCTCCCCGCCCCCGGCCGGGCCCCCGCGAGGTTGCGCTTCCCGTAAACTCCCCGCCCCGCGCGGCCCCCTCCCCGCCTCGGCTCCGCCCCCGCGGGTCCCTGAGCGGGGCGTGATTGGCCCGGCCACGCCATCACTCTCCGGACGCGTCACCGCCCTCGTTGCCGAACGCCCGAAGACCGGCAGTGGTATTAGTGCTCTCGGGGCCGCGGAGGAGGGCGGCGTGCTGCCCTGCTCGCTCCTACTCGCCCGCGGGTCGGCGCGCTAGCCCAGCCGAGCGGCGACCAGGGCTGCGGGGCTGCGCGCTCAGCCGCCCCCTGGAGCAGTAGCAGCTAGTTCCAGCTCCGAGATGGGGAGCTGGCGAAGTTGACTAGCCCCCCCGACCCTCGCTGCGTCCCTCCTGCCCCAGAGGTGCGTTGCCCTCTCCAGGAGGTGCCCGCACGCGGCCCTGCTCCAGGTGTGCTCAGGACACCCCGTCCCCTGGGACCAGGAAACTTCACCCCAAGTCCAAAGAGTGAGCTCCGAGGGCGGTGCCCGGAGCCAGACTCCCGACTCCGCGCTTGGGGGGGCTGTCCCGGCGGCTTGCACGGCGGTCGGAGGGCGGAGACCCGCTGGAAACTTTATCACCATCATCGTAATTACTACATTTTACTGTTTCTCTCCCCGCAGGGGCTGCGGCCAGCGGTCTGTCGCGCGTGCTTGTTTGCCAAAGGAACTGCCCGTGGGAGAAGACCCACAGAAGAGTTGTTTCCCCAGGGCATACCTGCAGCCCAGCCCAGGGGCTCGGGCGGCCTGGATGCGCAGGACCCAGGCCCGCAGCCGCTGACGCCGGGCGGCGGCGAAGTTTGGCTGCTGAGCGGCGCGGCGCAGGGCCACTGGACAGCCGGCACCCCAGCGGCCGCGGCGGCTGGAGGGATGCCGGTGGGGGGCCTGTTGCCGCTCTTCAGCAGCCCCGCGGGCGGCGGCCTGAGTGGCGGCCTGGGCGGGGGGCTCGGCGGCGGTGGCAGCGGCGGCAGGAAGGGATCGGGCCCCGCCGCCTTCCGCCTGACAGAGAAGTTCGTGCTGCTGTTGGTGTTCAGCGCCTTCATCACGCTCTGCTTCGGGGCGATCTTCTTCCTGCCCGACTCCTCCAAGCTGCTCAGCGGGGTCCTGTTCCACTCCAGCCCCGCCCTGCAGTCGGCCGCCGACCATAAACCCGGGCCCGGGGCGCGCGCCGAAGACCCGGCAGATGGGCGAGCCAGGCGCGGCGAGGAGGGCGCGCCCGGGCACCCGGCGGCCGCGCTGGAGGACAACTTGGCCAGGATTCGCGAAAACCACGAGCGGGCTCTCAGGGAAGCCAAGGAGACCCTGCAGAAGCTGCCCGAGGAGATCCAAAGAGACATCCTACTGGAGAAGGAGAAGGTGGCCCAGGACCAGCTGCGTGACAAGGCGGTCTTCAGGAGGCTGCCCCCGGTGGACTTCGTGCCCCCAATCGGGGCAGTTGGCAGGGAGCCGGCGGACGCCGCCATCCGTGAGAAGAGGGCAAAGATCAAAGAGGTGAGTGCGCGGTACTGGAAACCCCTCCCACCTGGCAGCCTTCTTCTGGGAGAAAAAGACAAACCTTTGAAACTCTAAAGACTAACATTACAGTGTAAAGGGGCATAGAGCTTTTCCTCTTCCACCAGGTGCAATGTGAAAGGCTCTTTCGTTTTCTTTTCTTTCTTTCTTTCTTTTTTTTTTTTTTTTACTATTACAGTAGATGTGGCCAATTAAGATCTGAGGTTGGATCCCGTTGCTTTTAATTTCCGTGCTCTGGTAAGCATAAACCAAATGAGATAGGTATTAAGTACATGGGCTGGTGGGATGGTGTGCAAACCTCCTCTTTCACTGGCCTGTACGGGTTAACCGTCCCTGAGAACATTGACAATGAGGGTCCTAAACAGCCCCCTACTGAAGCTTGGACTGGGCTGGAAATAAAGGTTGGATGTAAATGCAAAGTATTCATCACAGAGGATCAAAAGGTTCTAACAGCCAGCACACCCGGGCCTTCAGTCATGTGGCTGAAGGTGCCAGGTGACATCCTGTGTGTCCTTACAGATTAGGTAAAACCCAAGAACTTCCTATCTTGGGGGCACACTGTTGTTTACATTTTAAGAAATGAAACATTTAAAAAGCCAGCCGATTGTCTCTTGCATTTCTGGTGTAGTCAGAAAAAGAGTATTTTATGTGACGCAACAGGTTTGCCTCCATAGCAGCACAAGATGACAAACTTAATCTAAGACAAACATGGACTTTGATAAGTCTTTCATAGTTTATTTCTCATAATTTTCAGTTAGCACCTGTAGCATATGGCCACTTACCTGGCTTAAAGCTGAGGGGGACCTCTAAAGTCATTTAAGACCGTCAATTTAAAGATGAAATTTGAGGGGCCCAAAGCCCCAGAATCAGTTAGTGATAAAGGACTTGAAACCAGGACTTCCTCCCAGTCCCCTGTCACTAGTCAGCAGGTTCTTTGTGGACATGCTTCCTTCCACAGCTACTCTCCTGTGTGAAACTATGCCAGCCTGGATTTTAACACAATCCAAGAGCTGTAGGAACCAAATTAAAAGCATTTCATCCCAAATCTTAATTCGGATTTCTAAAATGCGATGTAAGTGGAAGTAATATTTTGGCATTTAAAAAATGTCAGAGCCTCTGTGAAAATAAATTTTATGTTTGACATTGGGTAGGTAATCAAGAAAGGAAGCATCCTCATTCTCCCATTTTCAGAGAGTAAACAGAATTTTGAGTTCGTGAAGAGGTGTTTAGCTTGAGTACCTACAGAATGGAGGCAGCTTGATTGCTATGGCATTTGTGACTTTAAGACCAGATGAACGTGGTTTAGTGGTAATTGAGCAGATTAAAGTAGATTTGGGCCCCTTTCAATTTACCCTAGGCACAAAGACGGTGCCTTCATCCTTCTGTGCAGATAGCTTCCTTCGAGCCCATCAGCCTTTCTGCTTTGGGACCCTTCTTCAGGCATAGAAGAAGACTTGGAGGAATGGATTTTATGCCCCCGACTTCTCTCTAGCAGATTGCCTTCTCCATGAAATCCTGTCAGGGACACCAAACTAGAAAAGTGGATAAAAAGCTTTATTTCTCACCAATTTCCCTCACCTCTTCATCTCCCATCCTCCTTTAAAATATCCAGACAAAACCATAGGTAAATTAACCCTAAAACTGTATGTTTATGTTTCCCTTAAGTTTAAAGCAGCACAATTCGCAAATTTCATGCCCTGAATTCCCATGAGCTGCCAGTTAGTGCAGATCACAGTTGTCCAAGGAAATTATTTTAAAATACTAGAGATGCATGGATGTTGAAAAGCTATTGGTACCAGGCAATAGTGACTAAAAGTGCATTAAGAGCAGAAGCAGTGGGAATTGAGGATAGCATATTAACGGTATGCCTATCTGCCTCTATTGGATCCATGTTATCTGTCTCTCTAAATCAAAAGGTCTTAATTAGCCATGTAAAGAAAATGTACGTAGCCTTCTGTATCTGTGCGGTGCTAACATCTTAGCACTTAGATGTTTTGAAACTGCCCAGTCTTGCATAAAGTGGTGGAACTAAATGTGTTCTTTTAAATTCCATGTTGCCGTGAGAACCCTAAAAAGCTAGCATAATTAGCTTCAGTATTTAGTCAAAAGCTAATGGGGAGAAATGGATTATGGTTTTTCATCAGATTAGTTCAGGCAGATGCGTTCCTTTATAAACCAAAAAAAAAAAAAAAATAACTTGTGCTATGCTAAAACTGTGCTGAAGATGTTCAGTTTTAGAAAGAGTGGTTACCTCTTGTGAATAGAGCACTGCACTTCAACTTCACACTTTTATATTCAGTTTCTGGCACCACCATGGACTTCTTTGTCATGGCCCAGTGGATCTTTGCCTTGGTTTTATCTTTATTATTCCTGTGTTTTCTAGTTCTCTTTATATACGTAGGCTCTCTATCACACCTGAATGTACTAACAGTTTTATAGCTAAAATTTAGAAAGTATAGGCAAATCTAATATGTTGAGAGCTTAAACTTTAATTTTTGAGCCAAACATTAAATTTGTAAATTTGGTTTAAAGACAGCTAATAGTATTTTTATATTGCCAACACAATTGTGTTACTGGTACTTTGGTAAATTCTTAACAAATATGTGCCTAGAGGAGACCATTGTAATTTCAAATCGGACATTGCCTAGCTCCCTTCACAAAAAGCCGTTATATGCTTTCCAGTACTAACTTGATGGATGGTCAATCTTTGATGTAATAGTTAAAATTGAAATCAAGATGCTCCTCCCGTGAAAACTTTGTAAATAAACCAGTTCTGGAATTTCCCTGAATTTTATAATACATAGTACACATTTTCATGAGTTTGATCTTTTAAAAATTGCACTAAAGTTATCCTTAGTTTTAAAAAGCTGTTTTAAAATAATGAAGGGCAGAAGTTAAAATAGCACCGTAGAATTTTAAAAGAATAGTCTAGTTCCTCTTCTACCGTAACCCTTTTTTAAAATCAAGAAGCTTCTTTCTTTCTTTTATTTTATTTATTTATTTATTTATTTATTTTTTTGGTTTGAGCCTTTACAAAGAACTTGTACTGTGGTTTTTTTTTTTTTTTTTAGGAGTAGAACCATAATCCTAATTTAGAGGATGAATAATTTTGGTTTTCATCTCCTGGAATTTATCTTGAGTAATAGGGGCTAAAGACAACTTGTCAGAGGGTATTCTTACCTTCTCAAACTGGAATCTCCACTAACCTAAACGGGGTAGGAGTGAAGGGGCTGACAGTCAGCTTTGGGTCTCTCAGTTAAGGCTTTGGGATTGGTCAGCCATGGGGCTCACAGTTGTCTTTAGGTTTCTCAAAGCATTCTTTAGCTTCTTTATTTCAGACCTACTTATATGATCATAACTTTAAAGAAAATGTTCATATTGATGGCTAATGGTTAAAATATGTTTTTGTGCCTTACACACTAACCTTATGTTGTTCTTAAGGCTATCATTTTTGTTAACTTTTGATGATTAACCCTTTAATTAAAGATCAGACGTAGGAATAATCTACCCAGACAGACTAATACTTTTATTTTAAAGACTTAACTTTTCATTTTATCTGTATGGGTAGTTCTGGTATGGAAAATAATATTTGCAAAATAATAAAAGCCAGAATTTGAAGACCTGACTCCAGAGGAACTTAAATATCCTTGACTTACCTTGTCAGTTCTGTTCACCCTACTCTGAAACATACCTGACATTGGCAATAGGTAAATGCAAGATTCCCCCACTCTTAGGTCTTTCGCCAGAGCAGGGAGGTCATAGAGTATTTGTAAAATTTTTTTCTCTTTAATAAGTAAATGAATAAATTAAGATTTCAACAGTTTAAATGGTAGAGTAGATGCTGACTGTTGAACATTAATACATGAAAGCAAGAAAAGATTGTTAATGGGTGATCAGTTATGCCCAGCCTAATTTTCTGTAAGCTATTGATAATTTGTTTGAGAGGAATATTCTGTCTTCCTCTTACCAGGTACCTTAAAATTCATAGGACTTAGAACCTAGTTAAGGTGTGAAAAGTGGATAAAAAGCATTTTTGAGTCAATGCTTTTCTATTTTTTTAAGTGAGCTCATAAAATAAACTATCCTGAGAAATTTATCTTAGTATTTCACATGCATAGTAAGTGCCTTTGTATGAAATCTGAATTTGTTGAAATTCAGTGGTAGACTTACATATTTCTGTTGAATTATTCCATAAGCTATGGTAGTACAAATTCTTCAATAAAGAGTTTCAAGCATGTATCCCAAGGTCAGAGGGGAGGAATGCCTACAGATCAGTGTGAGTGAGGAGAGATAAATATACATGGGTAGATCAGAACCTGCACTGGAACCTGCTTATAGCCCATAGCCCAATAGAGAACCTGTGTGACCTTTCAAGTTCTTTATAACCTACAAAACCATAAAAATGTGTGTGTTTGTCAAAGGTGAGTTTTGATTGATCAAAATAGGAACATCTACCCCATGGATTCCAGAGATACTATGAAATGCCTTTCCCCTAAGCAGACGAAAAGGGTAAAGGAGAAACCGGATTTGGTAGTTTAAGGAAGAGATTCTTTCTTTGGAGAAAATTAAGTCATGACTTTTCCTTCAGTTCTTAGTCTGGTGTTAAGTCTTAGCGTTAAGTAGTTTGAACTGCCTCTAACCAGCCCCCGCTTAACCTTCACTCCCAAACCTGTTTAAAGATCCTTTACACAAACTATGCAGATTTTTTCTTTTACCAACAATATGCCATAAAAATTTTAACTCTGATTTTTAAAAGTAAACATATGCTCTAAGCCATAAAGTATTGTTCTGTATAGTCCTTAGAGATAGCTCAGCTTGCTCATCTTACAGAAGACACAACTGAGACAGAAATTATTCTGGAAATCACATTAGAGTTAGTGGAGGATAGAAGCCAGATCCTTGGTGACTGTTGCTCACTGCCTTAATTTAACATGGCTTGCCTCCTAAATAAAATGCCACAGAAGTATATAAATGGACAGGCCATATTCATTATTTGCAGACTCTCATGGAGAATGATTACAAAACACAATTCTGCAGTATTATAAATTTGACCTTATATTAGTTAAGTTACATTAACTATAGTCATTTTTTAAAACCTTATTAGTGGCATGATTTAGAAACCTCTTCTTTTTAAAGTCACCCAGGAAAAGTTTGATATGACATTTTTTTTTCTGTTGATAAAGATCTTAGCAGGAAGCAGAAACAATTGTAATCATTCAGTTGGACATTCTTTGCAAAGGGAGGTGGGGAGGCAAAAAGGAGGGATAGGAGAAGGCGGCAGCTTAGAGAAGAGGAGTATGACAGCATGGGGAGCTCTACAAACCTACATACTCTTGACATTGCATGATATGTAACAGAAGAATTGATGGCTAGCCTAAAGGACTACATTATTTAAAAAGTAAACATACAGTAAAAATTACAACAAGCTATGGGCTCTATATCGTAGGAGCACGGTTCTCTTCACCCAAGTAGGTCCTAGAGAGTCTGGATACCCTGGCCGGTTCCTGCTCTGTCCCCTTGCAGCACTGTTTGGGTGCAAAGAGCTGGTCTGGAAACAGTTAACCAGGACCTGAATTCCTGTCTTTTAGCGACCTGAGGCAAGTTGTGATTGAATCTTTCAGAGCTTCAGTTTTCTCATTTGTAAAATGAAGACAACAGTGGGCACCCATTTTGTTAGATCAAAAGGCTTAAGTGTGGTCATCCCCAGCAACACTTAGAATGGTATCAGGCATGCTGTGAATGATTGATAAATCCTACTTGCTATTATTACCGTTATTGGCCACTGCCTAAAGCTATCCATGTAAGATTCCTTCATTTCATAATGTTGGGTAAATCAGGAAGTGGATAATGAAGTCTCAAAAAGTTACCAGAAACCGTTCATATCACGTTTAGTGCTTAAAAGAATACATTTCCAGTTCATCAAGATGATCTTTCCAGACAGCTATGATTTTATTGTGTTACTGTCAACTCTGATTTTCTCCGGTTCCTTCCAAATTCCAAAAAACCCTTTAGGTCTCTCTAAAATGGTATACTTCTTCAGTTTCTGTACTTCAAGTATGAGACTTGGTCTCTTTCTCATAGTCAGATGCGCCCGTTCCTGAAGTGGCCCCTTCTCAGAGGAAACACAGTGCTTGAGGCATTGACTCAAGGCATTTACTCCGTTCCCCAAAATAGAAAGGGAAATTGAGGAAAGTGCTTTTTTCACCAGTTTTACCTTTGGAGGAATGTTTTTAAGAAATGAGAAAAAAATTACTCCAAACTTGACAGAAGTATACTTAATTATGATCAATTCTATAGTCAGAGCGCAGCCTACCCTCTAATAATCAAAATTCACATCAGTCAGTTAGTTGTACTTTGTAACTCCAAGATTTTGCCCTTCTTTGAGAGCCACAAATTGAGATTTATTAGGGTTTGGGGCCCAGAAAGACCTCTGAGATCCTGAAGCCTGGTCTTCATTTTCCATGTGAGACAGGGCCCTGCGAGCTGCGACTTCCTGAGATTCCCCAATGCACTAACGTCAGAGCTGGGAACTGCCTCTTAGCCTGAAGGCCACACTTGGCCTGTGATTTCTTGACTCTAATGAGAACATGTTTTGGAGGCCGGCTGTCCTGGCCCTCCCTCCTCCTCAACTCTGAATGGCAGGCCAGCAGTGAGAAGCCCCTTGAGACCATCGTAGAGGGAGAGGAACATCCTTGCTTGGTGAGGTATTGCCTGAGAAAGCAAGACTGGCTAATTCCTTGGCTCTGAAGAAGGGGCAGCACTGCCCTACCTGCACTGGGTCCTGATAAAGACTTGTGTGATCATTAGGTACTTGAAAGAAAACCAAATGAGATAAGGCTTAAGAGCATTTAAAAGGCACAGCCCTCCTTTGCCTCTTGAATCCTCTGGGAGTTGCTTTAGGTACATTAGAGCCCAGCAGTCCTGCAGATAATCCAGAACAGAGATAATAAAGTTAAAAAGCCCACCATCCTTTGTATTCACTTGTCTTTTGTAACTAGAATGCATCCCTCACTTCCTTTTTTCTATCAGTCCATTTGTCTCCCTGGTCATTAAGCTTATCAAAGGCCCGTCCCCGACCTGCCCCACTGTGTTCTCCTCACACTTACTCTACAGCCTTTCCGTTAAGTGACATACAGGCCTTATTATAGTGACTTTAATTTGCACATCTTCACGCTGTTGTATGTGGATCTCCCACAGGACTGTCCTGCCCCCAGTCCTTCCTGGGAGGGCGCTGGGTGGGAGAGGAAGCGTAGAAGAGGGGTGAGAAGCTGCAGAAGCTCGCCAGCTTCCTCTGACGGTCTGATAACAGGGCACGGCAGGCACTATCAGCATCTCTGACGCAGCACTGGCGGGCCTGCCTGTTTGCTGACATTATAGGGGTTATGAGGAAGAGTGTGCCTGTGGGGTGTGGACACAGACCTGTGAACAACTGTGGGGGTGAGCGAATGCACGGACTACTGGAAACTCCTATCTGCCCTGTCCTTTCTCACTGAATTTTCTTTCCAAAGTCCTGTGAGGAACACTTAATTCTTCTAAGGGACCAAAGGGCTCTTGGATAGGGGGGTTGAGGGCTTAGCCCATGCTAGGGGTAGCCAGGTCCAGCCTCAGCCCAGCTTCCCTGAACTGATGTTTGGGCATGATTGTGTGACCCTAGTTCCCCTTTCACAAGAATATGTGCTGGAGCTGCTCAAAGGATGTGTTTCCTCACTGTATCTCTATCAGGGCATAAGGCAAAAGGACAGTCCCATAGAATGATTAAGGAAGCCCAGGCGTGTGTTCCTAGTGGCAAAATCTCATTCCCAGCTGCCTGAAATTTCACCATCCGTACCTCCCTTTTGTTGATCTGTTGCTTCTTAAAGCTGCTGTTAAAAGTCTATCACTCAAGTTACCCAGCAGAAATTATTATACTTTGAGATTTGTCTTAGCAAGGGTGAGAATAGGTTTGTAAAAGAAGGAAGTGTCTTTCATTGTCTTATTTCACTGCAAACCAATGCTGGCTTAGGAAGAACCATTTTGAATGTACACAGAAATTGAAAAAAGAAAAATATATCTTTCACATCCTTATCACTTAGTCACAGGTAACCCAACACTACCCCACCCCAACATGTAGGGGTCCCCCCCCACAGATATAACTACACCATACATACGTGTTTTTTCATTTTCTTTGGAAGTGTCATTTTATGATAGCCTAATGTGTGAAGTACAAGCATCACAGTTTATTTAACCATTCCCTTGGACCTGCACATTTAGGTCATTTCCAGTTTTTTGTTTTTGAAAAAATAAAATGCTGAGATAAACACCTTTGTCCATTAGGTTTCCATCTTATTTTTCATTGCCCTGACCACCCCACCCCCCGCCCCCCTAAGGAGGATTTCCCCTTAAGTTCCTGAAAGAGGAAATGAATGGGTCAAAGGATCACAGTACATTTTGAGGGATTACTTTTCAGAAACAGTTTATACTTTCTCTTGTAATATAGTGAATGTAGTCTATTAAGTCTTTGTAAATTTCATAGGCGATGAAACGGTATCCTGTATATTTAGTTTGCTTTTCTTAGAGCAACATTTTCTTCTGTGTTGGTTGACTAGTTGCATTTCCTCATTGTGAGTTGGATAGAACAAGGAAGTTACTAAAGGGGCAGAATTTGGGAAAAGGGCAAAGCTTGGATGCCTAAGGAGGGGGTGTCTATTGGAGAAGATGGATCTAACAAGCTGGCTGGTGGGACATAGGAGCTTGCAAAGGAGGCAAGGGCCTGTAAAGTGATAGACAGCATTTTATTTAAAAGGAAAAAAAAAAAAAACCTTAACACAAAATTTGCTTCTTCCCTGAGTTGGTCACTTAGGATAAAAAGTACTCTTTATTGATAGAAGTACTTACCAAACACCTTGGAACAGTCCGCTTTTCCTCAGCTAAGACCCAACCAGCCCCCTTCAGCTCATAGTCATTGTTAGATTATAGTTGGGCTTTTGCATCATATATTTGAGGAAAGTATTGACCTCACTGAAGATCTGGGGAAGGTGGGAGGGATCCTTCTTTTTTATAGAATTCATCAGGTTGGTTTCCTAATATTTTAAGTTTATAGTTGAAGATCAAAAATACTCCAAATAGAATTTCAGAAGTGATTTTAGTGATGCCAGAAAATGGCAAGTCTTACAAAGATGAATTCTTACAGAAGAAAAATTACATTCTATGTCATGTGTTAGAGGCCTTTAGTGTTTTAATTATGATAAATATGCATTTTGTTTAAGGTATCTTGAGAATAAAAGAAAAGCGTGATTTGTTTATGAGGTTTGGGCTTTTATTTTATTTTTTTGCTATACTCCTTCAAATAATGTCTTTTTATTCAGGCATTTTTAAGATAGTGAGGAGCTACACATTTCAAAATGTATTTTTATTCTGACCTTGGTTAATTCATAAAAGTCTGCCAAATGCCAGAACTCTTTAAATTTGGCTTTGAGACTATGTTAACATGGGGAATAACGATTGACATAAATGTACTATATTATTTTTATAAATTGTGGCTTGAGATGATAGTAATTTTAGAATATTTAGGATGCTGTTCTCTGAGACATGTTATTTTTGTAGTCAACTAGCAGTGTGGAATGTTATAATGTATCTAGTCAACTATAGGTTTCCATCTCGTAATTAGAAATGCTTCAACAGTCCACACTGTGTTTTCAGGAGTTATTAGGCCAAGTCAGCAATTTTATAAGGCATTGTTATTAAGTGTAAGAGAAACTTTATGTAGTAATTGGTATGTATTTAATACATTGTGTACATTTACTTATATTAAGCATTTTGGTTAGCCTTCATTATTTATGTCTCCTAGGGGTTACTTGGCTTAGAATGAAGATGAAGAACTCAGTAGCTTAAAAACAACCCTACCACCAACAAAAAGGAAGCTGGATGGGTTGGGCAATTTGAGAAGCATAAAAAAATGAAGATGATTTATTAACTACCATGTTAAGCTGCTTTAGCAGTTAGGGTGAATAAAAATTACGATCTACTAAGTGTTCTATCAGTAATAAGATAAAGTTATAGCACAGGTTAGAAGTACTTGTTTTCTCTCCCTCCAGAAGTACAGATCTCTGTGATGTCAGCTCTTCAGAGTCCTGAATCTCTTCCAGGACTACCATGTTGAGAGCAAGATAAAGAGTTTCCCCCTCAAGCACCCAATGGGTCAACTAACCCTGGGCCTTGCCCATAATAGGACTCAATAAATATTGTTGGATGAATATGCTTATTTAAGCAAACATACCAAGAGGAGTTATTCAGGTTGAGTGTGACACACATACCCCCCACTTGATATAATTACAGAATCCAAAAATGGGGTCCACTCATCTTTGGAGCTCCTTTTGTGTATCCTCATAGGCTACAAGCCATTGTCTTTTGAGGGAAAGCTTCATATTTTATAATAGTCAAATTCATTCAGAACCAGATCTGGTGAATAGAGATCAATCAACATAGGAAACACCTTTTCCCATTTTAAAGTTGTTTTCACAATGATTTATAAAATGAAAAACTGTGTTCATTTTCTTATATGACTCATAAACTGGCTGTGCAGGTTGTCCATAAAAAAATCTTTTGGGCAGATGTAACATCGCTGAAATAAATGTAGATACTTGTGATATTCCTTTGAAAATCAACACTTAATTGAATATTTTTATACATGAGACACCTAATTAAAGTTGGTTTGGGTCACCCCCTGCTCCCCTCCTCAGCAAATATTTTTGAGACAATGATGTTTTTATAAGTAATGTTTACAGTACCACACTGAAATGAAAAGTAATAGGTTAGGGGTTATTTTCCACTAGAGAAATTAGAATCTAATAAAAATTTTCTCTGTAAGAAGGTGTGATATTTTGGGAAACAACCTTGGTCTTCTGTTTCCCAATTAAATATTTTGTATCTCCTGAAAAGAGCTGTCTCATGTAAATAATTGCATGGTAGAAGCTCTGTGAATTTTATGAATTTGTAAATGGTCCCTTTTCCATTTCACTCTGTAGATCACTATTAGATTAGTTTTCCTAAAATACCACTTCTCTCAAGTCACCTATCCCCGAGGTTTTTCCTATGGAGTAGGGATTCAAACTTCAGCCAGCTTCAGAATCCTGTGGGGCACAGGTTAAGGCACATAGATTGCTGGGCACTGCCCCCAGAGTTTCTGATTTAGTAGATCTGAATGGGCCCCAGAATTTGTATTTTTAACATGTTCCCAGGTGACTAATATGGCTGGTCCAGTGACTAGAGTGTGAAAAACATTGTACTAGAATGAAGAAGTCTTCTCCCTTAGGCTGGCAGTCATGGTCTTCTTTAAATCTGCCTCAGTTTGCTTCTTGATTCATAACTCTTAAATAAGAAGGGGCTTTAGCTTTAGTTAAACTAAACTAAACTGCTTGAGCTAAACTTGCATAGTTACCCCCTCCAAAACCCAACTAATTAAGGGCTTGGTCTTGTTTAGTTTATTCCTTTCCGTTGGAATGTCCTCTTACGTGCTCAGCACCCAGGTCCTCGAAGCCCTTTCTCACAATCCCAACATTTACTGATCTCTCTCCCTTTTCCAAATTGCCACGGCATTTGTCATTTCTGGCTCTGCCCTGTGGGTTGCTAATTTCATGGACGTATATGCTATCTTTCAACTAGATGTTTGACCCCTTAAATGTGGAGACACCTTTTTCTGTACCATAGGTTCACAGCCCAGAATAAAACAGTGGAAAGCAATTTGTCTTAAATGTAACCAAATTGGGAAACGATTTAAGTATATCACCCAAATTCTAGTCAGACTGTGAGGCACTATGACAGAGTACAAGCCCTCTGAGCCTCCCTTTCGACACCTGTGAAATGGAGCTAACATTTCTCTTTGTGCAATTCTCATTATGAGAATTGAAGTAGGAAATACATGTGAATTTCTCAGCATAATACCTGGCACATAGCATTTATTATTCAATAAATAGTATTTATTTATCAGTAACTAAGGATTGTTCAGAGTAATAAGCTCCAACTTTTGTTGAGAAAGCGGTTGTCGGTAAGTAACTGGATTTGAGAAGTCATTTCCAAGAGAGAAAAGGAAGCTTTGGTTGCAATATTGTTGCATTGACCAATACTAGCTTATATTTTCTGCTGTTACCTCCCTCTTTGGTTGTTGTTGCCAAAATTCCTGCTTCCTGTAGCAGGAAAGTAAGCATTCTTTTGCCTTGTTTCAATTGTTATAGAAGGGATGCTCATCCTTGAGAGGACCACGGAGACCATGACCATTCATCAGTGTCCAGTTACCTCTGGCTTCCTGGCCTGGTGTGTCACACGACACTCAGACTGGGGGAGAGGGAGAAAAGGAGAAGAATGAAATCTGGAGAAATACCTTAAGGGCATGGAAAGAAATATTCTGTGAGCCGAAAGGCTGAAAATGTTTCATTCAGAGATAGCTACATGTATAAATTTAGCTCAGTAATTAGGCATATGGTGCTTTCATTTAGAAAGTATCTACACCCTTTGTGATAAGATCCATTGATTATTAGAGCTGCTGCAGCTTTAACTGTCTGCAGCAGAGATTCCTACTGCATTTAAAACAAGAATTGAAGAGTGAAATGGAAAAACGGAATTAATAATTTGTTCTTGGTTGGTTTTAATCTGCTCTTTATTAACTTTGTAGTTTATGCCTGGAGGATTTAGATTTGGAAACAGAACATCAACTAGTGTTCTAAAAGTTTACTTCCTTTTATTGGAACGTTATATTCTTAAAGACTTTCTGAAGAACATTTTGGCTGAATTTAGGCTTAAGTTCTTATGATTCATCCTAAAATAATAGAAACATTTTGACCTATGATTTTATTTTTAATTTTTAAGTTATTTCATGTTAGGTTTCAGAGTAGGGTTCATTTAATAAAACCTGATTAATGTAGAGAGGTAAAAGTATTCTTTGCTGAGCACAAGTATGTTTTTAGTCTCCTTTTTTCTAGCTCTTTTTTCTATGCCTCCCCTCCTCCCCAATCTGTTTCTTCAGTCTTAGAATTTTAAATCTGCTTGCCATTCCTGGTGAGGAAGATAGGAAAAGGTAAAATCAAAAGATAACTGCATTTAATGTTTCTAAAATTGATTGACATCAAACAGACAAGAATTTTATAAATAGGAAAGAGTCCTATTCCAAGATAGAGCATAGTGTGATGAACTAAAATACAGAGGTTTAAAAACAACTGCCCTTGGGGGAAAGGCTGTTCATCTATTTCTTAATGCTTCTTTAATGTAGTTCCATTAGAATCTGCCTGTAAATCTGGGATTCAGTGTAGTTGCTTGTGTGGTTGTAGTTCTCCACCCACCTGTGATCTGGAGAATTACACCCCAGCTTTTCATAAGGTAAAGACTTTAGAATTTAAGCATTTAGAAGAGACTTCTTTGGGGACTGGAAGTTGATGAAACTGTAATGCTAGATTTGAGTTAACCGACTATAGATTTCTCATTAGGAAAATGAATCTGGATGTATGTGTGCTTGATAAGTAACAGCTTTGAACTAACTCCTCTACTTTGGCTCTAATGGGGTAATAGAGGTTTAGGAGTTTACAGCCAAATATGCCACGGGTAGTCAAGTATCAGTTTTAGGTGTCTTAATTTAGCTGTCTTTTTCTGTCATAGTTTTTACCCGTGCTGTTAATCATCCTCCGTCCTTTCCTGTCCTCTCTCACAGAAAGGGGGAGCTGATGACACAAAGGTGGAGAGCAGAAGAGTGGAAGAAGTGGGACTGTAAATGTTAGACTAGTCGCTTAATCATCAGGAACCCACCCTGCGTATCAGCAGAGAACTAAGCGCACTCTTGCTTTCCTAGAAGCATGAGTTGTGAACTCCAGACATTAGCACCTGTGCACAGACAGATCACCTCTTCCCTGACCTGTGGGGCACTTACTGCTAGGTTTCAGAATTCCTAAGGGAGAAAACTGTATAGTTACATGATTGGTTAGCATATCTGTGGGCCTTGGGCTCTCAGTGGCATTGCTGGAAGACCATCTCTGGAAGGAATGCCTTTGATTGATTTGAAATCTCAGGCATCACCATAGAGTTGTTAGGGCTTTCCAAAGCTCTGGGGGATTTTTGCAGACAGCACTTTCTGGAGCACTTTCTGGAGCTGATCTGAAGGTGGTAAACTAAATTGGCAGGGAGGGACGACTCTTCCTCCATCTCAAGGTGAGATCACGAGGCCCTGACTTCACTCCTGAGTACGCTGCCTTCACAAACGCCAGGAGCACAGAGCACATTAGTGATTACAAGAGAGAATGTCTGTATGTAATGAATCCTAGAGTTTTCCTTCATCATGTAAGAAGACCCCAGTTAGATATTTCTTTCTTAAACAGAATTTTGCCTGAATATTTAAAATAACTTATTTATTCTTTGACTTTTAAAATTTCAGCTATTAATTTGCTGAAGAACAACAACAATAAAAATACCTGATAATTTCCTCCTCTTCTCTAGGCTTAAAATAGAGGGAGCAGTTAAGACCACACATTTAAATACACATAAAAAATACCACTTCTTAGTTATACTCTATAATATGCTTCCTTCTTTCTCCCAGTAGAATGCATGTTATTCTTCTTGTTCTGAGAATAGTCTCTTTAAGTGATTTTCTGTGTAGCTTGATCTATATATAATTAAAACAACCAATAACTAGATTTTTACAATCTCATTTTTGCATAGATTTTTGTCTCTTTTACCTGTAATTTTAATTCTAGAGTGGTGAAAAATATGAAAGTAATTACAGCATACCATTGTTGAGTATTTGTTTCTTGTTAGATGCTGTGCTAACCACTTTACATACATAAACTCACTTCATCCTCAGAACAACCCTGTGAATTCGGTATTGTTTTCCCCATTTTACACAGAGGAAATCAAGGCCAAGAAAGGTCATGCAAATTGCCGCGGGTTCCAGAGATCCTGGTGCCCCACCTGGGATTTGACATTGAGTCTGTCAGACACCATCCTCCTCCCATGGCTCCCATGGCATCCTCGAGGATCTTGTCCATTTTGACTAAAGAACTGGGGGGTCACAAATTCACTCCTTTGCCTGAGGAGAGGGGAGGCAGGAGCATGAGGGCTGGTGATATCCCATCTCAGCCTATGGCAGACAAGGTGCTGGCATTTGCTTTTGTTTGTTTTCATTTTGGTTTTAGTTCTTTAGTTGTTGTCTTGGTTTGTTTTTACACTTACTCTGAAAGTTAATCCCATGATCAGTTTGTTTGGAAAAGCTTCTCTTAATAATATTGTGCTCAACATGAAGCACGTGTTTATTAGTGTGTATTAATGTATGTGTATATACCTTAATAATATGTTTGTACATGATATAGATACATGATTGCATGTGTTTAATTATCTAAAATAATACTTAAAGCGTTAATGAAAACAATGGGAAGTTCTGGAAAGTTGTTTAAGTCAAGACGGGGAGAAAGAGGACAGTCTCTGAAAGAAAGTCTAAATGTGCTTCCTTTTCACCCCTTAGTCTTGGGGCAACTATGACTTCTAAATTTTAGAATAATTTTACAATTATTTAATTGTAAGGAGACAGTTCATAAAGTATGACCATATTAATACAAGTGAAATGTTAATTTTAAGTTCATATGAGGCATATTACCAAAAAGGGTTTGTGAGTCAGAGTAAGCCTTGTTACTGACTCGGCACTCAGATTTTGTGTAGAAGTAACAACAAAGCATGTTTACTTGGTCCTAAGTGATGATACATTGGACAAATAATATCAGATTTGCATTTTTGGATAAGGCTGGAGTAATGCACATGTTAGGCTTTGCAGTAATCCAGGTGAGAGGTGACGATGGCTTACTTCACATAGGGATGGTGGGAGAGACAAAGTGCACAAATCCTTGAGATATATAAAAGATAACATTTACAGAACTTGGTGAACATTTATAGGAAGGTGGAAGGAGGAAGTAAGTTGAAACAGTGCTTGGGTTCCTGGTTTTTGTACATGGGGTAATGAGGTGGACCCAAGAAAAGGAGAAGAGGGAAGAGGTGAGATGGATTTGGTTTGGGGTGTTTGGGGTGTTTTGCATTAAATGAGAAAGATGTCCAAGTGTGGAAGTTCACAGTAAGCACTGCAAAGACAGGACTGAACTAGAAATACTAATCTTAAAACCGTTAGGCTTAAGACCTAGTTAAGCTCCCTCAGAGATTGAGTGTCCCTATTAACAGGAGCCCAGGACCTGAAGCCTAAGGAACATCAACATTTAAGGGATTCCTAGAGGAAGACACAACAGGCAAGGACATCAGAAGCACAGAAAGAAAAACCAGTAGAGTACAGCACCCTGAGGCATTTTTTAATATTTAACATTTTAAGCTGTGAGTCTCAGCAGTGTCAAATGATGCTGAGAAACAAGAGAAGGACTAAGAACTGGCTTTCGGATTTGGTAATAGGCGGCAGGAATCGACCCCCTACTGGAGCGTGCTCATTGGCATGTTTGGAGTGGAATCCTTATGGCAGGCGAGAGAGGGAAGCGCAGGGACGGTTCTTTCAAGAAGGCCATAGTGGTTGGCATTGGAGGATGTGGCGGTGGCTGCAGGATGACCAGGGGCAACAAGAAAGTTGACTAGAGAAGCAGGCGGCTTCTGGCACACAGTTGGGGCCAGTGGCCGTGGATTTGTGATGGACCCATCTGTTCACTTGTTTGATCTTCTTTAGCAGGATTCAGCCATTCCGACATATTTGAAGAGGGCAAACAAGTAGATTGACCTAGTGTTGTGGTTTTCCCAAGTGTTTGGAATAGAGAAAAGACACATGGTCACAAGTGCTTTTTTTGAGAATTTGATGCAAGGATCATCTGTTTGTAAGAATATAAATCCACTCAATTTGTGTTAAAATAAGTGCAGAGGGATATTTATTATAAAGATAAGAGAGGGTATCTCATGGATCCAAGTCAAGAAATGCAGCAAGATGGCACAGGGCCTGGAACAAGGAATCTGGAAGCCGCTGGAACCAAGACTGCTATTCCTCTAGTTTCTTATCCTGGGCTACTTGATCTTTTGTCTCTAGATATAGCTGCCTTATTCTTTACTCTGCAAATAAGCTCTCTACAACTCAGTACTTTAGTTTACATGCCCAATGAGTTCAAGTACAAATATTCCAAAAAGCATCTCAGAGACTGAATCCCAAATTCCCAGAATGGAGAATCTGACCCAATTGTAGTTAGGTGTCTAATCAGCTATGGCCAAGGGGTGGAGTATTGATTTTTAGTACCGATATAACCATGGCACGGAGCCTCCTGAGTGTTGGAGAAGACAGGGTTGCCTGGCTACACAGAGGTCTCCTCCATCTCAGCTGCATCCAGCTGGATTTATCTTATTGGAAGTGTCCTTGTCATAGGACTACTTCTTAGAGGCAGACCATCTGGGATGCTGCTATATATCCACTACAGAAAATTCTGTGCCCTTGAAATGACAGTTCACCAGCATTTTCGTGTTTCTTTAAGTGTGATACAAACTTACCTGTGAAATACTAGTTCATTAATCCAACGTGCCTAACCAGAGATGCTCTCTATTTAACAGCCTCTCATAGTGCTGCTTCATAATGGGATAAAGCCCAAACACTTCTGCTTTAATGGTGACCAATTAAAACACACAAACACACACACCAGAATTTGACTCCGTGTTTCAGAAAAAAAAAAAAAAATCGTGTCTGAACATTCATCTTTGGAAATCCTACCTGTCCATCCAGACCCAACTTAAATCTTATTAGTTCCACAAATTCTTACCTGTTTCCGTTCAGCAGAAAATCATTTGTCTTTCTGTGCTTTTGTGCCTCGCTTTGTTTAATCCACTGTACTTATTACATTTTTACTGTTAAAGGCAGCACAAGCAAAGGCAAAGAGATGAAGGAGCGCATGGCTTTGTCACTTATTAACAGGCCAACCCTGTGTAAGTACACAATGCCTTTGAGCCTTTCTCTGTAAATGGCTCTCATGGCCGTTGTGAGGAGCCAGTGAGTAAAGGGATGTAAAACCATTTGCTTCCAGGACGATGCAGATCTCTGTTATTGAAAGAAATAATTTGGGGGTTGCAAGACCGGGTTTCTGAAACCTTGTTGGCCACTCGGTAATTCATGGTGTGGCGGTGGGTGGTGACTGCTCTTCCTTGTTCAGGCATGTCGTGTGCTGTGTTAGTTCTCTACAGTTGCTCTAACAAATTATCACAAACGTAGAAGCCTGAAACGATAAAACACACACACACACACACACACACACACACACAAACACCAATATAAGTTCTGTGGGTCAGAGTGAGTGGTCTTGTTTGGGTTCTCTCCTCTGGGTCTCATAAGGCTGGAATGAAGGCAGCCCGGGCCCTTACCTGCATGCAGGCTCTGGAGGAGAATCCATCAGAGGCTCGCTCAGGTTGTTGGCAGGGCTGAGGTCCCAATTTCCTTGCTGGCTGTCAGCGAGGAGCCTCTCGGTTCCTCAAGGCTGCCTGCATTCATGTTCCCATCGCCCCCTCCGTTTTCAAACTGACAACGTCACCTGCGGCTCAGCCAGATCTCTGACTTTCCCTTCTGTGCGTCTCTTCTGCTTCCAGATAAAAAACATTCTCTGTTTTCAAGGCCTCCGGTGACTAGATGGGATCCACCTAGATAATCCAGGCTTATCCCTGTGTCTTAAGGTTCTCTTAATTATCCGTAGATAACTAGGCACAACTTTCATTACATCTGCAAGCTCTCTTGTTGTTCTGTGCAGTTTTATCTCACAGGCCCAGTGATTAGGAGGGGTCCATCTTTGGGGGGATTTCTACCTACTGCCTGCGGATACTGTGAGTGGTGCGGTCTGTGAAGCCCAGCGAAGCGCCTGTGTGAGAGCTGCTCAACAGCCATTGGCATACTGGATGGCCTGTTGCCGTGGCTTGTGTTCAGCCAGGCTGTAACCAGGTGGCGTCTTGTGCCTCCAGTTACCGGTGGGGGTAACCCAAAGCAGAGGCAGCCAGGTTTTATAGTGGTTTCTTTGTATAACTAATTCTAATTGCTATATGTGGGTAAACAGGGAAGAGAAACCAAAGATATATACACATGTAAAGAGTAGAGATAAAAGAATATTCTGTTCATTATTCTTAGAACTTTTTGAGGCTTAAGTACCTTTGATAAAGTATCTTACTTTAATCTCATTATTGTTCCTGTTTTACAGATGACTCTTCTGAACTCACTAGGGGTATATAAGATGCCCAGTGTTGTTAGACTACTAAGAATCTTGAATGAAAAGTAATTCTGATTTGTACATATTCTGCCTATATCAGCTGGTTAGCGTGACATCCTGGGAAGGAAAGGTATCATGTAGAAGTGAGGGGCACATGTTCTGGAGTCAGATTCCTTGGGTCTGACTTCCCTCTTTGCTACTTATGTGTTCAGTGACCTTGGGCAAGTCACTTAACCTCTCTCTACCTCAGTTTCCTCATCTGTAAAATGGGGGCTAAGATAGACCCTATTTCATAAGAGTTATTATTGAGAATTAAATTGCATTGCACCTAGTACATAGTTCTATAAAAGCATTCGGATTATTATTCTAATAGAACTATTTGTTTTGGCCATTGGTTTTCACCTGGGGTTATTTTCCCCTCCTCCACCCCCACCAGGGGACATTTGGCAATGTCTGGAGACGTTGGGTATCACATCGGGGTATGTGCCATAGGGCATCTAATGGGTAGAAACTAGGGATACTGGTAAACATCCAGCAGAATACAGGATGGCCCCCCAAACAAAGAATTATATACCCCAAATGTCAGTAGTGCTGAGGTTTAAAATCATATTTTACACCAGTGGGATTTTTATGGTTTTAGTAACCACTTCATCTGCAAATAAGACCATCATGTTTCCTTAGTGACTTTAAACACTGAAGATATTCATGCCTGACAGCCATGGGACCCTGAGTTTTACAATAAAATAAAAAGAAAAAAACATCTTCTGGTGTTAAACAAACCTTTGTGTATCTATTTGTCTATTTTTATATGTAACACAGATTTCACAAGAGCATGCTTAACCCCTTGAATTCATGATTAGGGATGAGAAATACTCTGTTCCTGTGAAAAACTGAGTGAAATTTTTAATTTTCTTAATTTCCTAGTTTTCCAGTGAGTGTCCTTCTGGAGATATAGGAAAGAAATTACTTGAATCTGGGGACTTGCTGTTGCTGTGTACATTGGAACACAGTAATAGTCAAGATGAGTACCCATTGTAGTTACCTATTTTGAATTTTCCTACATTGTAGCATATGGTTTGGAAGCCCTGAAATATTTTTGCCAGTGTCATTTTTTATTTCTACTATATAAGGTTCGTGTGTTTGCTGTCTTCACTCCCTCCCATCCCCTTCTCATATGTAACTAGTGATTTAGAATATTCTCCAACTAAACTTTTCTCTCCCCCAGCCCACCCCCTGTCACCTCCACCTCAAGTTTAACTATTTATAGTTGTCTTTCTCACTATCTGTTTGTCCCAGAATTTGTCCTTCTGATGACTGGGTCTGTTAGTCATCAATATCTGCATTACCACTGGATACAGGGAACTGGTTAGCCTGACTTCCTGGGAAGGAAAGGAAAGAATCTGGGTGCATTCCCATACCTGGAGAAATAAAACCACAAGACAGCAACAGCCTGTAGATGTGAATTGTTACGGATTAAGCAGAAGGAAACTGACATGCTGGGCACCAATTAGGTGCTCCATACTACTTGATAATTGATTTCATGTTACATGATGCAATTGCCAAGTATTGGTAAAGTACATGACTGTGATCATATTAGAGTGGAAATGCATTTTTCTTGTTGTAGCTAACAAATTCTTGGTTTATATGAATGTCAGCAAAAGGAAAGTGTTCACTGAAGTGAGAATGACATCCACCCCATCCTTTTTGGGGTTGTTATGTTACAACTTTGAATCTACATATAAGAAGCAAAACACCCAGGCACTTCTCTTAAAAGGAGCAAATGAAACATTTTCCATACAAACCATGCATCTGCCCTACTTTGTCATCAAAGGCTAGAAACTGGGAAAAGCGGTTTACAATAGAATTACGTTTTTTTAATGTGGTCTTTTGTTAAACTTCACAGGTTTGTTTTTGTGACACTCTTCAGAAGTGGTAGAACGGCGATAACTACTTCTTTACAGACTTCATGATTAAGAGGGCTGAAGTGTAATTGGCGTCTTTCAAGGGTTTGGACAAAGTCCAGTTTGTTTCCTGTGATCCCGGGCTGTTAGAATAGAGAACCTTATCTGTCAGCAACCACCTCACTGTGGACTTGGTTATACCCTTGAGCACCACACCAAAGATCAAGCTATATAATAGTTGAAAAGTAGTTAAAGCCATCCTTCAATTTTGAAATGGCTATGCCAAATCTTATATCGCCACTTCATTATTTAGAACCTTGTACTGAAGACATTTTGGAAGAACTCTTAGGAAAACATGGAGGTATGCCTAAGTTTCTCTGTCAAGAGTTACTTGATTTAGAAGAAGGGTACCTTGAGTTATAATGAATCAGCATCTATATAGGTCACTCAGTAAGAAAAAAAACCAAACAAACAAACATAAAAAACCCTTCTAAATGGAATTATCTCAGTAGCAAGCATCCCAGCCCCATGCTTCTTGCCTTGTGGAAGTATACATACGAGTAAGCATGTATCGTGGCATTTTATTTGATGGACTAGGCCAGTGGATAACAGGGCCCAAAGGCTAGACACCATGGTAGGAAGGCAGTTTCTTCACAAGAGATTGTTTTCAGTAATCCTGAGAATAGAGTTGAGGTGTGAGTGTGGGTTTCAAAGAATACCAGCGCGCTGTATCATGGTAGTCATGGGTCGAAGCTGAACAGAGCCCAGTGCTGAAAGAAAAAGCCAGAGAGGAGAAAAAGCAGACGTAGAACCAGCACCGAAGTACCTAGTAGCACTGATGAGACTTACAGACATACAGCTGTGCAGAGTTAGCCCCTAGTGGACAGGGACTGAAGGTCTGTGGGTCACGTAGCTGTAGATGCTCAGTTGTTTGTGGAGGAATGAAAGGTTCAGCCAGGCACAAAGGAACCCGTGGGAATGGAGTTGGAATTGGCGTCCACAGAGTCCAGTACTAGGAGAGGCAGGCAGTTGCACCCCATTGCTAACTGAATTGTTCTGGAATTTTCTCTCTTCCTGACAGAATTTTGGTCGGCTTCCTGCTGTAGACACATTCTGCAGCCAGCCAGTGTGGTGGAGGGCTGAGGCCACTCTAACACCCTCACCTTTGCCCAGCCTATTTACTGGGCAAAGTGGATAAATATTTGCAGGCCATGCCTTTGACCCATTAGATTCCAGGACCTCAGATCTTTGTCAGTAAATTCAAAGGTGAGTAATTAGTTGCCGGAAGGGCATCCTTCTTCTAAGACAAGGGTAAGGAAGTGGGGAGGATGGACAGATTCCTCATAAATCCTGACGGAGCATCCTGGGAGAAGGCAGAACAG
Source organism: Mellivora capensis (assembly GCA_004024625.1). Classification (NCBI taxonomy): domain Eukaryota; kingdom Metazoa; phylum Chordata; class Mammalia; order Carnivora; family Mustelidae; genus Mellivora; species Mellivora capensis. The sequence goes on along the minus strand of PISX010001172.1, from coordinate 67,689 downwards.
TCCCCTAGTTCTGAGGAGCATTTTAAACAAGGATACTTTAAATCAAGTTAAAGAGTCCTAAGCCAAGGACAGTATTTTATATTCAGTACTTGGAAGGTATTTTCTGTCAACTGTAGAAGGTCATACTTCTCTATTTGGAACAACAGTCTCGTTTCCAGAAACGAAGGATATGGAATTCTAATATTGTTCAAACAATGAGGAGAAAATACATACTATAAGAGGGTCAGTTTTATATGGAAATTGATAGTTGAAGATCACAAGTATACTGACCTTTTTAAACAGGATCTGGTGTAGTTATAACATAGGGAGGAAAGTCGTATTCTTTCATATATAAGTATATATATATACATATTTGACGGTGAGAAATTTTACTTTCAAGAAAAAAATTGTAGCTCAGCCATGTAACTCTCTAAAAGTAGGTAACAATTAAATCTTTTCAGCTGGTGGTATTAGTTTTACTAACTCGAAGCACAGTATTAAGTAAAAATACTTTTCTACATACTTTTTTAACCAGAGCTTAAGCTATGTAATATAGCTAACAAGAACAGATGCAAGTATTAGAGTAATTCAGTTTTTACCAGCGCTGTGGATAATTATATTATAGAAGGTACGTTAACTAATATTTGAGATTTTCTTCCAAAAATATAATGTAATCATCATCTTTGATAACAATGTTTACTTAAATAATTTATCCCGTTCTGAAGAAATATTTTACTTTTTTCAAGCAAGGTGGAGGAAAGACAAATTCTTCCATAAAGTTACTGTTTTCTAGGTGAATCCAGGAACCCTGATTACATACCTATTTTGCTAACCATTTGTGCCCATCCCCATAACCCCTTCTACACATCAGTCATTTAAAGCTCGAACAGAGGATTCAGCTACCATAATTTCTGTGATAAATCATACGATTTATTATTATGCAACCGTTTAGAGCAATTTCAGCTACCAGACAATATTTTGAAAATAAATAATGTATAAGTCCAATTTTGATTTGATCACTCAAAAAGCAAACAAAATATAGGGACTCAAATGTTAAATTCATTGGTAGTTGATAGTCTATGCATAAGTTAAGTAATAATAACCTTTGTGTTTTTTTTCCTTTAATGTCAAGTTTTTATTTAAATTTCAGTTGGTTAACATATTAACCATGTTAAATCATTTTCAGGAGTAGAATTTAGTGATTTATCACTTACATACAATACCCAGTGCTCATTCCAGCAAGTCCCCTCTTTTTTTGTAAGATTTTATTTATTTGACAGAGAGAGAGACAGCGAGAGAGGGAACACAACCAGGGGGAATGGGAGAGGGAGAAGCAGGCTTCCTTCTGAGCAGGGAGCCTGATGTGGGGCTCCATCCTAGAACCCTGGGATCATGACCTGAGCTGAAGGCAGACACTTTAACCACTGAGCCACCCAGGCGCCCCAGCAAGTGCCCTCTTTAATTCCCATCGCCGATTTAGCTCATCCCTTCCCTCCACCTCCCCTTCAGCAACCCTCAGTTTGTTCTCTGTAGTTGAGTCTGTTTATGGTGGCACATTTTTTTCACCAAACATTAAATACACATGCAGACATGTACACATGCACACACTTAGGTCCCAAAGTAAAAATTAATTCAGTTATCCAGTTAATATGACCTGCTGTTCCCAGACTCTGCTCCTCTCTTCAGTTCATCGTTGGCTCCATTTTTAGGATATTCTAGACCAAAAAAAAAAAAATTTTTGGGGGGGGGCCATCTTCTCCAAGGTAATAGGCTCATTCCCCTCCCTCACATTGACACTGCCCCAGGTTGCTCGGGCAAGGCAAGTGGCAAACTTAGTGTCACCTCTCTTTTCCTGGAGGATAACAATCTTCCCTTACAATCTTAGCAAAGTAACCATAGTTTGAACCTAAAACATAACCGGTGGGGGGGGGGGGGGCAGGCCATGGTGGTTCAGTCCATCAGGATGACACCTCTGCAGTGCTCCTGGGCTTATCTTCATGTATAGGAGCAGAATAGCCACTCCGACAGCCCTTCTACGCATATCATGCCTCATTCAAAGCAGAGAGAAGGGGGAGAGCCCAGAGAGAAGGGGGAGAGCCGAGCTACCAGCAAATGTCTCATTGGCCAGAACTTTGTCACAGAGCCACCTCTAGCTGTGCAGAGGCTAGGAAAGCATACATTTGTCCTTTGTGTCTCATGTTCTGAAGACAAATGAGAGGAGATTTGGGTGTGGGTTAAATCAATAATATTGTCTCCAATAGGTAGAATACAGATTCATTTTTCCCATTTTTATGATTGTTTTATGTCATCTTTTTGAATAATAAAATAATTTGACTTCTAAAATAATAAGCTTGGCATCTTTTTTTTTCTTTTTAAATTTAGGAAAGTATTTGCCTGATTTTTAAGCTGAAAAATAGATGAAGACAATTGGAAGTCATTTGTACCCAAAGCTAATACTAAGTAATGCGGTCTATTTTAACAGGTCACTGAATTTTGGCATATATTTAATGCTGGGCATTTGCCATCCAGCAACAGAATAAATGATGATTATCTTTTTCTGCCATCTGAAAAAAAAAATCAGTCTTTATCAGATTTTAAAGCTCTAATAGAATGGTTAGAGTAATGCATTTTCAAGCCCAGAAAATACTTGTCATCACTTTCAAAATATCTCAGAAGATCTTTAGTCCATAGAGAATCTCAGTTTATAGGCTGATTAATGACACAAGCATATTAGATGTTAATGCTTACCTAAAACATCATATCACATATAGTCCAAGATAATTGTTTTCCATCTTTAGTAATAGTCTTAGTGACATAGTAAAAGTCTAAATGAATCTATAGTAGAAAGAGCATTGAAAAATGATCAATAACTTTGTACGTTTTTTAATGCAGGTATTTAGTGAGAAATCTGATGCTGCCAATTTAGGGGCAATTTATAGTGTGCTATTGACATTTCAACTCATATTGAGTAGTATGTCTTTTTTCAGTAGCCACAGAACAGAATTATTAGGGTGTTCCATTGGTGATAAAATGTCATCTACTGTGAAACCAAGAAAAAAAATTATGTGCTAACACTATAGGATGTCCGAGTAGACACGAATTAACATCTTTCAAAGGAGGGAACTTTTAGGTTAAAATTAATGTAAAGCAAAATTCTTTCTCATTGTATGTAAGATATCTTAATCCTACAGGGCACTAGAAGCAAGAGATTTCTCATTTTCATTTCAGTTCCTTAATCTACCAATATAATATTTCTCCTCTATATCTGGAAGGTTTTTGAAAAAAGAAAAACTAGAAAGTGGTTTTGCATGTCATGTTTCTGAAAGTCTCACAATTAAAATGTTTAATTTCCCTAGAATAATTTAATAGGAAATAGAAAACATACAAAGATGTGTATCAGTAACACATGAGTTGGTAATTTTTTGGAAGCTATTTGCAAGGCAAATTTCGCAGATTGTAGGGGTCATATGTTTACTTCAGGACAGTGTACAAGCCAATATGTCTTAGGTTTTGGAGTCAGCCTGAATTTAGAGCCAGCCTCCGCCACTTGCTAGAGGTCTGGCCCTGAGATAATTTTATAACCTCTTGACTTCTTCTTCATCTGTGCAATGGGAATCTCAGTGGGGAGACTACCTTCCTTGCAGGGTTGTTGTGAGGGACTGAGAGAGTATGTAAATGCCTTACATATTTCCTGACACATAAACATTCAATAAATGCTGGTTCTATTATTAAGGATGATAAGAAAGTACCTTATGTGATGCACCAAATGGATTATAAATCTTGTAGAATTACTAGTTACTGCTCCAAGGTTGTACTCCGGAACAAGCACTTCCGGTATTTAGTATACACAAAAACTCCTTTTCACAAGTTAGTTTTTAAGATACCACCTTTTAATACAACATTTTTATTATTGCTATGCCCAGATAATGTCTAAAGCTGTTACCTCCAGATTACAGAATGATTACTTTCAGAATCATAAAATTATGGATTCTAGAATGATAATGGGCATCCCAACTTTTTATTAATAATGAACAATTTTGAGTGCTGTGAAATGTGTAAGCCTGACAAGTCACAGACCTGTACCCCTGGGACAAAAAATACATTATATCTTAATAAAAATAATTAATAACAAAATGAATAATTTTGAGTAATCATTTCAGAAGGCTTAAAAATTATTCTTCTATACTGTGTGACATTTATAACTAATACATTATACCTTCAAATAATAGTAACTTACAAAATTATAATTTATAATCCTTTAACTGGTTTTAATTGGAAAAGAAAACAATTGTGTCCTGCCACTTCTTTTTTATTAGGAACTTTATCCATAATTGCCAAAACTTGGAAGCAATCAAGATATCCTTCAGAAGGTGAATGGATACATAAACTGTGGTACAGACAGTGGAATATTATTCAGTCTAAAATGAAATGAGTTATGAAGCCATGCAAATTCAGACAGGGAGGAACCTCAAATGCATAGTTACTGAGTAAAAGCCAGTGTGAAAAGGCTACATACTGTATAATTCCAACTCTATGAAATTCTGGACAGGGCAAAACTGAGGAGATGGTAGAAAGATCATTGGTTTCAGGAGTGGGGTGGGAGGTAGGAAGGAAGAGCTGGAGCACAGGGGGTTTATGCGGTAATGAGACTTTTCTGCATAATACTGTAGTGGAGGATGCAAGTCGGTACATGTTTTTTTAAATCCATGGAACGTACAACTGTGGGCCCTAATGTAGATTGTAGACTCGGATGATTAAGATGTGTCCTGTAGCTTCGCTGATAGGACAAGTGTATCATGCTGCCACATGGTATTGGTCATGGAGGTGGTTGCGCAGTGTTTGCAAAGGTCTGTCGCGGCTGATGCTTCCCAGTTTGGAAGAGCTTGACCAGCCCTTTGCCTGGGGATCAGGCAGGGACAACCAGCTGGCACCGGGCCTGCAAGGTAACACTTGCTGGCCTCCCACTGACCACAGAGGTCTTAGCACGGGTAATCTGATGAAGGCAGTTTTCAGTCAATTAAAAACCATCAAACAGACTAAAAACCCTGAGGCTGAGCCTTTGAACTTCAGTGCCAACTTCTGTAGAAAGAGACCATAGTCATTAGCCAGCAGACCGGTGGTTTTGATGAGGAAATAAATGCCAGTGATAGACCCTTGGCTGACGCAGAGCTTGTCAATGTCCAAAATGTTCTCAGTAGTAGTGTTTCTTCCCAGAAAAGGTATGTGCTAGATACATATCCACAAACGTCTTCTGACCTCTTTTGAGATGCTAACTTACTATCCCTTAAAATACTTTAGAGATCTGTATTAACCATTTTAGTCAAGTTTGGGAGTTGTTCTTCTAGTTTGGAGGGTTTTATCTATTTGTTTTGGTTTGTTTTGTTGTCGTTTTATAAAAATTCTGTGCTGTTACCAAGTGGAAGAGGGTACAGTTTTATAAAGTAATGTCAGAATTTGGTCACAAAGAAAAAGAACCATTAAATAGCATATATATGATTCAGTTTCCGGAGCTAGAGCTAGAAAAGCTGGCTCTTTCTTAGGGAATAAGATACTTCATTGAAACAGGACAATCTGTCCTCACAAGTAGCGGTTAACTAGAATTCTCATTTTTTAAAACTGGCTTTATCAAGCATTCTGACTCTTTTTCTAAAGAGATTGCTTCTGCTAACTGCTCTTTCAATTCACTGGGGAATTAATGCTCAGTGGCCCATTGGGGTTCATACAATGGCATTAAGTAATTACTCCTCCTTTATGTATCTTCTGCTGTCTTAGGAAAAAAAAAAAGTTGTGCTAAAATTGGCTGTGAGAGAATTCAGGACATCTGACTCTGAAGAAAATACACACATACATATCCACTCAGTGGTTACGAGGCAGCTTCAAGTGCCTGGTGACAAACAAATTGCTCACACGGAGACAAGAAAGAAGAGTAGTGGTGAAAAGGAAAGAAAAACAGGGCAAAGGCAGCCCAAGTGGTGGTGATAAAGCTCAGGAAGTAGCACAGCCAAAGAAAGCAGGTGCAGTCGCATCCTGGTGTGAAGGAAAGGGACCCACGGTTCTCCATAAACCCAGTGAGGAGTGGGGCGGCCATCTTCTCTGCACAGGTAGTCTCCCGGGCCAGGAGGAGAAGCGCTGGGACACAGAGCTGGAAAGTGTGCTGAAGTGGAGGGGAGGGAAGGTCCTGAAGGACGCAAGGCAGACAAGGAGAGGCAGTGCTGCCAGCTTCTTTCCTTGAGCTGGCTCCCAGGCTTGGTTTGGTGAATGCCACTTGGTGCCAGGTGTGGCCATCTGCTTGGACTCTAGAGAGGGCTGCCTTGTGTATGCAGAGCAGTGGGAAAGTTTGGAGGCTGGGTTTGACTATCTTAAGTTTGACAAGAAGCAGGGGCATCTGGGTAGCTCAGTTCGTGAAACATCTGACTCTTGATTTCCCCTCAGGTCATGATCTCAGGGTTGTGAGATGGAGCCCCATGTCTGGCTCCAAGGAGTCTGCTTGAGATTCTCCCCTTCCCTCCCTCCATGCCCCTCCCCACACACATGTGTGCTCTCTCTAAATAAATAAAATCTTAAAAAAAAAATGTTGACAAGCAGAAAAAAAAGGGGAGGGGACTCTTAAATGGTATAGTGACAAGAATCAGAACCGGTGAGTCCACAGCCTTGCTCTTCCTCTATACCTGTGATCAGCCTCAGCTTTCTCATCTGTAAAATGGGATAATAATACCTCACAGGGACCTTGTGAAGAGAGTGTGGTAAATTCTTATCAAGTTCCCCTTATGGTGCCTTGTGATAGATGATTGACAAAGTTCAATCACTTCCTCCTTTTCGACTCCTGCAGTTTGATTTATAAAACAGAGCATTTAAAATTCTAAGTGCTTTCTAGAATCTGAAATCCAACAGAAGAGCATTGCTGAGAAGCGTATGCATAGTGCTTTATACATCTTGGGTCTCAAGGACCTTGCTAATTCCAGTCATCTTTGGCAAAGAGACAGCATGATGGTGGGGCCAGCCCAGTCCAAGAGCAGGCAGCAAGGGCTGCCTATGCCAGAGGTGGGCTAGCCGTGGCCTGCTGAGTGCACGTGGGTAAGTGACGTACCCACAGACTGAAACACAGAGCGGTCAGATCTAGACATGTGCCTATAAACCAGAGATGGCACTGCAAACTGCTGGTCTGGGGGCTGATCTGTGGCTCACAGATATATTTTCTTTCCTTAGCTAGCAAACTATTTTTTTTCCTTGGACCTATCAAAAACTTGGCTCAAAACCTTTAAAGCAAGCTTAGTTTTTTGTTTGTTTGTTTGTTTGTTTGTTTGTTTGTTTGTTTTTAATAAGAGGCAGAGTGAAACAAATGTGACATTGAAACACAGAGACAAGTGCTGGGAGAGGAGCCATAGTGGGCATAGCAGGTTTAGACTCAAGAGGTTTTTGTCTTTTTTTTTTTTTTTTCAAAGATTTCATCCATTTGACAGACAGAAATCACAAGTAGGCAGAGAGGCAGGCAGAGAGAGAGGAAGCAGGCTCCCTGCCGAGCAGAGAGCCCGATGTGGGGCTCGACCCCAGGACCCCGGGACCACGACCCGAGCCGAAGGCAGAGGCCTCAACCCACTGAGCCACCCAGGCACCCAAGCTTAGTATTTTTTATAAGTGGTTTTAGTCAGGGCCTTCACTCCTGTTTTACCACCTGCCCTATCATTTCCAGTTGCTCTGGACCTGGCCATTCTGTTTCTGTCTGGCCCTGGAGTTTTCCGTCCCTCTTTTAGGCCCAAGGTAGAGCAGGGCACAAGCCAGGGAGCTGGTCCTGGACACGGAAGGAGGTATTGAATGTGTTCTGTCCTTCTGTCTTAGGGTTGCTGGATGAAATACAGGACTTCGTTAAAATTTGCATGTCAGATAAACATGTATATTTTATGTAAGTATGTCACATGGAATCTTCTTATTTCCTACATCTGGCAACCTACTCTATCCTCATTTATAATTCACTTTGTACCATCAGTAGGTACTCAATAAGTAGCAATTGGCATCGTAACATTTGGAGAAGGAATCTTGGAAACAGAACAACTTAGCAGTCTTGGAGAAAGGGACAGAGTACTAACCTATTTCAGCGTTTGAAAGAGATAAATTGAACAAGTCCCATGAATGAGTGTTTTATTTTGATAAGGGGTAAAATTGGAAATTGCCATGGCTGGGAGGGTTTTTCTTCATGCTGGCCAATGACAGATAGAAGAGTACTGGACTCGGGCTTTGCTCCTTGGAGAACTGCGTCAGGAGATCATCATTCCCAGGACTGTCCTCAGTGCATCTTGTTGCCTATTAGACGATGCTAAACGCTGTAATTGTGGTAGACTCTAGGTCCGCAACCTCTAAATGTTGTCATGCCAAGCTCTGCATTCTGTCATCTTTTGGTGACATTGGCCTCTTTCCTTTTCTACCCTGTTAATTCACGTCTCCCTGAATTTCCTTGCCTACTCTGAGGGTAGTTAAGTGTCTTCTTTTTCAAGCGGTTCTCCCTTATCTCTGCTTAATTCTTGTGGCCTAGGAAGGCAGTGAGGAGGTAGTGTGGACGGAGGCCAGCCGTGTTCATTGGACCTCTTCTGTCAGCCAGGTGCATTAATCCGATTTGATCTGTTGACCATGCTCTGGGGAAGGTGATGTACTCTTTTCTAAAATACATACTTTATATATCTAGAGCCGTTTTAGATTCATAGCAAAATAGAATGGAAAGTATAGAGTGTTCCCATTTATCCTTGCCCCCAACACAACCTACTATTAACATCAGGCTCCACAGTGGTACGTTTGTTCCAATTGATTATTATTTTTTAAGGGTGAGAAAACTAAGGGTTTGTGAGATCAGACTCTTGGGCAGCAGGGCTCCGTCTTTCCCCGGAAAAGCTTGCTTTGCTCCCTCTGACAGCTGGCCACAGCCCCAGGTCTCTCCCTGGCCTGATGTTCCTTCCGGTTCTCTCAGGCTTCATTCCCACAGGGAAATGTAAGCAGGGCTGTCTCTTCAGATAAGAAGAGGGCAAGGCTAGGTTGTTGTCTTATGTTCAAGCATCTAGAAGTTCTTTTCCAGTGGATAATTGAGGTTTTGGAGAAGCTATGACTTGATTCCCTGAAACTACTTTTTCCTTTGTGCCACTTATCAGTCCACCAAAGATTAAAAGAAGAACATTGATACAGTGATCCTAAAAATGTTTTGTGTTGAGATTTTATCTGAAAGTTCTAGAAGGCACTTTCATGGAACAATCAAATCATTTCAGGCAGAGTTTGATATAATCTACTGTCAGGCTTTTAAAATCCGTGTTTTACAAAACATCAACTGTAAGTATAATTTTAAGAGTGAAGGCTATCCATTTCTGCTTTAACAATCAGTGAGGTAGGTTGACCTCACACCTAGACCTTGCCTGAATCAGGCACAGGCTTTCATGCCCTCTAGAACAAGGGGGATATTAGTCACTGGGCTATAGTTTCTTCCCTTTAGTGCCAAATGGCAAGCTGTTACATAAATGAGTCAAAGGTGGCCTCTGTACTTTGGCCCTTGAGTTGCTCATGTATGTAGTCCAAAACATTGTTAGCTCAGTAGCCCACTGATACAAAATTCAAATTTTTACGCAACTAATTGCTTAAGAAAAAAAATACAAGCAGAGTTTTAGCCATTTACAACCTGCCTGCTTTACGTACTCTGTGAAACCTTACCCAGCATCTGTTGACCATTGATAAGCTAAGACCTTGTGGTTTTAATACCCTAGGCTCCTACTCCCTTCTGGAGTTCTCTGACCCAGAGACTCCCTCTCACGCTTCTGAGTGAAGTCACTTAGTATGTGAGCTCCCTCTCTCCTGGGAGTTTCCTTGCTCTCCTTTCTTTCTGGAGGCTGACTTCTTTTCCTTAAGCCTGAACAGTCTCTTTTCTTGCTTTTTTTTTTTTTTTTTTAAGATTTTATATATTTATTTATTTTAGGGAGGGAGCATGCATGTGTGAGTAGGGGGAAGGACAAAGAGAGAGGAAGAGGCAGAGGCTGCACTTAGCATGGAGCCCTGCACGGGGCTTGATCCTACCACTCTGAGATCATGAACTCAGCCAAAACAAGAGTTGGCTACTCTGCTGACTGAGCCACCCAGGCGCCCTTGGACAGTCTTGCTGTGAAGGACTTGCAGCCCTGGCCAGGCACTCTGGCTAGGCACCACCCAATAAAGCTTGTTGTGCATTACTGCCTCTTGTGGGCATATCTGTACCCTAGGTCAGCCCCCAAATCCCTCAGGCAAACCCCCTATACAAGCACCGACACAACTAAGATTTCAAGAAAGCCAGTATATGAATCTTCAGAATCGAAGCTGACCCATATTGCCCTACATCATTCTTTCTTCTTCCCCCTTTTGGATACCAAATAGTTGTGTATATTTTTAAATGTATAGATTTAGAGTTTGCGTGCTAAATAGGTTTGCCTGGCTTTATGTATATTTGCCCCTCCTATTTATATATGTTATTAGGGAAAAGTATGATGCTCAATGATCAGAGACATACTTAGGTTTTTAATAAAAATAAGTATAGTGCTTATAATCTATCATGTACTTGCTGTGTGTTAGGCAGTGTATTAGGTTCTTTACATGCATTATTTTACTTAATCATCATGGTAACCAGTGAAGCTAGTCCTTTTATTTATTTACATTTCATGGGTGTGGAAAGTGGGTTAAGAGAGATTCCTTGCCTTACTCGGAGCCACATTAATGGTGGCAGAACAGCAGTATGAGCCCAGTTTGTCCAGTGCCTGCCCCTGTGACCTGCTCTTTCACATCACTCTTCAACAAGTGACATTTTCTGTAAGGACACGTGGGGAAGTAAGCAAACAGTCTCAGCAGGCAGAGCCACACCTCACAGAGTAAAAGGTAATTCATCAACATTCAGGATTCAGCAGCATTGTTTGTAGTGCTAGAGCTGCTCTACAGACCTAACCTGACTCCCCTGGGGCACCATGTCTGCTTCCCAGCCTCCTCTTGCTTTTCTCTCCTCACCTTTCTATCTCCCTCATGGTTTCATCTGCCTCATAACTCCCTTTTTAAGCCCTTTTCCCTTTGTGTATTTGTGCTTTTCTGCTTCTGCCTCACTCTGGCCTCTGGATTCTCTGTGAATATCTGTTCTACTTCAATAGATAGAGGATTGGATTGGTCCATCCGTCAGAGAGAGCCTCACATCCAAGCACCTCCTCTCCAGGGCTCGTGATCAGCCCTTAGTTTTCTGCCTCTGGGTCAGGCACTGTGCCCTAGATCAGTCACCTGGGGCCAGGGACTTAACTCTGATCATGCTATACGAAGGATGGAAATGTTGTTTCAGGCCACACAGGAGTGGGCTACGAGTGGGACTTGAGCTTGCAGACTTTTAAAGGGGCAATGAAAAAGCTCAAGTCTTCATAAGATCTGTCTGTCAAAAACAGTGAGATTTTCAAAAAGATTTTTAATGTATCTGTGGGAATAACTTAAGATCATATGACTAAAGCATCAGCAAATAAAAGTATTTGTAAGGGTAGCTCCTAGCAACAAAAATGTAAGTTATGAAATCTATACATACCTGGGGAAATTCAGGCATATTCTTGTTTGTGGCTTCTCACGTCCTTGATTAGGTCAGGACATAAAATTGAAAACAAATCATTAGGTACAACAGTAGAGTTGAATACATAAGTTTTCTTATTCTTCTATATTTATAAACGTGTGGGTATGTAAGAACAGACAGTGTTAAGCTTCCATACATTATCTATCAGATTATAAGCATGATACACTCATGTACACTTTCGTTTTAATCCTTTAGCATCTTGTTATTCATAGTGTAGCAGACACTCAATAAATGACATTGCCTGATTACTTAGACCTGATGCCAATTGCAAAGAAAGCGCTAGTGGAAGAATCTTTGATAAGCAGAGAGTCAAGGAGAAGTAATGCTACTTTTGGGATATTTTATGTCTGAATTCAAGTTTCTCTTGGTCAGGATTGCTGTTTTGGAATTTTGTATCCTTCTCTTCTGTTTGTTTCCATTCACACCATGTGTTCGCTATACCTCTCACAAATGCAACTAAGCCTTCAGGAAAATAGAAAATCTTTCTTACGCTTTCAGGTTTTTGTTTGTTGTTTCTTTGATGAGGTTTCACTACTGTGTTTGAAGTCCTAATCATCCTCTAGTTTAGGCCTATTTTAACTCTTCTACTTGGGTTGTCAGGCTGTACAACTCTAATTAAACTGATGAAAGACTACAAAATTAGGGAGCATGTGAAGATGAAAATTAATCCTATCCATGGATTTCTTTGTTAGTAGTTGAATTTTGGAAGTGACCTTCTTATCCCATCGGCTCATAAGCACACTGAGTCTAGAGAGATCAAATGCCTTCATCCCCAAGCTCCCTCAGCTGGTAGTAGCTTAATATTATAAAATGAGAGGCCAGTAGCATTTCAGTATTTTCAGATATTTGTATAAGTCATAAATCGTAGTTACAAAGCTGACTTTATATACGACTTGTGACTTCATTCTTTTTGTTATTCTAAACACACACACACACACACACACACACACGCACAAACCATGTTTTCTGTTTGGCTTTAACTTGGTAAATCATTTCCAGAGGTCATTAGCCACTGGAATCAGTTAACAAGATGGCCTTTTCCTTCTTTCCTTTTCATTTCACGAGGTCCTGGAGAAACCACTCTTTATGCCCCATTCAAGGTATTTTGGCCACATGGTTTTATTTTTCATTTCACTCTTTAACCCTAGAAATCCCAGGGGATGAGGAACCCATTTTGAGAAATGTGTCACAGCAACTTTTGAAATGTAGTAAGCGAAGCAATTAGTGTCAGATTTTCCCTTGGGAAAAAAGATGAGAAAGGTTAATATATACTAGAGGTAACTTAAGGAGGTTCTGTACTAGTGATACATATATAAATGATAATTTTTGATAAAGGAGTAATCTTTTATGGGAAAGATTTATGCCATCTTTGAGTCATTAATAGTATATGACTCTGCTTTCCACTCAGACTTAGAGCTGAAACAAATCATCATAAAAATTATTTGTTGTGATTGTTCTTGTGTCAGGTATATTTCAAAAGCTTTTGAATTTATTAAGTGTCTTTGGAAATTTACAGGAATGAAGTTTACCAAATATAGTACATTTAATAGGAAAGCCAAATCAAATTCAGATGTAATCTCAAGGTGTTTTTGTGGATTTCATATCCCTATTCTTTTCAGAAGCTCATTGATTTCTTTCTCTGTGATGCAAATTTAATTGGTTTCTGAATAGATTTAAATTCAATAAACATGTGATTACCCCCCATGTTGGAAGCAGTACAGTAGGTGCAATCACAAGCAGTGTAAGCCTTACATTTACCACAGGAGGAATTATGATCCCATTTTTTCAGATAAAGAAAGTCTCGTAAAAGCTATGACTCATCCATGTTTATGGGACTAATCAGTGGCATAATAGGGATTATAAGTCAGGTTATTTTATCTTTAAATCTATTATACTTTCCAATAAAATTATAAGGAGAAAATCTTGAAAATGCTACCTTGTCCACATTCTGTTGACTGGTGGAAGATCAACAGTCTGATTCATCAAAGGAAGATTCTGATGCTGACTCATTCAACGAAGATGATGCAATGTGTTGGTTAATGCCAGGGCTTTGGAGTCAGGCCAACACAGGGATGAACCCTGGCTCTTCAGCTGTGAAGAAATAACACGACCTTGAACAAAGTTCTTTGGGTTTTAACTTCCAGGCCTCAGTTTCTTTATCTACCAAACAACAGTAATACAACATTTCAGAGTTGTAATTATAATTGAGTACCATACTGAATATAGAGCATTTAACAGAATATCCAGCAAATTGTACAGATATTTAGTACTTATTATTCATAGTAATAGTGGTGAGATAGGAAGATAATATACAAATTGGCTAAAAAAAGATGTTTATTATTGTGTTCAGGGACATATGAAGACTTATTAATAAAATTATATTGATCTCACTTAAGATTTTTAGTGACAAATAGCCCTCATGTGGTATTTGTAACTTCAGGTGATGCTTTTTAAGATATATTAAAATATGGAGCCAGATTAGAACATTTTCAAATTATGTCCATATTTTGGTTACCTTTGCTAATGGATTGGGAATAATGGCATGAATAAATTCTAGACACATGGGGAGTCCACTGCCCTCTTTAAAAAATGAATACAAAAATAATTGTATTCTTTGAGTTAGAAAAAAATTCTACAACTGTTATATAGTTGTTATGCAACTATTTTGACAGGATTTTAGAACAGGTCCTCCCCTTGAAAATCGTTCACTTTCTACTAGAGTTAATGTTTAGCAGAATGAGTCAGAACTTTATCTATAAGCCAGGAGAAATTAATTTGGTTTTCATTATATACAGAGATATTAATTTTGTTAAAATTAATTTAAAAATAATTTATACCATTTGTGGCAGAGAGGGTTGGCCTTTAAAAACCTTCCTGGTACAAGGAGCCTAGATTGGGAGTATACAGGATCAGTCTTCAGTTTCACAGATATACACACGTGTATATAATTCAAGATTGATTATAGTAAAACAGGCTGAAGTTTCCCCAAATTTAGATACAATCATAGAGTTTCATTTATGTCTTCTAGACTTCTCAATAGTGACTTGGTCAAAATACATCAAAGTGTTTAAAGTGATAGCCTTTTATATTTGTCTATATACTATGACGTTGACAGAATTTGTGTAAAACCCAGAATCTTAAATATAGGCTCTTTGCAGAGTTAATCTTTCTTGAGAGTGATATAAATAAATGTAAGAATGGTTCATCCTTTTACGATAAGCTAAATTTCTGTTACTGAGAACTGAATTAAAAATGACATATGCTCTTTTTAAATTACCAAATGGAAACAAGAAGACATAGAAAACCTGAACAGGGGGCGCCTGGGTGGCTCAGTGCGTTGGGGCCTCTGCCTTCGGCTCAGGTCATGGTCCTGGGGTCCTGGGATCAAGACCCGCATCGGGCTCTCTGCTCCGCAGAGAGCCTGCTTCCTCCTCTCTCTCTCTGCCTGCCTCTCTGCCTACTTGTGATCTCTTTCTGTCAATAAATAAATAAAATCTTTAAAAAAAAAAACCTGAACAGACCCATAAGCAGAAAGGAGATTGAAGCAGTAAGCATAAGTCTCCCAACAAAGAAGAGTCCAGGGTTGGATTGCTTCCTGAGGAAATTCCATCAAACATTTAAAGAAGAACTAATATCTGTTCTTCTGAAGCTGTTTCAAACAATAGAAAGGGAAGGAAAACTTCCAAACTTGTTCTATGAGGCCAGCACTACCTTGATCCCAAAACTAGACGAAGACCCCACCAAAAAGGAGAATTACAGACCCATATCCCTGACGAACAAAATTCTCACCAAGAAACTAGCCAGTAGGATCCAACAGTACGTTGAAAGGATTATTCACCACAACCAAGTGAGATTTGTCCCAGGGATGCCAGGGTGGTTCAACATTCACAAATCAATCAACGTGATAGATCACATTAATAAAAGACAAGAAACATATGATCCTCTCTATTGATTCAGAAAACACATTTGACAAAGTACAACATTGTTTCTTGATTAAAACTCTCCACAGTGTAGGGATAGAGGGAACGTACCTCAATATCATAAACACCATTTACAAAAAGCCCACAATGAATAGCATTCTCAATGGGGAAAAACTGAGAGCTTTTCCTCTAAGGTCAGGAACATGGCAGGGATGTCCACTGTCACCACTGTTGTTCAGGATAGTACTGGAAGTCCTAGGCTCAGCACTTAGACAACATGAAGAAATAAAAGGCATTTAAATTGGCAAAGAAGAGTCAAACTCTCACTCTTCTCGGATGACATGATACTTTATGTGGAAAACCCAAAAGACTCTACCCCCAAATTGCTAGAACTCATACAAAAATTCAGCCACATGGCAGGATATAAAATAAGTTCACAGAAGCCAGTTACATTTCTGTACCCTAACAGTGGGACAGAAGAAAGAGAAATTAAGGAATCAATTCCATTTGCAGTTGCACCAAACACCATAAGACACCTAGGAATAAACCTAACCAAAGAGGTAAAGGATCTGTATCTAAAAACTACGGAATACTTATGAAAGAAAGCGTCTATTTCTTCGTGTCTACGAACAATGGAAAATGTTCCATGCTCATGGATTGGAAGAACAAATATTGTTAAAATGTCTATGCTACCTAGAACATTCTACACATTCAGTGCAATCCCTATTAAATACCATCAACTTTCTTCACAGAACTGCAACAAATAATCCTCATATTTGTATGAACTACAAAAGACCCCGTATGGCTAGAGGAATGTTGAGAAACAAAACCAAAGCTGGTGTCATCACAATGGCAGACTTCAAGCTATATTACAAAGCTGTAATCATCAAGACTGTATGTTATTAGCACAAAAACAGACACGTAGATCAATGGAACAGAATAGAGAACCCATAAATGAACCCTCAACTCTATGGTCAACTAGTCACTGACAAAGCAGGAAAGAATATCCAATGGAAAAAAGAACAGTGCCTTCAATAAATGGTGCTAGGAAAATTGGACAGCCACATGCAAAAGAATGAAACTGGACCATTTTCTTAGACCACACACAAAGATAAACTCAAAATGGATGAAGGACCTAAATGTGAGATAGGAATCCATCAAAATCCTTGAGAACACAGGCAGCAACCTCTTTGACCTTGGCTGTAGCAACTTCTTGCTAAACAGGTCTCTAAAGGCAAGAGAAACGAAACAAAGATGAACTTGGGACTTCATCAAGATAAAAAGCTTTTGCACAGCAAAGGAAACGGTCAACAAAACTAAAAGGCAACCTGTGGAATGGAAGAAGATATTTGAAAATGACTCTCAGATAAAGGACTAGTATCCAGGATCTGTAAGGAACTTACCAAACTCAACATCCAGAAAACAGATAATCCAGTCAAGAAATGGGCAGAAGACTTGAACAAACATTTTACCAAAGAAGACATCCAAATGGCCAACAGACACATGAAAAAATGCTCCACATCACTTTGTATCAGGGAAATACAAATCAAAACCACAATGAGATATTACAATACAATGGTCAGAATGGCTAAAATTAATAAGTCAGAAAACAACAGGTGTTAGCAAGAACACAGAGAAAGGGAAACCCTCAACGCTGCTGGAGGAAGTGCAAGCTGGTACAGCCACTCTGGAGAATAGTGTGGAGTTTCCTCAAGAAGTTAAAAATAGAGCTACAGTATGACCCAGCAATTGCACTAGTAGGTATTTGCCCCAAAGATACAAACGTAGTGATCCGAAGGGGCTTATGCACCCCAATGTTCATAGCAGCGATGTCCACAATAGCCAGACTGTAAAAGCCTTAGATGTCCATTGACAGTTGAATGGATAAAGAACATGTGGTGTGTGTGTGTGTGTGTGTGTACACGCACACACAATAGAATATTACTCAGCTATCAGAAAGGATGAATAGTTACCATTTACATTGATGTGGATAGAACTAGAGGGTATTATGATGAGCAAAATAAGTCAATCAGAAAGACAATTATACAGTTTCACTTATATGTGGAATATAAGAAACAGCACAGAGGATCATAAGGGAAGGGAGGGAAAACTGAATGGGAAGAAATCGGAGAGGGAGAAAAACCATGAGACTCTTAAGTATAGGAAACAAACTGAAAGTTTCTGGAGAGGAGGGGAATGGGGGGAGGGGGTAATTGGGTGATGGGCATTAAGGAGAGCATGTGATATGATGAGCGCTGGGTGCTATATGCAACTGACAAATTATTGAACTCTACATCTGAAACTAATGATGTATTATATGTTGGCTAATTGAATTTTAAAAAAATGATATGTACTCTTAAATCTCCTTTTGGAAATATAAAAAGGCGATGTATATATGTGTGTGCTAGTTTATTCATACCACTGTCACCCTTTTAATTAATCATCATCCTTTTAATTAAGCAGTGAGTTTTAAGACTTTAACCTTTAGGTCTTTCATATATGATCTATTTTTCAGCAAAAACCTCTCAAAATTCAAATTATAATCCCGTTTTCATTTTCTTTTCTCAGATGATGAAACATGCTTGGAATAATTATAAACGGTATGCCTGGGGATTAAATGAACTGAAACCTATATCAAAAGAAGGCCATTCGAGCAGTTTGTTTGGTGAGTAGTATGTGCTTTGGTTTCTTAATGACAGTAACTTTTCTCCAGTTGACAGAACTGGTGGGTGGTGACGTTGATATGCCCCTTCCACCTTGTTGTGAGGAAACGTGCATACCTGATAGGAGTTACCTGAAAGGACTGTGCATAATGTGTCCTTCCAACAGAGAACTCTACGTTAGAATCACTTTCATCCCTTGAAAAAAATACTAATGCCTGGAGACACTTCCAAAGATTCTCGTTTAATGGATATAGGTACAGCATCATGAGTTTTAGTTCCAGGGGTGAGACCCAGCAGAGGAACCTTTGGTCAGCGGCATTCACTGGTTACTGTCAAGTAAAAGTAGTGTCTTCATTGATAAGCTGGTCAAGGCAGCCTGCCGTGGGGAGCTCCACTGTATCTTGGTGACTCTTAGCTTTAGCTCTGGGTTTCTCCTGTTTGTGCCACGGAACAGAAAGTGGAAGTGGGTTAGGTCAGTTATTTCAACTTCCATTTATCGAATTTGGCATGCTCTATTGTATTTGGTCCTCACAGCATCCTTCAGTGATTGGTACTGGGGGTGTTAATAACATTCCCACTGAGGAGATGAGGAAGCTAGTTAACCGAAATGTTGGGTTCCTTGGGTCACAGAGGTACCCAGTGTCCTTCTTATCCCACTGGATTCTTTTTTAACAGGCATAGTTTTGCCTATAAGTAACAGGATGAAGGGAATAGTCTTATTCTGAGACTTCTTAATTCCCCATAGAAAAGGTGACTTATTATACTGTGACTGAAGGTGTTAAATAGTATCAAGTCATATAACAAACAATGGTTATCAACTGACACTTGCGTGCCAAGTGCCATTTATGTGATGTCTCATTTAACCTCATTATTAAACACATTTTATAGATGAAAAAAATGCAGCTCAGAATAGCTTGCCTCATATTCGCCACATACTAACTGACCGAGCTGAGGCCAGAACCCAGGTGTGGCTAAGGTGAGAGCCTGTGGTCCTAATCACCACACTATGCTTTTCCATTTATTCAGGATCTTCCTGTGTTTGGCTCTCCTTCTAGCACTGGTGTTAATCAACACAATACAAGTCTTTGCAGATTTCCTGCCTCGTGCAGAAGACCTGTGTGTAAATAGTGAGTTGTTAAAGCATTAGATGGTTCAGTAGATATTCATCTCAACTGCAGATATTCATATGAAGTGGGAATCCAGGTAGGGAGAAGGGAATTGTAAGAACAGTTAGGAAGAGCTGGCAAAGTGGAAAAAAGACTGGTGGGCCTATCACAGGGACATGGTTTAGAGATGAAGAGAGCCCAAACCTGGAGTAGTGGCAGCAGAAGTGATTTCAGATGTTTTTATAAAGTAGTATTTTCAGTTAACATAGGTGATGAGATGTAGGAATTGAAGACAAATTCAGAAGCTTCATGCAGAGTCAGAGGCCTCTATTTCTTTCATTATTCACCATAACTTTTTAAAATCTAATTCTATTTTTGCTTTTATCCCTATGAAAGTTGCCTCTGTCATTAATAAATCAGTTTTGTGTAGATTTGTCATAATCTTTACCAAAGAGACTATTTGGTTCTCTGTTCATATGTTGGTGAATTTTTAAATTATTATTAAGCATTGAGACATACTAAGTCCCTTCGTATGGAATGTGCAGATAAAGAAGACATGACTTCTCCAGTCTGAGAAAGTTTACAGACTAAAAGAGATGCACACAACTATTTATAATGGAAGACAGAAAGTGATGAGTGTAAGACCAATGTAAAGTCTTCACGTCAAGGGAGTTTGGAGGAAATGAATCATAGAGTTGAGATGGGCTAGATAGGTAGGAGGGGAGGTGAGGATCAGCCAAGCTTTCAAAGGGGGGTGAATTCCATTTTTGGATAATGGCTTTTTAGAGCTATCATAATTTTAGATCTAATTATATTTAAAAGTTTTTCACAGGTGCACTTGGATGTGATTACATTAAAATTAATATGTGCATTGCTCCATTGTTTCAGATCTATTTTTTTTCTTGCTAGAGAATGCAGCCACAACTGAAATTTCTAAGAGATATTTTCTACTACTCAGAAGAAACTTTAAAGATTAGTGTACCCATCCACAGCCTGTGATAATTATTAGTTGGGTTTTAATGCAGCTTTTAAATTTTCTTTCAGTAAAGAATTTTAGACTGTATTTAGTATTACTGTTTATTAACAAATTCAGTTTATCCTCTTCCTGTCCCTTTCCAAGTATGGTCAATTTGCTTGTATGTCTGTCAAACATTTTAATCAATAAATATTTTTCTGATGTTTTCAGGTAGTATTAAAGGAGCAACAATAGTAGATGCCCTGGATACACTTTTTATAATGGAAATGAAAGATGAATTTGAAGAGGCAAAATCATGGGTTGAAGAAAATCTAGATTTTAATGTGGTGAGTTAAAAGTTGCCAATTCAGTTCTTAAATCTCAGCTTAACATGGACAAACTTGTTGTGGGGCCAGTTATTGTGTTATATGACCTAGCAGAAACAAATAATGCAATTTTAAATAGCACCACACCATATTCTTGTCCTCCATTACTACATAAATGCGTCTTTATTTTTGGCAAATTCAGAGTAAGGAAAAAGAAATTAAAGTTTACTGAGACCTTCATGTGCCAAATGTTCATGTTCAAGTCCCACAACCATCCTATGAGATGGGCCTTGTTTTCCTCCTGCACAGTTTAGAAACCGGAGCTCCAGAGCCTTACCCAGAGCACAGCTAGTAGCGTGTCAGGGCCGTGAGGTCCTCAGGTCCTGTTTTGCACTGTGCCATGACGTTGTTTTGATTTTGTTCAGTGGAACACTGGGTGCCAGATAATGAGCTACAGGTCAACAAAAGACCACAGAGAAATTAAGATAGAGAAGCTCATTACTCACAGGTCCTGAGGAGTTACACAGCAGCCTCCAGGGGCCACACAGAGACGTCGAGGCAGAGGACAGACAGGACCTGGGGCACATGCCCTTCTTAGGGTGGCTATAGGCCTGTGGGGTCCTAGGCTAAGGCCAAAATGGTCAAATCAAACCAAAAAGAGCTAGGTTTTGGTGAGCGCCACAGGGGTCTTTTCTAAGGAGTGCACAAGGGAAAGGCCCTGGGGGGCGAGGGAGACTCTTGGTCACAGGGCGACTGGGGGAGTCATATCAGGGACTAGAATCTGCTTGTGCTTCTACAGGCTGTTCTCTAGGGCTGCGCTTGCGTGAGGGAGAGGCTAGCGCTGTCAGAGGTCCCCCGCAGGCCCCTTGAATGCTGAGGCAGCAATACAGTGGTGATTCCCCAGTAAACAGCTTCCCCCCCATCTGTATAGAATCCTGTCACTATGTATTTGAAATCTTTTAAAAATCTTTGTGTGTGTACTATCATTCTTAGCAAATACTTCAAAACCCATTATACACCAAAGAAAAGTTCAGAATTAAGGAGAATGAACACTTGCCATACTTCTTAATAATTTTGATCTGGGAGGACAACATCATGTCAGAGTGAATTTCATTCCATAGTCACTCTTTCACCTCACATAATGAGGCTGACAAAAAAACTTGTTTTAAGAAAAGGGAGAGTGTTGACCCAGCTGTTTTTTTAGTCATTCATTAATTTTGCATTATTGGAATTATTTTTAATCTGAGATTGTTTCACAGAAAACATTGTAAGCCTCTTGTCCATCTGGTATGCATCCGATAAGATCTGTAAATCCCCATAACCAGGTACAAACAGCATGCTGTATGTTGAGAATGGACAAAAAGTGTTTCCCTGTCAACACCCGCACTTTGTGGAACTCTTTATCTCCCACAGACCCAGTGAGGACACCAGTGTCAGAGTATTAAAGATCAGTAAAACTAAATCTTTTTCCAAACTCTTTGCATTAAAAACCTGTGTAAGTTAAAATTTCATATATTTGGTCCCAACCGTCTTATTAATTGCCTTATATGCCCCATTTTGGAGATCACTGCCTTAAAGGACAATTAGATAAGTCTGTGTTTAATCTGCCTTATAATTGAATTGAGAATATAAAGAAGACACATTCCAGTATAAAGGGACCTTGGAGATCAATGTGTTCAGCTCTTTCATTTTAAAGATGAGAAAATAGACCCAGGGAGCTGGTGATTTGCTCAAGGTTCCACAGCTATTTGATTGGAATAACTTGTGGTAGCTCTAATGTTGTCAATAGAATGGAATATGAAAAATTAAAACAGTGAAAAAAGAAATTCTGTTTCTTTTTGAGGGTTCGTTGTCTCTTATTATTATTTCTGTCCCACATTGTTTTTTATAAGTAAATTCAGCCACCTAACTTTAAATAGGGTTTGTCTTCAGCTATCTGTGGGAGAGAAATGGGTAGTGTGTTCCCTTCCCACAGCCCTTTCAAGAAACGTTAGGGGAACAGGAACTGAATCCTCCAAAATCAAATATTTTTTTTTCTACTGTTACAGCATTTTGTTTGTTTCTTTGTTTCTCTAATTCAAGTACAATTAACATAATGTTATATTAGTTTTGGGTCTTCAATATACTGATTCAACAATTCTATATATTTCTCAGTGCTAATCAAGATAAGTAATACTCTTTTTCTTTTTTTTTTAAGATTTTATTTATTTATTTGGCAGACAGAGATCACAAGTAGGCAGAGAGGCAGGCAGAGAGAGGAGGAAGCAGGCTCCCTGCTGAGCAGAGAACCCAATGTGGGGCTCGATCCCAGGACCCTGGGATCATGACCTGAGCTGAACAGAGGCTTTCACCCATTGAGTCACCCAGGCACCCTAATAAGTACTATTCTTTTTTTTTAATATGTATTTTTTTTTAAAACATTTTATTTATTTGACACACAGAGAGAAATCACAAGTAGGCAGAGACAGGCAGAGAGAGGGGGGCAACAGGCTCTCCACTGAGGAGAGAGCCTGACGCGGGGCTCAATCCCAGGACCCTGAGATCATGACCTGAGCCGAAGGCAGAGGCTTAACCCACTGAGCCACCCAGGCACCCCGATAAGTACTATTCTTAATCCCCTTTACTATTTCATCCCTCCAACCCCTTACCTTGTATTAACACAGTTCTCTGTATTGAAGAGTCTGGTTTTGGGGGCTTTTTTCTTTTCTCTTGGCTTCTTTTTTCTTTCTTTTGTTTCTTAAATTTCCACTTTTGGGTGAAATCATATGGTATTTGGCTTCCTTGGACTGACTTATTGCACTTAGCATTTTACCCTGTAGGGTAAATCCATGTTGTTGCATGATGGCAAAGTATCATTCTTTTTATGACTGGGTAATATTCCAAGTGTATATATCACATCTTATCTATCTGTTCATCTATCAATGGTCACTTGGGTTGTTTCCATATCTTGGCTATTGTAACTAATGCGGCAGTAAAGATAGGGGCATATATATCTTTTCTTTTTTTTATTTATTTTTTGTTATGTTCAGTTAGCCAACATATAGTATCATTAGTTTTTGATGTAGTGTTCAGCGATTCATTAGTTGCATATAACAGTGCTCATAACAACATGTGCCCTCCTTAATACCCATCACCCAGGTGCCTCATCCCCCCCCCACGCCCCTCCCCTCTGCAACCCTCAGTTTGTTTCCCGAAGTTCATAGTCTCTCATGGTTTGTCTCCCTCTCTGATTTCTTCCCCTTTAGTTTTCCCTTCCTCGCATATATCTTTTCAAATCAGTCTTACCATTTTCTTTGGGTGAATACCCTCTAGTGGAATATGGGATCATATGGTAATTCTATTTTTAAGTTTTAGAGGAACCTTCATACTATTTCCCATAGCGTCTGCACAATTTGCATTTCCACTGACAGTGCGCAAGTGTTCCTTTTTCTCCACATGCTCACCAACCCCTGTTATTTCTTGTGCATTAAGGTAATATCTCATGTGATTTTAATTTCCATTTCCCTGGTGACGAGTGATGTTGAACATCTTTTCATGTGTCTGTTAGCCAGCTGTATGTCTTTTTTGAAAAAATGTCTATTCAGGGTCTCTGCCCATTTTTTAATAAGATTGCTTTTTTGGTCTTAAATTGTAAAAGTTCTTTATATATTTTGGATGTTAACCCCTTATCAGATATGTCATTGCAAATATCTTCTTCCATTCAGTAGGTTGCCTTTTCGTTTTGTTGATGGTTTCCTTTGCTAGGCAGAAGTTTTTTTACTTTGGTATAGTTCTAATCTTTTCACTTTGCTTTTGTCTCTTGTCTGAGGGAATGTTTCCACAGCTAGTGTCAAAGAAATTACTGCCTATGTTTTCTTCTAGGAATTTTATGGTTTCAGGTCTCACATATAGATATGTAATCCACTTTGAGTTTATTTTTGCACGTGGTCTAAGAAAGTAGTTAGTTTCATTCTTTTGCATGTAGCTGTCCAGTTTTCCCAGCATCATGTGTTGAAGTAACTGTTTTTTCTCCATTGCATATTCTTGCTCATCGTAGATTAATTGACCAAATAAGCATGTGTCTATTTCTAGGCTCTCTATTGTTCTTTTGATCTTTGTGTCTATTTTTATGCCAGTACCATGCTGTTTTGATTGCCACAGCTTTGTTGTCTACCTTGAAATTTGGGATTCTGATGCCAGCTTTGTTCTTTTTCTGGATTGCTTTGGCTATTTGTGGGCCTTTGTGATTCCATACAAATTTTAGGGTTATTTGTATTATTGTGGTATGTAAATGTTATTGTGAACATTTTGATAGGGATTACATTTAATCTATGATTGTTTGGGGTGGTATAGACATTTTAGTCATATTGGCTCTTCTAGTCCATGAGCCTAGAATATCTTTCCATTTGTTTGTATCATCTCCAGTTTCTTTCACCATTGTTTTAGTTTTACAGAATACTCCTCCTTGGTTAAGTTTATTCCTAGGTATTTTATTACTTTTGGTGCTGTTGTAAATGGGATTGTTTTCTTAATTTCTCTTTCTGCTGCTTCATTATTAATGTATAGAAATGCAACAGATTTCTGTATATTAATTTGTATCCTGCATCCTTACTGAACTCATTTATCTAAAACTGAATGATTGAGGACAGGAGAGTAGACGTTAGTGCTACTAGACCTGAACAGTATCCAGGTTCCTAGTCTGAGAATTAAAGAATTGCTTAATGATGTACTATATGGTGACTAACATAACATTAAAAAAAGAAAAAAAAAGAATTGCTTCCCCAAACCTCACCAAATACTGCAACAGTTCTTTGCTTTCATGACCAGCAGTAGTCTGAGAAATTTTGGAATCATTTATTAAAAAGAACTAAGGACAAAGGCCTCTCAAGCTAACAGACAAGGTACCAGAAGACAGTTGGCTGACCTTAGCCCACTACCAGGGAACATGAATGTGTTCTGTGGACCGTGGGGACCCTTGAGGAAGCAGAGGGAATCTAACAGGGGATATCAGACTGTGGAAAAGAGCCAATTTTTTTGCTTCCTTACTTGTACGATAAAGCGATTGGACTATTGTTAAGTGATTGCTAAGCTACTGATTTTTAATGCTGTTTATTCAAAATTGTATTTTTATTTTTTAATAAGATTTTTATCTGATTAATTGATAGACTTGTATAAAATACCATTTTAGAACTCCTATTGGTAATCTTGGTCTGTAGCTTTCAAAATGTACTTTAAAAATCATAGCCACAGGTCTCAAATTTCTGTTTATCTAATACCATTGCTAATGTGAGAGGTCTTCAAATATATTTGTTATAGTTCTCTCTTTGGGTATTGTCATATTTTCCTTTAAACAAAAGTTCATCAATAACATTTAAGTGATAGTACTTTTTATATTAAAATTAGTGAATAAAGGCAGCAGCTCTTTCTGCCCATGGGTTTTGTCCCCCTGCTTTAATAAAATTACCTTTTTGCACCAAAAAAAATAAATAAATATTTTTTAAAAAATAAAATTAGTAAATAAAATTCAGGAAAGCTGTATTGTTTTACTCTCCTAATTATTATTTTATAAAGTTCCTCAGCTAAGAGTTTTAATATGTCTTATATGAGAATTTGTTTTATATTCACTCAATTTACACAGAGATTCAGTTGACTATATCAACAATTATGCAGTTTTCTTTCTGAAAACACAAACTTTTTCCATTTATCTAATGGGCAAAGAGTTTGAAAAGCTTAAGCAAAGAGAGAAAATTTGTTTTATTTTTAGGGATGACATGTAATATTATTCCAGCATGGATAAATTATTGCTTGTTTTTTGTTTTGTTTTGTTTTTAAGGTTTTATTTATTTATTTGACAGAAAGAGAGATCACAAGTAGGCAGAGAAGCAGGCAGAGAGAGAGAGGGAGAAACAGGCTCCCTGCTGAGCAGAGAACCAGATGTGGGGCTCAATCCCAGGATCCTGAGATCATGACCTGAGCTGAAGGCAGAGGCTTAACCCACTGAGCCACCCAGGCGCCCCATTGCTTGTTTTTAAATTAATATTTTTTCCTGATGAAGTATTACAATTGACGATGTGAGAGTATTACAAAAAAAGTTAAAGCATCCAAATTTATTACAAGGGGAAAATAAGAAGGAAACTGAAACAAGAACAATGTAATTGAGAGTTGGTTTATCCTGTGGTGCTCCTGAGTATAAACCAATCTTTCAGTCAAGAATAAATTTCTTTGTATGTGAAATATTCAATTTGCATCACTTAAAGGTGTAAAGTAAATGTTTTTTATTGGTTTATACGGTCATTAACTAAAACTCATTTTCTTTAATTAAGGCATAGCAAGCTGATTCAATTTGCATACTTCGTAGCACAAAGTTCAAATGGCTTTAATAACTGGTTTAAAATAACTCACTGGGATAATATGTAGGAGCAAGAGCTTCCCAGGTGGAGCTTTGTATTCCATTCAGGTATCTGTAGGGGCACATTGGTCTGGACAGACCTCATTTGGTAGACTCCCATGGGTGAGTTTTATGGTTTTAATTCAAAGTAATCCTTAAAACAAAGAATCTAAAATTCTTGGTTACTCATTATTCATTATTCCATTCATGTATTATTTACCAAATACCCTTTAAGTGTCAATTACTTACCCTCATGTCACTTATAGTCTAGAAGGATAAATAGAATAGATAGCTGAGGCCAGGTTCTTTTAGGAAGGAAGAAAGGAAAGAGGAAACCACCATTTAAAGAGTATGGCAACATGCCAAGTATTATGCTATATGATTTTTTTCCCCATAGGCTATCTTGTTCAGTGTTTGTGACAACCATACAGGGTAAGTGGTATTTTCTCTATCTTTATAGATGAAAAGGTGGTTAATTAATCTGCCCCAAATCATGCAGCAAGTAAGAGCTATGGGTGAACAATGTCTATCTAACTCAGTGACCCTGCTTTTTTATTGGAGAGGAAATACAAAGAGTTGAGAAATACATAGACAGCCAGAGAATGAGTCCTCCAAAGTTAAGCATGTAATCTTAATATCATAGCCCTCATTAGAGTGCATTTTTCCATAGGTATTCAGTAAATTCTAATTAAAATGAATGAGAATTAAAGCTGTCTTGTCCTACTTCCCAAGAAACTGTGCTAGACTCAGCTAGAAGACAAGCTGAAAAGGTACACAAGTAACTGGACTGTATCATATTTTGAAATAGTTGGAAATGATCTGGAGTTCAAGTGCAGTCGAGGTACTTGTTTTTATGTAGCCTACTTCCAGAAAGAATTTGTGGTGGCTCCTGGCACAGGAAAATCATTAAACATAGGGACAAATGATCAAGAGTTTCATATATGGGCATTTCTAAACTCAGTTCTGTGCTTCCTATTCTTTACTGTCACCTCAAAGAAGTATTGATTACCTACATCCTTGGATGGGAACTATTGAAAACTGTCTTCAGTATGAATTTTATAGAATATGTAGAAATTTTCTTGAGATAACAACTTCTTGTATAAAACCTCAGTGAAAGCCAAAGTTATATTAAAATTACTATTAAAAAGCATTTTTCTTCATTGAGGTGAAGTGAAACCTCTGTATGAGAGGCCGAGCTTTGAGAATGACAAAGCATAGATGATTAGCCTGTTCCAAATGCTTACCTAGCAACACATTGAGATGGTGGTCTTTGATAACCCACTTGGATTGTAACTTTGATTATAATGAATACTCTATGTTTAAGATAACAGAGACACTGGTAGCAAAAGTAACTTTATCTCTTTCCCCCTTTGTATTTGAAGTGTAGTTGACATACAATGTTACATTAGTTTCAAGTATACAATACAGTGATTTAAGAATTCCATTCATTATGCAATGGTTATAACATAAATATAGGCACCTTCTGTCACCATACAGCATTAACAATATTATTGACTATATTCTCTATGCTGTACTTTTCATTCCTGTGACTTATTCATTTTATAACTGGAAGCTTATGCTTTTTAATTCCCTTCACCTATTTCCCCCGCCCCCTCACCTCTGGCAACAACCAGATTATTCTCAACATTTATGAATCTGTTTCTGTTTTTGTTTGTTCATTTGTTCTTTCTTTTAGATTCCACATATAAATGAAATCATGGTATTCGTAAAGATTTATGGTATTTATCTGACTTATTTTACTTAGCATCATACCTTCTAGGTCCATTCATGTCATAAATGGCAAGGTTTTATCCTTTTGCACATGCCGAGTAGTATTCGTGTGTATGTGTGTGTGTGTGTGTGTGTGTGTGTGCATGCGTGCACATACCATGTATCATTTTGGATTAGTTGTTTTCATTTTCTTTCAGTAAATACCCAAAAGTGGAATTACTGGATCATACGGTATTTTGTTTTTAATTTTTTTGAGGAACTTCTCCATACTATTTTCCACAGTGGCTGCACCAATTTATATTCCCACCAACAGTTTAAGGATCCAGACTGGTCTTTTATCCAGACAGAATGCCACTGTTTTTCAGGAAAATAAGTTATAAGATTCCCTGTTGGAAGGGTGTAAATAAATTGACCTCAAAAAGCAATTTGTGATCTTCTCAAATGCCTGGATGAGTACTTGACTTAGATCCAGAGTTCTATGCCACAGACCATGAAAGAGGGGACTTTTATCTTAGTATTTGCCTTGGTCTGTTTTAGAGCAACATATCCTTATGGGTGCAGATAAGTTCATTATCTTGTTGAACAGAGTCTTTCAGTATTTTCTATCTGAATGTTAATCAGTGCCTGCCAAGGGTGATGATTTGCATTTTGACTTTAAAAAGATACTGAACTGGTCTCTCTGACAGTAATTAGTGATAGATTGAATTGCTACTTGAGGGTTCTTCTGGGCCTACATAGTAAAACCAGGCTATTCACATAGACAAGATGGTATTTGCCTGTCTTTATGGCCTAAGGAACTTGCACTTTGTTCATCTTAAGAGGTATATCTTCTTACTTAAATATGAAACTAAAAGCTGCTAGGACATATGTTATACTAAATTACATTGTTTAATGTTGTGATTTAATCTGTTAAAAGGATTTTATACTTTTAATCCTTGAAATATTAATATAACACGCACTTTGAAATACTGTTTATAAATAAAGGTGTCTACTAAGCTTCAACACAGGCAAGGTATATAGGCCATTAACCACTCCTAAACAAGGGCTTTGAAAAGTCTCATCTGGGGATGCCTGAGTGGCTCACTCAGTTAAGCATCTGAGGACTGTTCGATTCAGCTTAGATCACAGTTGTGGGGTCAAGACCTGCATTGTGCCCTGGGCTCAGTGGAATGTGTTTCAGATTCTCTCTCCCCTTTCATCCTACCCACTCTCTCTCTCTCAAATAAATAAATAAAATTATATATGTTAGTAGCAGAGCCGTTATTATTAAACATAATTAGTGCATCGTTGTAGGACAGTTATTAATACTTGCTTGTTTCTCGCTTACAGTCATTGAGTAGAAAGCTGTCAGGGAGTTTGGAGGAATATCTAGCAAAGCAGTGTCTGATTTGAGGGCTCAGAATTTTCCTTAAAAAAAAAAAAAAAGAAATCTAAGAATTGGGACCAAATACTCAGAATATTATTAAAATATTTCTGAAGATAAAAGTCCTTTTCCAAGAGATCTTTTTCAATTCAGTACAGTCAATCAGATCTGTATGCCCCTTGGAATCATAAGAATTAAGAATTCCTTAAACTTGGTATAAGTTTGATTCTAAATAATTGTAAGTCTTGTGCAAAGAAATAACACAAAAGTTCTTCAGGGGAAGTTTCTGCCTCTGTAGCTGCTCCATCAAAAGAAAACTATGGCTAGATCCGTGCTATAAACTAAACTTGTTATTCTGATGGTCAGCCCCATTATTTCACTTAACTAAGTCTATTAAAATATTTCATTTTATAGAACATTTCAGTGAATAAATCGCCTACAAAAAATACCTGATAAGTACTTAAAATTTTCTGAGTTGTTTAAAATGCTGTCTTGTCTAGTGGGAGAAAGTTAATCTTTTAGGCATTTGAATTTTGAAGTGTTCACTTTCCCTCTTGCTCAGGGAGAGTTAGGTTCTTTGTGCTCATGAATCATATCAAATCTGTTGACTGAAGGAAACCTTTCCCAATAGAGATATTGAGCAGAATCTTAAGGATTAGGAGAAGGAGACATATAAAATGGTTTATTGAATTAAACTCTTTTATCCATTTTAGCTGTCTTTATCAGTTTATCTCATAATTCACATATATGTAGTGAACCAGAGGCCAGAAATAGGAGGGATAAACTTACAGAAATTATAAGTCTAAGACACCCAAGACAGTATGAGATTAATACTAAAGCCTAAGTTTTCCATGATTTGTTGTACTCACTTCTGGATTCTAGATGTGACCTTATTTATACCATATATATTTTCACCATATGTTTTACCAAATCAACCAAAATTTCCAACTTCCACTTGTTTAATTGTGATATTAACAAATAGGTGTATGCAGTATAGCCAGAAGCCTGGATCTTCTTCTCAAACTGACACTCACCTATGACAGTGGACTAGCCATAGAATACATGGAGAATATTCTTGCAATGTAACCTGACTTACAGATTTAAGGAAGGAAATTTTATTTTAAAGTAAACACAAGATTAAGGAGTCTGCAAAATTCACATTAACTTAGAAAAAATCACAAAAAAGATTTTCGTGTTATCGGCTGTTTGGGGCTCTCCTTCTTGACATACTGTCCTCTCCCTGCCCTAACCCCTCTCTGTCTTTAGGCTAAGTCACTGCAGAAGTTCCAGAACATCTTAGAAGACATTGCATGAATATTGATGGGATGAATATACTCACTTTAGATGTAACAAGATTATTTTAATGGAAATCATAATCAGAAATGTGTAAAAATAACCTAAAACCCTGATTGTAGAAATTCCCTTTTGAAAATCCAGATAGCCTATAAAGTAGATCAAACCCAAAAGGAAGTTTGGTCAGGGTACTATATTTCAAAAGAGGATTTTTAGCCATCGAGAAATAGGATTCCCATGAGGGTGAGAGCAGATGTGTCAGTTTGCATTCTAGAATTTAGAATATTAGGATTCTGGAGTTTCTGATTTTCCAGTAACCCCTGTGGAAATAAACTAAGCTAGACCTTAGTTTATTGAGGCTGAGTTACTGTGTAGTGGGTAATGGCAGCAGCTCTCCACTGAGCACTTTCTGCCACATGCCATGTGCAGTGTTTTTTATTCATGGACTCATAGTGCCTTGTAAAGAATGCCTTGTCCCTTTTTACAAATGAGAAAAGAGAGGCTCAAAGAGAGTAAGTGACTTGCCTGGGATCTCACACTCAGCTAGTTCCAAAAGCAGCCCTCAGTCCCAGGTCTTTCTGACTCTAGGGACTGTTTTTATGGTCTGCTGTTTCCAATATAGAAAACCAATTTGCTATGGTGGGATAATTTTTATTCTCTTAGTCCTTTTTATCTAAGAATCTATAAAGAGTGACCAAAAGTGTCTAAATCTGCCTTCTGGCCTATAACATAATACAGCCCAGAATATTGAAAGATCTCTCAAATTAAGGTTTCAAAATAATTTAGATTTACCTTTAATGATGCTAAGTGAAATAAGTCAAGCAGAGAAAGCCAGTTATCATATGGTTTCACTTACTTGTAGAACATAAGGAATAGCATGGAGGACATTAGAAGGAAGGGAAAAATGAAGAGGAGGAAATTGTGGAGTGGAAGATGAACCATAAGAGACTATGGACTCTGGGAAACAAACTTGAGGGTTTTTTTTAAATTTTTTAAAATATTTTATTTATTTATTTGACAGAGAGAGATCACAAGTAGGCAGAGAAACAGGCAGGAGGGTGGGGGGAAGCAGGCTCCCCGCTGAGCAGAGAGCCCGATGTGGGGCTCGATCCCAGGACCTTGGGATCAGGACCTGAGCCGAAGGCAGAGGCTTAACCCACTGAGCCACTCAGGCGCCCCCAAACTGAGGGTTTTAGAAGAGAGGGGTGGGGAATGGGTGAGCCTGGTGATGGGTATTAAGGAGGGCACAGATTGTATGGAGCACTGGGTGTTATATACAAAC
This sequence comes from Mellivora capensis, assembly GCA_004024625.1. Taxonomy (NCBI): domain Eukaryota; kingdom Metazoa; phylum Chordata; class Mammalia; order Carnivora; family Mustelidae; genus Mellivora; species Mellivora capensis. Next base: position 35,111 of record PISX010001172.1, on the reverse strand, counting down.
AATAAACCATGGAACACTACATCAAAAACTAATGATGTACTGTATGGTGACTAACATAACAATAAAAAATATTTAAAAATTTAAAACTTAAAAAAAATTTAACTTTGATGAAAAGAAGTAAAATAATGGGAATTCTAGCATCATTCCAGTTTTCAAAAGGAGGAAAATATGATTCTTGAGTACTACAAATGGTGATATGACACTCCTGAAAAGGCTTTTAAAGGCAAGGACACAGTAATCACTGGAAAGCTGCATGGATTCACTAACAAGCCAGATTTGCTTCTTGGACAGTCTCACCAGACTGTTAGATCCATGAAATTCAAAAGGCAAAGCAACTGTCCTTGAGCATGGTACTTTGCAAGGTCATTGCTCAATATTTTACAGAGCAAGATAAACAGAATTTAGGTTCTAGAATACATAGCTGGATCAGTCACTGATTGAATAACTGTACCCAATATGTGACTGATGTCTAGCTGAAGATATATTTCCGATAGTATTTGACATGGCTCAGTCTTCTACCTTGCAGTAATTTTTATCAAATGTCTATATAAAAATCCTGATTATCCAAAATTTTCATAGGAGGAAGAGAATGCATCTCTGATGAACCCATAACCTGAATCAGATTATAAAATTACTTTAACGGGCTTTAGTAGGAAGAAATGTGGAGGACTGTTCTCAGGTTTGAAAACTGAAAAACAGGGGTGCCTGGGTGGCTCAGTCAGTTGAGCAGCTGCCTTCAGCTCAGGTCATGATCCCAGGGTCCTGGGATTGAGCCCTGCATCGGGCTCCCTGCTTGGCAGGAAGCCTGCTTCTCCCTCTTCATCTGCTGCTCCCCCTGCTTGTGCTCTCATTCTCTCTCTCTCTCAAATAAATAAATAAAATCTTTAAAAGAAAACAAACTGAAAAACACAAGTAAAAATAGAGAGTGATATGATTTGAGGGTTTAAATTCATTAGATTTTATTATAAGACATTGTTACCTTTAGACATAAATACAGCTGTGTGAACTAAAATAACTTAATTCCCTTCCTTTTTCCTTATCAGTAATCTTGTGGGATATAATAGCTTTTACCAATATTTATACAATGTTCATTCAATATGATACACTCATTGATAAATTATACCTATATAGAGTGTTTGTAGTCAAATTATATCAGGTACATGTTGCAAATTATCAAGTACTGCTAAACAAATTCACCAAAGAGTCTTATGTTATGACTCTTTTGTTTAACTCTGACCCAGTAATTCTCTTTCCTTTTCTTTTAAGATTTATTTATTTATTTGAGAGAGAGAGAGAGAAGTGAGAGGCAGAGAGAGAGGAAGGGAATCCTCACAGCTTGAGTTTGAGAACCCTGTCTATCTTCATTACCATGACCCTCGAGCCTATGACAGTGCCTGGAACATGGTAGTTGCTTCATAAGTATTTGTTAAAGGGAATAATATCTTGGATGATTTTAACTAAGCTTATCTGTGGGGCGCTTGGGTGGTTCAGTGGGTTAAGCCTCTGCCTTCGGCTCAGGTCATGGTCTCAGGGCCCTGGGATTGAGCCCCGCATCAGGCTCTCTGCTCAGTGGGGAGCCTGCTCCCCGCTCTCTCTCTGCCTGCCTCCTTGCCTGCTTATGATCTCTGTCTGTCAAATAAATAAATAAAGTCTTTATTAAAAAAAAAAACTAAGCTCATCTGTCAGATATTGACTCCACATAGTATAGTTTATTGTAAACCCCTGTGATTATCAGTGAATGGTTTGACCTTACACAAAAGTGAGCAACTACTCAGGAAAGTAAAGGTCAACAGGAAAGGAAGCTGTGGATTGACATGTATCTTATACCTCTGATAGATTAGCTGTGTTAAATTTTTTAGTAACAGCATGTCAAGTATTATAAAATAATACAAGTATTTGTAGTAGTTGCTGGTTATATGCCACAGTTATATGACCACTAATAGAGACATGGTGCATTACAATGTGAGGTGATTAAGGAGTCAGGATAGGGGAGCCATAGGTCAGGAATCAGAGTACTCCTGTCAAATTCTGAGCCAACCACTTGTTAGTTGTCTGATGTTACGGTAATCACTGTCTCAGTTTCTCCATTTGTATAATGAACATTAGACTAGTAATTATTTCACAGGGTTGGTGTGAGGATTAAAGGACATAGTCCGTGTAAAGAGATTAGTGCATGATCTGGTACACTGTGAATAATAAAAGCAAACTCCTTTATGCAGATGAAATTTCTACTCAGAAACATGTGACCAGGGGCTCCTGGGTGGCTCAGTGGGTTAAAGCCTCTCCCTTCAGCTCGGGTCATGATCTCAGGGTCCTGGGATTGAGCCCCATGTCGGGCTCTCTGCTTGGCGGGGAGCCTGCTTCCCTTCCTCTCTCTCTGCCTGCCTCTCTGCCTACTTGTGGTCTCTGTCTGTCAAATAAATAAATAAAAATCTTAGAAAAAAAAAAAAGAAACATGTGACCATCCTCGGCCACAGGCAGGAATTTGGGAACCAGCACCTGGAACCCAGGTTCCTCCAACTTCAAATTCTATTTGCATTCTAGCTGTGCTGCTTTATCATTATGTGAGAAGAATGCTAGAATCATGTTCAACGACCAGCCAAAGTACAGAGTCTGAATGGCCTTTCAGGAAGAAAAAGCAGGCAAATGAATAAAATAAAAGGAGAACACAGAATAGGAAAATAAAATATCCTGGCTTGTGGCATCTGCACAAATAGGGAATACTAAGTAGTATATCTTGTTGTTGAACAGAGGGAGGAAATAATTTTATAAATATTTTATAATTGTTATCTTGAGTCAAAATTATTTCATCTATTTATATATTTTTTAATACTGTTAAAAGACAGAACTTTTTCTCTTGTATATAAATTGCTCTGGGCAAGCATATAAGAGTGGGCAAAATTTAAATATTTGTTCTACTTTATCATGACGGTATTTTTCTCAATTGTGTACCATCATTTATGTATGAACCTCCTTTATTTTGTTTCCACAGAATGCTGAAGTCTCTGTTTTTGAAGTAAATATACGCTTTGTTGGTGGGCTACTCTCAGCCTACTATCTGTCTGGAGAAGAGGTAAGATGAAACTGTAAAATTACATTTTAGTGGGAAATTTTGCTTTTTGTGGTATCTGTTCTCATATTTCAATGGGTCTCTAGCATACACTGAATTTAGTGTAATATATACTCATTAAACGAGCACACTGGGTAAGTTAGGCACAACATGTTCTGAGGATATGGTAAGCAATGCCTTTTAAAAAACCTGGGTCCGTTCTGTTAGGTGTGATGTGATTATAACTATAAATTAGATATGCCTGTAGACAAAGAGGTTTAGCGCAGTGGCAGGCTTGGGGATGAATTCTTTTGCTTTAAAAATTATTTTAAGCTTAGCTTAATAAAAACCTTTTTGAAGGTGGAATAAGTTTGATAAGTGAGATCTGAAAATTACAGTGAGGGGGTAAGTGAGAAGTCCTTCTAGTGAGAAGTCCTATAGGCCAGTGTCCCTGTGTAATGTGCTTTGGAGCTCTTCCTAGAGTGAGGCTTAATTAATTGTCTGCTCAGAAGAAAGCAGGAATTTTCAATTTAGCTGCCTTTTATTGATAGATTAAGAAAGAATTTTTGGATCATGCTTATAAAGAGCACAGCTGCTATTTTCTTGAAAGGTTTTGGACAACTTTATGAATATCCTAAGTGTCCACTAAGAGTTGTTGGAAAGGACTTCACCTTTAATGTTGAGAGTATTAAAAGCTGATGTCAAGGAAAAATAGTCACATATTTCAATTGCATGTCAATCAGATTTGTGTGAGCCTCAGCATTCTGGCTGGGGGAAGAGTGGATCTTACCTAGTGTAGTATTTCATGTATTTCAATGCTCCTTCAAAACCGATTTAAGCAGAGCAATAAATGTTTAATGAGAAAAGCTGCTTTACTTTGTTCCCGGGTACTTTCCTAGCCATAACAAAACAGCCTGCACAACCTGAATGTTCTCTCTGTCCTTAGATTTTATTCTACCATAGATATTTTCAAAGTATATAAATGACTCTATATTCGCCCATATCGGTCCTATTTAAGTGTTAAGTTCTTTTCTTCATTGGACTCTGTCACCTTCTCAGCCAGAGTAATGAGACTTTCTGGCACATTTTTCCTCTTCTTCCCTTTTTCCAGGCCCACGTCACTTCATTTGTTCAGTTTGGTTTAGGATGTTCCAAGCCTTGAGCCAGAGAATCCATATTTTTAAAAAGTCATACTGAAAATTAATGTTATTTTAGTTAGCAACTTTCTGCTCTTAGAATATTTGTCTTTGAGTATCTAGTGCCTGGTATTCTCACTCTTTTGACATACTTAGGATGAACTTGGTTTTAATTTTCAACATTTATATGGAGGTGAGACGATTTGGAGAAAATAAGAACTGCATCCTTATATATCTGGGCTCAAATAGGATAATTGAGCATACAAAGAAAAACAAGTAACATTTCTTTTAAATATGCATCATGTTTAGTTAAGATATTTTTTCACTTGTAATGGTGTCTTAAGTTTATATATATCCGTTACAAGTGAAAAAATATCCTAATTAAACATGATATCTGTGGGTTTACATGTAAACCCATGATATCTGTGGTTTTATATAAATTATATAAATATACCCACAGATATTTTGCCTATAGATAAAATCATTTGGCTCAGATTTTGTAAAGGTCCTTTTTTATTCCATATATAGCTAACTTTAGCAAACAAAGTACTACAAAGAACACCTCCATTAAAAATAATTATTCTTAAAAAAAATTATTCTTTTAGTGTAATTTTTGGTCCTTATCCCCATACAAAGCATAGTTCTTATTACATTGAGACTTTCTGTATTGTGATTTATAAATATTACTTAAGGTATTTCCATTCTCACTTAATTTTCTGTTTCTATAGAATATACTTTTAGTTCCTAAGATTCATCTATTCAGCATAGTTTTTGCATAACCCGCCCCTAAATGTTGGGTAGTTGGGTTTTTTCCAGTTTCTGTAGTTTGGAGAGGTAGCTATAATCAGTAGTAAATATGTATTCTCTTAAGTGGGATTGCTGGGTAAGAAGTGGTTAGTACTAGTCTGCTTTCTTATCATTTCATCCTTTTTCCTCTCAGTTACCTCATCACTGACAATTTCTGACCAGTGCACTCAGAGAAGTTGACTATCAGGAATGTGGTCAAGAAAAACTATTTTACCCCAAGTCTGTACTTGAGCTGTTTATCTCCATATCCAAATGAAAAAAAAAATTGAACATTCATTAATAGAAAGAACATCAACATAGCCAAATTATGAATTACTTGGTCTCAGATTATTGATAAAATTCTATACTATACATTTTATGTAAATCAAGGTGTTTACTAAGATAGTCTAGGCAAATTTATCTTCCTAGATTATCTTATAGAGGGGCTACTAAGTCCCTGTAATTTGACATTCTCTTTTCATTGCTTCGGCTCAAGAGTATTTTGAGAACATCATATAAATCACCATCAGAACTAGATAGCCCCACATTGATATATATAAGCTCAAAATTCTTAAATTTATATTGCAAAAACAGAAGAGGAATACCATTGGTTTGTGTTACATGCTTCAGGGAAACTACAATTAGAAACACTCAGGAGTAATCAAGAATACCAATGGAACTGTAAACCCTACCCAAATTACAATGGTAACAGGACATACCTGTTGATAAGTAGTTTGACTGTAGGGACATATTCAAAAAATTTTAAAACACCCTAACTCATTTAAAATATTTGGTAGTGCCATTAAAAACAGTTGGTCACAAGGTTTTCAATCTATATAAGAAATGCAAACAATCACAAGAATTACAAACAGGATAGTTATAAGATGAATACTAAATAGGAATGATCAGTATTAAATAGAAATAAAAGAGGTAGTATTGCTCTACTACAAACTCAAGGGAAACTAAAGTCCTCATTGGAGACCATAAATAGCAGTAGAATATCATTACCCAAAATATGTTCTACAGAGCACTAGTCTCTTTAGATACTTCAGGATAAGTCTGTATCCATATATGTACTAAAAATAAATTCAGAAAAAGCTACATCTTATATTCTGTCCTAGAAATTCACAATGTACAGAAAAAGAAACTAGCTGAATTTTATTTATCCCTCTGTTTAACATACTTCCTTAACTGTAACCTTCCTCCTTTTTCCTTAATGTAACATTTGCTAATCCTGAGTTACAAATACTGTTTCCCAGAACAAATTTTGAGAAACCCCGCTGTAGAATAAGAGTAACGTAAGCAAAAATGATAATTGAAAATTGGCAAACGCAAAACAAGAATTACAAGAGATGATATGTGTGTAAAGTAGCATGTATGAATATACCACATATTATTTGTTTTACAGTAGAAACCAATGACTTTATTCAGCAGAAAGTAAATTTAATAGGATATAATAATGCCACTTCCTCCTAGTGAGGGCTGAAAAACAAGTTGGAAGTAAGTCTCATGGCCACAGAGGATCTCTGTGGCTCAATAATTACTCTGGGGAATCCTAGAATTAATAAACATGCCCTGTTTTTTCTACCCTTGTCAAGACACAAAGGCCCAGGAGAAAGAAATCAGTTGGCAGTTTGGTTTACATGTGGCCCCTTAAGGATCTTGGGGAAAGAAAGAGAAGACATGATAGAAGTCTTCTAAAGGGTTTGAATTCAGTATCCTTTGAACACAGAGTGTACATAATTCCTGAACAGGGGACTGAGACCTTATTAGAAGGGTGAGAAGAATAAATGTTTGGAAGCCAAAAAGAGACACAGTATGACTACAGTGAGTAAGGGTATCAGAGGAAACAAGCCATATGGAAACTGATAATTTAATAATATACTTGAAAACACTTTTCCTGATTTACAAAACTATTGTATAAATTAAGAGAGACCATTTGGAACTACTAAGGTATTTACTCCTCAGGGGAGACATTTGCCTAGTATGTTTTATATAGGTGAACTGAAAAATAAAACACCAACTACTGGATGCTAAAACAATTGAAGAACTAGCTTTCAATGAAAAAAGGTAACCAAGACATTGATCTAGCACTGGGGAAACACACATAATGGATTCTTATATTAGATCAGGTAACTCTGCCAGGATATCTTTCATTTCAAGGGAGCAAGAGTATTTTTCCCCAAATTCGCCAAAAGAAATCCATTGCTCCATACATGAGGACCAAAGATTGATGAATAGCTTCCTGCAAAGAGAAGTAGCTAATGCCACTAAGTTTAGGAATATCAAGGGAAAAAAACATATAGGAAGGGGGTAGGATTATGGAGTGGAGAAAAGAGAAATAAGATGGAGAATGTGCGTTTATTGGTGGAAAGATTTACTGTTTTCTCATAATAGGATTCAAATATTTGGGCTATTTAGGGGGCTAGCCATCAGTTTTATAGAGTGTATTTAGTGATGAATAATTATAAAACTGTTTAGAAAGCCCTTAGAACATCAGGATGCATTGATGGGGTTCCCTTTCAAACTGTTTCCGCCACCATCCATGATGATAAAGTCATCTTCCAGACCATCCACATATCTGTCTCCTGCCTTATTCTGCAAATAAATTAAAGTGACTTACCGTAAATGTGCATGATACACACAGAGCTGTTGAAAACAGAGAATAAAGTCAGACTATATTTTTTTAATTTAAGTTTTTATTTTAATTTTAGTTAACATACAGTGTTATATTAGTTTCAGGTATACAGTACAGTAATTGAATAGTTCCATATATCAGTCTGGGTTCAATATGACAGATGGAGTCCTTCATCCCTCTCATTTATTTCACACATTCCCCCCACCCGTCTCCCCTCTGGTAACCATCACTTTGTTCCCCATAATTAAGAGTCTGTTTCTTGCTCTCTCTCTCTCTCTTATTTTTTTCCTTTTTTTGTTTTGTTTTGTTTCTCAAATTCCACATATGAATGAAATCATACAGTATTTGTCTTTCCCTGACTGATAAAGTCAGAGAATATTAGAGTCACAGGTAAGATTAACAAACATCTGGTATAGCCAAGTAGGCTTTGGGCAGAAATTTGTCTTTGGGTTTCCCAGCAGCCAGAGCAAAAAAGGGGTGAGAATTAATAGTAATTTGGTTTTCCTTTTTATAATGAACACTAAAAATTGGATAACATAAAATTACCCATAAATAATATCACCTTATACATACTAAATTTTCCATAAAATGTAGAACTATCTGGTATGAACAGGGAAAAAAACAAAAACAAAAACAAAAAACAGATCCACCAGAAATGCATTAATACTCCTCTCCCCAAATCCTGCCTATAAAAATCGGGCTCAGATTTATCATCCTCTCTGGCTGGTATTTTAATTATGGACTCTAATAAAGTTGATTTGAATCCAGGAACAAAAGATATCAATAGAGAGCATAATTACAAATACACACAAAGATTTAAAAAACATCATAGTACCCTAAAAGCAAAATATAGTAAGCCTAGGGGTGCCTGGGTGCCTCAGTCAATTAAGCAGGGGACTTTTGACGGGCTCAGGTCAGGACTGCAGGGTTGTGGGATTGAGCCCCCCAGTGCGGAATCTGCTTTTGAGATACTCTCCCTCTCCTTCTGCCTCTCGTCCTGCTCATGCTTTCTCGCTCTCTCTCTCTCTCTCTCTCTCTAAAATAAATAAAATCTTTTAAAAAAAAGTTAAGTGTATAAAATGAATACATGACAGATTTGAGCAATGTAGTTAAAAAGGAGGCTTGAAATAATGGCATAATGAAATAGAAAAATTAGGTAACCAAACCCTTGATCAATATTTATTATATGTTATAGACAATGAAAATTTTTAATAAAATTTATTTATAATGCCATAATCAAAATATAACACTGGGCATAAATGATACACATATTTAAAATAGTGAAACTCCTTGAAATTTAACTAACTCTTAAATAACTGGACCAAGGAGTAAATCTATAATACTAAGATAGACTACTCAACAAACAACTGAAGTATAAGCATCCCTTTAAATTCTGTGGAGAGTAGCCCACGTTTTTCTTAAGGAAATACATCATTTTAAGTGTCTATATTATGAAAAAATTACCATATGGTTAACTGAGTCTATATAATTAAAAGAAAAGAACCAAGAAGAAAGAGAAATAATAAAAATTAAGAACATTAAATGCATTGTAAAATGAGAAAGGGCTGGATTTATAAAACTTTTTCACCCTCCTTTTCTCAATATTCTCTTTTGGCGGGGGGGAGGTGCAGAGAGAGAAGGAGAGAAAGAATCTCAAGCAGACTCCCTGCTAAGCACAGAGCCCAGTCAGGGGCTCAGTCTCAAGACCCTGAGATCATGACCTGAGCCAAAATCAAGAGTCAGAAACTTTACTGACTGAACTACCCAGGCATCAGTATTCTTCCCGAGAATAATTGTCTGGGAAAGAACCACTTTGGATGGGGTGGTTAGAGGGGCTCCATTGGCAGGAAAACTCCCGTGTGTGCGTGTGTGTGTGTGTGTGAGAGAGAGAGAGAGAGAGAGAGCGAGCAGCACACTGACGTGGCGGTGAGATTGGACAGCCATGCAGATAAAACAGAGTCACAACCTGAGAGAAGTCGCTCTGCAGTGATGCATTCCGGCCACGTGCTGCACAGTGTTCTTTGCCCTGAGACATACCTGAGACTAAAACACCTCAAATCCCTGCCCTGTGGATTTTAGTTTCTGGTGGGCAGATGTAACTCACATAAACCCAAAGTGGGAAACTTGGATAGACTCATAAGAAAAAAGGTTTGTGTTTTGGTTTGTTAGTTTTGTTTTGCTGTGATAGGATGAGAAGGCAGAGAACTGGCTTATGGATATCCACATGACCTGACCGTGTCTCCAGCATCCTGGCCCTTCAGCCAGTTCTGCACCTTAACCCCAAATAGTCTCATAATCATGCCACACTGCCCTTCTCGCCAACCGCCGCTGGTCCCTGTGCCTTTATAAATTTTGATGTGGCCTACAAAGGAAGCCAAATAACCCAGACTCAGCTTACCTTTTTTGGTTTTGTTCCTCATGCCTCACACACCTTCCTCTCTAACGACAATGTTGATTTTTCCCCCTAAAATTCTCCAAGTGCATCTGCATGGTTTTTATATCCACATTTGCTCTCCCTAGAATGGCTTTCACCAGCTCCCCCCACCCCAACCTAGATAGCACCTGCAGTGGGGCCCTCCCTGACTGTCTGCTCAGGCCGGCTCCACTCCTGCATGGGGAAGCCAGGGACTTCCTTCTCTGCATTCTCTGCATAGGCTATTACCATGCTTTGTTTATGACCCTGTTACTTCTTCATCACCCCTTCCCCCAGGAGAATTTGTATAACTCAAAAATAAGGATTAGGTTTCTGCTGTTTTTATAGCCCTTTGCTTAGCACTGTATGCCTTGAGGTAGAAAATATTTAGTAAATGTTTGTGACTAAACCTTTATGAGGCTTTCTGTGACCTTTGTTTTTTAAAACCTCAGCAGAAAAGTCTCCTGCCTTTTAAAGCAAAATCTGTACATTGATAATACAAATAATCAAATGGCCTGGAAGACTGAGGTAGTGTGTGGAGACAAAAAAATGTATATATAACAAGGGGACTAAAAATATCCATAATTTCTAATCCCCAGGTAAGCCCCTTACAACTCTACTCCACTCCCCACCTCAAACCACCCCCCCACTAACCCCAGCAGAACATCTTACTTTTTTTAATCTATTCTATAAATGCTGGTTCTGTGAAGGAGAAAGTTTTGAAAACCAGAGAGCTAGAGACAATATCAAAATTTAATTAATTACCAAATATCATGGGTCATTTATAGTGGACCTCTTTCTTTCTTTCTTTCTTTCTTTCTTTCTTTCTTTCTTTTTTTTTTTTTTTTTTTTTTTTTTTTTTTTTTTTTTTTTTTGAGAGAGGGAGGGGCAAAGGGAGAGAGAGAGAAGATCTTGATCAGGCTCTACACGTAGCATCAGGCTCTGATTTTATGACCTGATATCATCATGACCTGAGCCAAAATCAAGAGTCCGCCGCTCAACAGACTGAGCCAACCAGGCGCCCCTGTAGCGGACCTTTTAAATAGAATTGACGTTAGAGTATTTTGTGAAATTTTAAATCTAAGAAGAAATTATAAAAGGTAAATGGGAAAGGGATGATATAATTTGCTTAGTTTGAGAAAACTATTCAGCTAAAACTTTCTTAGCCATTTAATGGTACACATATGCTACTTTCCTGAAAAAGAACAATTTTAATCATATTTATTAAACTATATTGATTGTCTCCTTATGTTATTTTGTACTAGTATTTGACCCTATGATTTCTTAGAAGTTTAAATTGATCCTTACATGTACTTCAGTTATTAAATTTACTATTTAGTATTTACTATTGAGATTTTTATAAAAGAAAGGAATATGATATACTGAATAAGTATTTTTACTTAAAAAGGTTCAAACTCATACTAGATTATAGTAATTTTGCTTATTAAATTTCCATGGTTAATGAGTTCCAACTGTCTCTCATTGAATGTATGATTAGAAGTTTAATTTGTACTTTAAAAGAGATCTAGGAATATATGGGATTGATTATAAATAATATATGTTTTAGTCAAATGAAATGACTACTTTTTTGTCCTAGAATGAATTACTAAAATCATATCTACTCCTTAACTCAGGTTTGCTATATATGTTTCTCTATTTATGAAAATCTATACTGTATTTATAATTGTTTTCAAAAGCATGGAAGTTTTATCAGCTCTAAGAACTTTATCTCTACAATTCAGAAAAGGAATTCTACAGTTTGCTAATAATTCTAGCTCTAAAACTTTTTCATGTTAATGTATAAATGGCAGAAGCTGGTCTGATTTCTGTCTGATTATAAACCAAGCAAGAGTGCTTGGCTCCCCAAGGAAAGGGAAAGTCAGAAAATTAACTTGTTTCTTTCTTTTATTTTTTATTTTTTAAGTAAACTCTGCCTCCAATGTGGGGCTCGAGCCCACACCCCCAAGATCAAGAGTTGCATGCTCTACCAGCTGAGCCAGCCAGGCACCCCAACTTGTTTCTTAATGAAATATTTGTATCCCTTTTAGTTTAGCACAGTGCTTTGCACATAGTAAGCAAACTATAAATTCACATTGGTAAGTGTAGACCTAGCTTAGGATGTAGGGACAACCTCAAAATCTCAGTGATTTAAGATAATATGCTCTGTACGTTCTATATGTTCTGCCAATGCCACTCAACATCATCCATCCAGAGCCCAGCTGCTGTCTGAATCATTTCCATTTGCCAAGATGGGAGTCATGGAGTTGGAGGGCGGGGATGGAAAAAGAGAATCTAGTAAATGCACACTGGCTTGTAATGCATATGTCAGAAGGACACCAGTTACTTTAGCCCACATCTCATTGACCAGAGCAAGTCACATGGCCACTGTAACTTAAGAGGTTGGGGGAGGAGATGCATTGTACACCATATCCCCAGGAGGAAAATTTGGTGGACAGTGTTAAAGACTGCCGCACAGGCTAAAAATATATATACCCTTCCCAACCACCAGGAGTAGCAAAAGATAGGAATTTGTGAGGAGAGAGGAAATTTTCCAAGAATCTCCAAACTGGAATCCGCCTGTACCACGAGGAAAAGACTTCCTCCCTATGGCACCAGGGTAGTAAGTGAGTGGGGTGTTGTGTCTCAGGATAGAAATATTAGTCTTCAGTAGCTTTTCAAGCGAAAGGCTACTCCTCCAGCGCTTGTCTACTAAGATCATCTGCTTCTCCAAGAAATACCTTCTAATCTAGACTTCTCCCCTAACTTTCCAAATTTTAAACAGTAAAGTTGACAGAGATAAGCTACCCTATACAAAAGGAATGCTTGTCGCCACCATTGCTGTTGTCTGCTGTGTTGATCAGACAATGAGCACCTGGTGCTTCTCCTTTAACTACTTTCTTTTTGATTTAAGTGTTCCTCAGGCCAGTCATTTCTCATTTTATAAAAGTCTAATGAAAGAGATGAGGAATATATTTATATTTTGAATCATTTCATAATTCACAGTGTCTGTTAAAACCAATACTCCAAATCATTTTTTTGCTGCCTGAATCCTATTCATATGGATTTCTAAGACTAAATGTGTGTGTGTGTGTGTGTGTGTGTGTGTGTGTGTGTGTGTGTATGTATGTCTTAAACAATTTATGTTTTTCCAGGAATATTCCTGTGTGTTCTTTTTCCTTAACTTGTGGTGTCCTTTTAGAAGGGTACCAAGAGGTAGCTATAGCAAGGAATTTAAAATGTAATAGGGCTAGTAGAAAATTCCTCAGAATTGTGATAATTTGCCATCTGGTAAGTCCACTTATTTAGTGAATCAGCAGATGTTTATGGAATACCTGCTTTGAGGCACTGCACTTGGTGGTGCAGAACCAAACAAAAGAAAGACAGTCTCTGCTGACAAATATTAATTCCTTTAGATTTCACAAAAACCCTATAAAATAAGAAAAGGTATTTTTATCCTTATTTTATGGAGGAAGAAACAGAGCAGATTATTAAGCAACTTGCCCAAAGGCATGCAAAGTAGCAGAGCTGGGCTTCAAACTCAGACATTCTAGTTACAAGATACCGAGTAACAGCTACACCTTAGGGATGTAGTAGGCTCTAGCCTGAACTCATGAGTCATCTACGGCTAAATGATAACTGAAAGAATAGAAGGGAATGGGCTTGCCCAGAGCATATACCAGACTTGAGAAAAGAGGGCCTTAACATATAAGCGTTAGTGAGAAGAGAGGACTAGAAAAAGAGACTGAGATCCCAGAAGTAGGAGAGTGAGACTGAGATCCCAAAAGTAAGAGGAAAACCAATAGAATATGATTAACCAAAAGAAAATAGTATTTTGAAAAATGAAGAAGCATTCAGCCGTGTCAAAGGCTTCTGCTAGGGGAAGTTGTTATAAGGACAGAAAAATATCTTTGAGACATTACAATATAGAGGTCATAAGTGACTTTACCAAGAATATTTTTTTAAGTTTTTTTTTTAATTTATTTATTTGTCAGAGAGAGAGGGAGAGAAAGAGCGAGCACAGGCAGACAGAGTGGCAGGCAGAGCCAGAGGGAGAAGCAGGCTCCCTGCAGAGCAAGGAGCCCGATGTGGGACTCAATCCCAGGACGCTGGGATCATGACCTGAGCCGAAGGCAGCCGCTTAACCAACTGAGCCACCCAGGCATCCCTACCAAGAATATTTTTGATAGAGTAATTGCACAGAATCAAAATTGGTTTTGATTGAAGAGGAGAAGGCCTTTAAGAAGGTGGAGGAAGATGGGATTCAGAGGATACATGGTTCAGGAAGGGGTCCTTCCTCCACTGCAGAATGAGAGTAGAGGAGAAAATCGGCACATCAGTGGCTTGGTAGATTAAGTGATGGAGATGTGAGATAATTATCATCTGATGGCCCCTGTTAGCTATGTGAAGAAATAGGAGAGGACAGACATGGAGATGAGTGTATGTAATATAGAATTGTCATTCTAGAGAGGGTTGACTAGAGAAACATGGTAGAGTTTCTGGATGGTGTCTAGGTTGGTGACCATGAATTCGTGGTATCTATTTCTCAGCAGTTCATATGCAAATATGGAGAAGGTAGGTGATTGGCTTTAGTTGGGTTTTGCTAGCCAGATGTGACAGAGACAAAGAAGTGCATGGGTTTGGAGGTATTGGCAAAAATCTTACTGAAATTACAGACTACGAGTATAAAACAGTATAAAGAACAGCAGGTGAATGATGGGTAGAAAATTGTCTGAAGCTTAGTTGAAGAATACTTAGTTGAAGTATTAGTAAAATACTTGAGGATAATGTTTGTTTTTAACTTAATAATTGAGCGTTACTTTAATTTGAGGTATCCAATTCCTCTAAAGCAGTACAAATATTGATTAATTCCAGGGTCCTGCAAAATGAGGAAATCCAAGAGTTTTAATGGTATAAGCATAGAATACAAGAATTTTTTCACACTCATTATTCTAAGCACTTTTGTTCTGTTTTTCATTCTTGCCATTAGGTGGATGATCAGGGTTAGACCAGATAAGCAGAATAGATGGTCACGATTTTCTCTTAAATTCCATGTGGTTGAGACATTTACTTGTTTAACCTTATTTTAATAGATTTTTTTAAGTTCTTGATATCATAATAGCCATAGTTCTAATTTATAAATCACTGTTAATTTCTTTGTCTCAGTTTTTATGGCTAACAAGGTATGTACCTATTAAATAGGGGCTTCTGACTTTAGCCTTCTCTCACAGACTTCTTCTGGTCGACTAGAAAGTACACTTACTACTCAATTTAGACTTAACTGCTAATTCAAATAGCAACTGTATCATTTATGTTGATTTTCTGCTATCTAATATTTATGACTATGTAATGCTTTATGACTAGTCTTGGAAGAATACTAACCCAGAGTTTAACTGGGTTATAGTGGATCTTAAAGCTCTGTCATTTCATCAGGCACACAACAACTAACACATTTAGTCACTTATGATTCACTTCTTTATTCAGCAAATATTATGTGCCATCTGTGGTTATTTTGAGCATCTATTATGTACCAGGCCATGTTCTTATCTCTGGAGGATTCAACAATGAGCAAATTCAACAAAATTCCGGCTCTCATGAAATGTACATGCTAGTGAGAGAATATGATAAATTAGTTTACAGGGTAATTTTAGATAGCAATAAATGCTGTATAGAAAATCCAAGACAATTGTGGGATAAAAATTGATAGAGGCATAGGAAGATGAGGTCTACTCTAGGTTGAATTGGAGCCAGGACCTAAGTGACACTACTGAAGTTTTAGAGAAAAGAACATTCCAGAGGAACTTGAGAGTTGAGTTTATGATAGCTTTTTCTCTTAACTTGGGGATGCAGAAGAAGAGGAGGAGGATGGTGGTAGTGGTGATAATGCTGGTAACAAGACTGCTTTTTAAGGGTTTATCATGGGCCATTATCAGTACTAGAGAAATGGCAAAATCTCCATGTTGTAGGTGTGAGGCTGTGAGCACTTGAGTCCTGAGTCACACAGGCAGTGACAGAACTGGGATTAGATCCTGCTGTGTCTGCTTCATAACCCTGACCACACAGTGTTCCCAAAACCAGAGTCACCAGAGTTCGTACCACAATCTTCTTCTCTTACTCACTTCTTCATCTTTTCGACATCTAAACTTCATAAAATGAGCTAGCAGCAATCTTCTGTAACTTGTGAAATCTTTCACTTCCAGAACAACAAAAAATAATTAAGGTATGAAAGCCACATTGTGTGATACATTCATAACTCTTGTGAGATTATAGCAGATTTTTATTCAAGTTGTGTTTGAAAAGATGTATTCATTGCATTCATGTCATTTTCCGAAACGAGAGACAAAGTTCTTGATTTTTTTCCAAATAGTTCTTTAGTTGCATTCTTATTTTCCTTCTCTGTGTTTTCATTCCCTTACCTTCTTTAGCAGTAGAATAAAACGCTTCTCATTGTCTAGTGACTGCATGAAGCAAAAACCTTGCTATATATAAAAGACATCTATGTAATTTTTTAGCAAAAATCTCCCTATTTACTCTGAATTAGTATCAGATACAGTCCAAAATGTTGATAAAACTTGTATCTATATTTCAGTGTGACACTGTAATGGTTAAGGTATGCATTCAACTTTTCCTTTATAAGTAAGACATATATTGAGGATGGCAGTATTTGAGAGCACTGAATAATATACATAATTTAGAAAAAGGAATCATATTTTCAATTTTTGAATCATATTTTCTGATAAGTAGGAAGGAGAAAGTACCTTATTTCAGATGAAACTAAAATATTTTGGCTTTATTAACAGACATAAATTGTGAAGGTTTACCAATACAATTGGAATGCTTTCATGTAATTAGAGAATTCCAAAAAGAATTTAAAAATAGCTCATGAATATACCATATGTTGACAGCACTTTAATAAATTTCTCCTGACTACGAATAAAAATTTGGAATCCTGTTGCCTATTTGCTTTTTCTATTGTATCCACTAACCAAAGAAAGAAAGAAAGGAAAATTCAGATTTATTGTCATATATCATAAAGGAACCTACAAAAAATGATTAAGATATTACGTATTATGATCATTAAAGATTTGCAGTGAATCAGCATTTAGTAGAATGTTTTCCTTTAATTTTGTTAACCGTTGTCAAAAGACGAGACTCAAAACTGGGGCCCCTAAGGTTTAACTGGGATTATATCCAGTGACCTGGCATTCCACTAGGGGTTTTTCCTGGGGGTCTATCCATTGTGGAATTTCAGGGTGCCACCTTAAGAGTTTAGTTGGTATGCAGATAAATGAGCAGTTCTCACACTTTCAAGTGTTGCCAGTCTCATTTCACCAGTGCTTGGCGTTGCACTTTCCATTGGTTTGACTTCAGAACTTGTCTTCCATGTTCACACAGATGCGGAATAATGATTTACTCTACAAATACTAAAGTAAAATACCAACACTCAACTCCCCTGCCCCCTCCCCTTTTTCTATCGAATTAGCAGAAACTAAAAACTATGTTAATACCCAGTTTGGTGAGAGTAGGGCAAAAATTCACTCAGGCATTGCTGAAGGGAATGTAATTCAATATAATTGCTCTGAAAGCTATCAAGTGTATGTGTATAAGTAGATCCTTAATAAAGATATTTATTTAGCTTCAGTTATTCCACATTGGGCAATCTATGCAAAGGAAATAATCCAAAATGTAATCTTATTATGTCTAAAGGAGTTAATGGATATATTTTAAATATTCATTAAATAGGAGACATCTCAAATACCCAGTAGGAAGAGAATGATGGAACAGATCGTGAAATGCCCACATGATTACATACTGTGTAGCCATTAAAATTTATTCTTGCTCATTTATTTAATGGCATGGACAATTATTGATACCATAAATAAAGCAAAATACAAAATTTCATGTATGATATAATTTCAGCTATGGAGAACAGAGAATAATTACATAAGAAACTTCTTAAATATAAATAATATTTGCTTCTGACTGATATATGATCTTTCCTCGGCCCTTTTGTTTTTCGATACTTATCAGATTTTCTATGATGAACTAGTTAGTGATAATCTTATGATCAGAAAAATATTAAAAATTGCGGTAGACTTGGGGAAATAAAATCATTACCAAATTTTTGCCACTAAACTTACTCAGGATTCAGTTGTTCTGGTCTCTTTAGATTTAATTTTTTTTAACTTTTCTCACAAGAATCCAGCCTGTAGAATCTTGAAAGTCACCTTTTTTCCCTTTCTGACATCTGTTTCATAAAGAAAATGACTTTACTCAGTGATAATTGAATTTCCCTCTTTATAGTCAATTTATAGATTTCCATTTCAGGTGGTGGTTTATTTACAACAACATCTATTCAATGTTAATATTATCCTCAGTTCACACAGAGATAGAGGTGACACAAAGCTTAAGTAGACAGATTGGTCATAAACTCTTGCGCAGTCTCAGATCCAACTCCCTAGTCTTTGAATTACCAAAGCAGTATAAAAAGACAAGGGCTAGTTATAGTACCAAGACTTTTTTGTTATACATGCACTTGCACATGCGCGCACACACACACATCAACCTAATGTGTGATACAAAATAGTGTGTAGACTATTCCATATTCTAAAATACACACACACATATATGAATAGGAAATCTCTGCATTTTCCATCATCACCATTTACAAGGCAAAACAACAGAATTATTTTTGTTAAGCGTATGAATTCATTAGTAGAGTTTATGTTCATTACTAACATAGAAACCTAGGAACACTGGGGCACTTGGCACAATCTGTGACTTTGTTATTTTCTCCAGGGTCTAATTGAAAAGTATTAGAGAAGACATAGCAGAGAGCCTTTCTCCTGTCATTATAGCAGTAAATATCCCTTAAGAAACTTCAAAAGCCATGCATGCTTGTTTGAGGAAGAAGAAAGAGAAAAGCTGTTCAGTAATGGCCAAGGAAAAAAGAAAACCTTGTCTGAGAGATAAAGGAGGTGACTATAAAGAGGGGAGCATACAGTCTACCAGACACTCTTGAGGTTTCTCAAATCAAAATCTAGATTCACTTTATGATGGAAACCCAAGGTAATTAGCAACCATATTTTTTAAACTTAAACTATTTTGCTTTATTTTTTAAAATCCAAAACAGTTGTGATTATATGACTATATGACATGAATCAATAGAGCTTCATTATGAGCACACAAGATTGGAAATGTCTATATTTTTGAAATAAATTAAAAAAAAATTGTTTGAGGTATCTATAGATGTGACAAAAAGCCAACAGTGTCTTTTCTCACTTGGTTCTCTCCTCACCTGAAAACTCTGCCTTTCCTTCCAGCCATGGGCTGTCTGCTTGTTTGAGATCCTGTACTGGAAGTAAGCTTTTCTGTAGTGATCCTGAGCCTCTCACTACTTAAAATTATATTTTTCAGGGAAATTGCCAGATTTTGAGCCTTAAGATAAACAATTTGTAAATGGGCTACTTGAAATATTCATTGTACTAAAGTTGTCCATCTAATAAACTTAAGAAATAGCTCTTAAGAAGTGGAAAGAACATTATTTTTGAAATCTGAAATCCTGGGATGTTGACTTTACCTCGAGCAAGCCCTTTTATCACTTTCAGATTTTTTTCATTGATTTAAAATAAATGGGTACTGTCTTTTAAGCATCCTCTAAATCCAGTGTTCCAGAACAATGATACATTGATTTTCAAGTTTACAGAATGTTGTAAATTCAAAGAGGGGCATGGTGGGAGTTTTCTCCCCATGTCTCAGATCTTCTTAACTCATTTTTTAGTGTAAACACAATGACTGCTTCTGGTGTAATGTATTTATGCTTTCTGTGACCCAATGCATAGGCCGTCCGAATATGTAAATTCCTGGGGATTAAAAAAAGTAGGAAAGTTGGACATCTTCATGCCCTGGCAAAACCTTGTGTTCTATGCAAGAGAAATGCTAAAAAGCAGGGAAGCTGCTTTTTACTATAGACACAGAGGCAAATTAGGAACATGCACTGATTCCTATGGAATAGTTACAGTCTTGACTCCTTCCTTACCCAATATCCAAATGCTGATTGCTTTCCATTATAAACAGATATCCTATTTTAATGCCAAAGTCAAGGTGAATCCTGGCAGCTGTAGCAAAAATGAGAAAGAAGGATTTTAAATTTTGTAAAATTGACTTTCAGGTGCAGAGAGTACAGGCAAACTTATCAGCATGCAAGAAATTAGACAATATTGCTTTCAGGAGCCCTTCCTGGTGACTCTACTGTAGAATAAGCTTGAGTCAACCATAATACCAGATAGTATGCTTCCATTTTTTATGAAATGTCCTAAATAGACAAATCTATAGAGACAGTAGATTAGAAGTTGCCTAGGACTGAAGAGGTTGGGGGGAAATGGGGAGTGACTGCTAATGGATATGGTGTTTCTTTATTAGGGGTGATAAGAATCTTCCAAAATTTATTGTGGTGAATCAGTTTAGTGTGACAATACTAAAACCACTGAACCATATACTTTAAATAGCCGGATTATATGATAAAAATGCTAAAAGGAGAAACATTGTAGTTTTGAATTTTAATTGGAAATATTAGTATGAACTTAGGAGATATTTTGTCTTAAAATATATAAATATGCATTTACATGGGTGTATGTGTGTGCCTGTTTAAACACATTTTTTTAGGTCTAAAGAACCCTAGAAACAATGATGACTTCAATGGTCATGAGCATCCAGACTGGGTCTTAAGTTCCTACTTCTTGCTAACTAGGGCTTCTTACAGAAATGGCTAAAATAGAAAATGTGCAAGACTAGTTTGAAATATCTCAATAAACAAGATAACAAAAACTACTACAATAATGTCAAAAGGACTCAAGAGCCAACTTAAAAGAGGCTTCCACTGGCAAATATGAGAATTTTGTTTTAGTAAAAATTAGAAATGTAACAGATTAAAACCCATTAAGTAAGTTTAAATAGATAAGTTCATAATAATATTAAAAAGCAAAAACAGTTCTTCACCTTCAAAACAGTAACGGGGAACTTACGACCTTGAAAACTGATAAAGGAAAAGAAAGCATTTATCTTGCCCTTTCTGTATGAACTGTATCACTGGTTACCAAGTAGTAGATAAGCAAAGCATCTCTTAATAAAATTATTTCTGTTAATAAATGAAAGTAAAACAATCAAAGTACAAAATCACCCATTTTTACAACCCCTGAGGAATTAGTGGATCCAGGCCATTATCATCAACAGCTGCTAATTTCTCAAAAGGAGAGCTAACCACGTATGTACCTGATAAAAGAATATATCACCTTGAGTCTTGCCAAAGGGCTCAAATCGCTGGATCCAGCTTCCAATTTGTCAAGAATACAGAGAAAACAATGTGTTGAACTACACTACACAGGCATGAGCATAATGTGATTCCTGTTGTTCAAATAACTGAAATTTGTCCAGATAAATTAGAAGGAAAAGAAAGATGAAAAGGGAGAGTCTGTGGTTTAAAAGAGGTGTAAGGGGGGCACCTGGGTGGCTCAGTGGGTTAAAGCCTCTGCCTTTGGCTCAGGTCATGATCCCAGTGTCCTGGGATTGAGCCCCGCATCGGGCTCTCTGCTCAGCAGGGAGCCTGCTTCCTCCTCTCTCTCTCTCTGCCTGCCTCTCTGCCTACTTGTAATCTCTGTCTGTCAAATAAATAAATAAAATCTTAAAAAAAAAATGAGAGTTGTAAGGGACACCTGAGTGGCTCAATTGATTGGACTGCTGGCTCTGGATTTTGACTCAGGTCATGATCCTGGGGTCCTGGGATTGAGCTCCGTGTCAGGCTCCATGCTCAGCAAAGAGTCTGCTTGAGGATTCTCTCCCTCCCTCTCCCTTGGCACCACCCCTCGTTCTCACTCACGCATATGTGCATGTGCTCTCTCTCCAAAAAAATAAATAAATCTTTCAAAATAAATAAAAATAGAAGAGGCTTAAAAGGTGTAGTTTTTTTTTGTTTGGTTGGTTTTTGTTTTTTGTTTTGTTTTTTAAGTCTAAGGATGAACACTTGGTTGATAAAGAAGTAGAAAAGAACAAGTACCAGGATGTGGTTACTTTTGGGGAGAAGGAAGGAGCTGTGGTTGAGATGGAACATACGGAGAGCCTCTTGTGGGGCTGGCAAAATCCTGTCTCCTTAACTCGTCTTGACTTGGATGGTAATTACTAGGATGTGTGTCTTATGATATTACAGTAGGCTATATACATTTTATATGTGTGTTGCGGGGGTCTCTATCTCTGTGTGTTTTTAGAATTTAAGTAAGTTTTTAAATAAATTGATAACAAAAGTGATTGCCCAGAAGGATAGTCAAGCTTGGTGGAATCAGTCTTGAATCTTGGAATCTATTTTGGGTCTCTCTCTCTCTAAAAGAATGTTTAATATATTTGAGTTAGCTTGACACATATAAATTGCAGATTATATTTCAGACATAAAACAAGCAGAATTGAAATATAAAGTATATGTAAATATTCTGCATGTCTTAAAGTGCTAAAGAGATATTTTGATAAATGGCATTCATCTTTTTACTTGATAAAAAAGATCACCCAAATAACCTGAAACAATTTTTTATTTGCCATTTTTAGGTATGATAGTAAATTTTCAAGTCATAAGCAACTGTATACTTAATAACATGTGCTGTGATTAACATATATTGTACAGAGAACACTAAGCCATCCTTTCATTAATTCTTTCTTATAACACATGTATGTACTTTTGTTGAGAGTTGTTCTGAAGCTTGGTTTCAGAAGCATGGAGTAACGATGGTCAAGACCATCTAGTCAGACTAGAGATGGTCAACTCTAGTGCCAGGCTTGGTCATTCAAATCACAGCTCTACCTTTTTTTGGCTTTGTGTAAACATAATGAAGGATGATAACCTTTCCCACCTCGGAAGCTTGGTTAAAAGATTAAGTGACTTAGATGTAGACATGCAGAAGAGTCACTGGAATACACCGAATGCTATATAAGCATCAACTATTACTACTTGGCCAAAATCATGTATGCAGTTCAGTCTTTGGAAAGTTATATGGCTGAAAGCCACTTAAACATCCTCATTCCTGGCATCCATGAACTTGGATGTTCTCACTAAATGATTATGTTTTCATAGAGGTCATCATCCTAGTGTGGACAGTAATATAAACAGAGGATGTTGTTCAGATTTTATGGTTTATGTATGCATATTCACTTTTAATATGGTTAGCATGTTAGAGATAACTTGGAGTGAAATCTCTCTATATTCTTTATATCTTGAAATTTTATCAGTTCACAGTATAAATGTGTTTTGTTGCAAGACCTATAAGAGAGGAAGATGTTTAGGACAGAGGGAGAAAGGCAAGAAAGCAAAGAAGGAAAGAAAAGGGGGGAAGGGAAAGGAAGAAGGAAACTCAGGGAGAAAAGGAGCTGCCTCAAGATAATTGATTTGTGGTCCACTTTACTGAAATGCATGTGGCCTGTGACTGTAATTATTTGTGTGATTACTTTATGTAAATACATTTGCATTCCCTAGTGAAAAGACTTTTTTTTTTAAGATTTTATTTATTTATTTGACAGAGAGAGATCACAAGTAGGCAGAGCAGCAGGCAGAGGGAGAGGGGGAAGCAGGCTCCCTGCTGAGCAGAGAACACAATGCCAGGCTGGATCCCAGGACCCTGAGATCATGACCTGAGCCAAAGGCAAAGGCTTAACCCACTGAGCCACCCAGGCACCACCCTAGTGAAAAGTCTTCATTATGATTTTTTTTAAGTGTAAAAATTTATTCAACCAGCACAAAACCAATATGTTGATCTTACCACCACTCCCTACCCCCAGTTTGGGATTCTAAACAGTCATTGATAAACGAAGTATATCCTGTATAAAGAGTTTGGAAAGGCCTTGGGAGACTTTTTTAAAGATTTACATATTTAAATTTTCCATGTTTCCTGAGGGATCCAGACATCAAGAAATATTTACAAATATCCACTGGTTTCCTCTTCTTTCCTGCTGATTTCCTTGTTAAGAACTTTAATGAATAGAAGCCCAAAATGTATCTTAAGAAAGTTGTGCATAAATCTTCTTCCCACCATTAACATAAGACATACCTCATTTTACAAATGTTTCTCAATTACATTATTCCTGAACTATAACAGTGGCATAGCTCTCACTGTTGAAGATAATTGTGGTTCTTTTATATTTTTAACCTTGTATGATTAGTCCTGTGCTAAAATAGGGTTATTTTACCTGTAAACTACCACAAATAGATACAAGAGCTACTTTACATATAAATGTCCCTTCAGAACTGAATACTATTGTGTGCTGATTTGCGGCAGAGTCTGTATGAAGGGAGAGAAAACTAATAAATGCTGTTTGTGAACCAGTAATTAGATTCTCAATGTGGTATAAAGTACTCACAGGAGGTTTGTTCTCAGCCTCATAAATTTGACCATATCTTTCCATTCTAATGCTATTAAGTGACTTAGAGACATGACTAACAGTGAAATAAGCTCCTAAACCAGGGCGGCAAGCAAGTAAGACGGAAATTATGCAGTGATGACTGCCATTCATTTAGGAATTGGCTGTCCCATTTGCTCTTAAATATCAGGCAAACAGCAAATGGAGGGCTGGCTGTTAAACTGTGACTTCAGGGTCACATGGCTTCATACCTCTTGTGCAATTTGCGAAACTTAAAGATTATTAAAGATTTTCACTCGGTTCACTGCAGAAACCATGTAATACCTGTGGTGTTATATAAATATTTGGATGAAAGTATTGTTTCCAATCAATTTATTTCTCATTCTTACTGAATTACCTGAGTCCTCCTACATTCAGTGCTTCTCAAACTAATGTATATCCAGCGCCACAGGAAGGCTTATTAAATACAGATTTATGGTGCCCCCTCCCAGGGTTTCTGATTCTGTAGTTTTGATGGGAGTCTGATCATTTGCACTTCCTGCACTTCCGCAGGTGATGCTGATGCTAACCTGTTATCCGTCCATACTTTGAGAACCACTGACCTCAAACCATGAAACCTCTTGCAATCAACAGGATTCCTTTTAAAAAAAAATTTTTTAATTAAAAAAAAAGCTAAGAAAATAGACATCCAGATTTGGCTGTCACCATTGTTTAGGAAACCCTGTCCTAGTTTACTACATCAAGTATATTGAGGGAAACATTTCCTGTTTTGGGAATTCTGATGGAGCTCCTTTCCTAAAATCTAACAAACATTGTATCAAATGGAGCATATCAAAACCCCATATCAAATGGGGTTTCATTTATATGAGGGAAAACTCTAGTTAATTGAAGCAAATAGAAGAGCCCTCTCATAATCCCAGAAGAATATGTGACACAAATTGCTGTCCTTATTCTGATATTTAATGAACATTTTTTAAATTTTTGTTTTTATTTTTCTATTATAACCCCTAAAAAAAAAAAAAGATGCCATTTCCCATGGGTCTCAGTCATTTATCTTCAACAGTACTGCTTTGTAGTGACTAAAATTAGGGTCAAAGTTACAGTACCCCACTCTCACTCCACTCTGTTTTGTTAACAGATGAAATTTTCAGTGATCATCCCAAGTTTTTATCTAGTCCATGGCTCCTTGTTTTATATTAGGAGGGCTTGACTCTTTTTCTTTTTCACCTTGATTCTGTGGGTCTACTGCCTGGCCCTTACACTGGATTTAGGACGGCAAGGCATCTTCTCTCACTTCTATTTTACTCCTCTTTTATCTTGAATGCCATGTTTTCTCCACTGTGCTTTACCTCAGAACTTTGAGTCATGCTTTCTGCCTCCCCCCACCCAATTTTATTGAGATGGAATTGACCTACAACATTGTGTAAGGTTTAAGACATGATGATTTGCTGCACTTACATATTGTGAAAGAAGTTAACACAGTAGCGTGGTTAGCACTTCTGTCACCTCCCATAGTTACCATTTCTTTTTTGTGGGGAGAACATTTGAGATCTACTTTTTTGTAGATTTTGTAGCTTTCAAGTGTATAATATACTGTTATTAACTATAGTCACCATGCTGTGCATTAGATAGCCAGAACTTAATCATCTGATAACTGGAAGTATGTATGTACCCTGTGACCAACCAACATCTCCCCATTTTTCCACACCCTTTTTTCCGCCTTACCCCCCAGGCAAGCCACCACTATGCTTTTATATGCCTTTATAGATTCCACATATAATGATATCACATAGTACTTGTCTTCCCTTGTGAGTTTTATTTTTTAAGCACAAGGTACTACTGTCTCAGTCTTTCTGTTAGACCTAGTTCTTCTGAATAGGTCTACTCAGTCCTTTGCTACGAAGGGTGATTCCCATCTGAATGATAACCTTCAAGATGTTGACCAGTCACAGAAGAAAATTATCTATGCCATACATAGATAGATCATATTGGGGACAGTCTGTTTTGGCTAAAGCTAAATTTAAGGTCTTTAAAAAAACCTAAATGATAATTTTCTCTATAGTTTTATATAGTTGTCTTTCTGCATATCTGATACTTTCACTGATTTTAATGCTCAGATTGATGGAAAGGATTTGTCTACTATTTTGTGCAGTACTCACAGTATTATTTTCTCCTTCATTTTCTTTTTGGAGAAGAAGTGGAAGTTATTACTTGATCCTTTCCTGTGTATCATCAAATACTACTCTGTGGACACTTTTCCAGAGTTACACTTCAAAAACAAGTGTTATTATGAGTCACTGACCACAGCTGTCTCATTTATTCATGTATTCCAAGTGCCTTGTGCAACTTGGCATGTACTACATAGGCACTCAATAAATATTTGTTGAATAAATGAATTGACATTTTTAAAGGTCAGAATTATAGAAGAGGTTGCTTTCTGAAAGTTTATAATTTAGAAAGTTTCAACTGTGTTGAAGTGTGTGTATGTGTTTGTGTGTGTGTGTGCATGTAATATCTTTAAATAGCATCCAGTGGTGTAAGAGTGGCCACAATGGACAAGATAAATTATGTTTCCTGTTAGTTATTGTATGTTGTATTTTAAAGAGGAAATGCCTCCCAGATTATTTCAGTTTGATATTTTTTAAGCTCTTCTAACAGAAAAGCATTTAATTGTGTAACATTTTGATATTCTGATGATGATTGTTATTAATACAGGCATTGAATTATTTATGATAGTGTAAGAATATATAACGGGTCTATTAAAACATAGCATCATGTAATAGGATATGTGAAAATATTTTAAGACCTCTTACTGTAAATGAAAAATGAAAAGGTGCTTTCAGTAAAGTTAGCATAATACAGGAGTGGGAAACTACAGACACACCCATTCACTTACATTTTTTCTATGGCTGCTCTATGTCTCTCGTTCATGAGTGAATGAATGAGTGAATGACCTCTGAGCAGAAATTCTACTTTTAAACATTTACCCTGAGGAAGTAAGTCATGTATACAAATAAGTATGTCCAGGGAGGTTCATTCCACTGCTGTTTATAATAGCAAGACAATGGAAACCTAAATTTCAAAGACTAGGAGTCTAAGTTCTGGTATATCTACACACTGGGATACTATGTAGCTTTTTTTAAGAAAATGTTACAGAAATGTGTATGTTTATATCAAACAGAGATCAGCAAAAGATAGCACTCTGGCCAAATTCATCCTGAGAACCTTTTTTTTTTTTTTTTACTACCAGAGCTAAGAATGGTTCTTACATTTTAAGGGATTAGAAAAGAAAAAAATCAAAACCCATGAGAGAGTATGTAGCTGGTACTTATAATCTGACCCTTTACAGAAAATGTTTGCTGACCTCTGATATGGAATGTTGTATTTGATGTAGATCAAATTGCTGCAGATGGATTTAACACATTACAAAATATTGTATATGGAATGCTGCCATTTTTTCAAAAATAATACCATTTAAAAGGATAGATACTTAAGACGTTAACTATCGTTGAATCTAGGTGGATAGGATTATTGGGACTCTTCTTTGCCTGTTTGTCTATGGTTTTTCAGTACTGAGAATATATTCATTGTGTAATAAATAAGAAAAATTAAAAATTTAATTTTGGTGTTAGGGTAAAAAGAATGGGGAATGAGAAGGAACTTCTGAGTTCTCAGGTGCAAAGGTATAGTTCTCCATTCTGCAGTTATGGCAGCTGAGGCTAAGAAGTTAAATCAACTTGTTTAAGGAGGCACAAATGTAAAACAAAAATAGCACTGCT
The DNA here is from genome assembly GCA_004024625.1 of Mellivora capensis. Lineage (NCBI taxonomy): Eukaryota > Metazoa > Chordata > Mammalia > Carnivora > Mustelidae > Mellivora > Mellivora capensis. The sequence continues at coordinate 6,919 of PISX010001172.1, read as the reverse complement.
GCCAAATTATTGTTCAGCAACATCACCATTTGATAACTTAAAATGTTTATCCTTTAGCTGGCATAGTTATGAACTCTGTGCCCAAAGGCAATCGAAAGGTGTGCTTTATATGATAAAGGAGGGTTATACAGAAATCAGAACCACCAGATTAGTGGAATTAGATGTAGAACCAGATGGGTTTACATTTGCTTAGAAGGAAAACAGAGTAGCTTACGTTTTGCATTTTTTTAAAAAAAGCAAACAAAACCTATGTGGAGTTTGGTATTTAGTTCACTTAGCAAATTTGAAAACTATGACTGCTAAGTAATGTACTACTTCTGCTTTTTCACACCTGTAGAGTAAATAGTTCAAATTTAGTCACCTGAGACAAAAAGGGCACATTTGCTGAAGCTCATGCCCTTCACCATAAGATAAACATGGAAGAGACATTTGACTTATCCTCGGGCTCTGGAACAGACAATTGTTTACAAAATTAGTCAGCAGATTAGAAAGAGAGCAAATACACTACAACATTGAGAAGTCTTCACTGTAATGAACTGATAGCTAATAACAGAAGGAAGCTGTATGACTACAGAAAGCAGACATAAAAGCTCAGCAGTTTTGGGACCATTTAGTGTATGGACAAAAACGGCTAATATCCTTCAATTATTCCTGGGGGAGCCACTATCTCATAGCAAAGAAAATCATGATGCTAACTATTATTGCTCTTTAAAAAGCACGTGTGCCCTTAATCACATTTAATCATCTTGTGATTTGGGAAAACAATTCCCCATTCACATATTTAGAAACTGAGGCACAGAGTGGGCTAAGCGGGTACTCAAGCTCTTACAGCTCTGTCAGCAGATGGCAGGGAACTCAATCTCTGTCCCAACCCAGTGGCCGCGTGTGATGCAAAGGCTGAATCAGCAAGACAGGATCCCTGTACATTTCACTAAATCAAAAGAACAGATCAACATGTTCTTAAAGCCAATACAAATAAAAAGGTTAAACTATAAATATTTTGATGTACTTTAGAGGTGAGATTTGGTATCTAGAAAAATCCCTGTCATGGAATGTCTTATAACTCAAAAATGCCAAGGAATCACACTATGCTTGGATAGATGAGGCTGTCATTTTCTTCTTATCTTTACCAAGCTGGGATTTTGTATATTTTAAATGAGTTGTGATATTTACTTGCAAATGTAATAGTAAACAGAGCAGTCCCTGTTTTAACACTATGATAGCACATACCAGCAATCTTTATGGGTTCCACAAATTCTATTGGAATTCATAGCCAGATAGGGTAGATGTTTTTATAATTTCTCGTCTCTTTAGCAAGTATTATGTTTTCTTTAAAAAGGTGTTTTCTTTTTGGTGTGAACTGTGTGTTTATGCACTACATGGCACACTTAATATTAAATATTATTAGCAATATACTGCGTATTTTTCAATACTTCATGTAGGCAAATTGCCCATTTTTTAAACCTAAACTGAGAAAGGAGCAGCTCAACAGTCCATCTCTGAGCACTGTCTAATGGCTTGGACTATTATGCTGTTATTTATTGCTCATTGATGTTTTAGAGGTTAGATAGCTAAAGTAACACAATATATGGTACACCTAGGGATAATTCTAAGGGCAAGAGCTGTTAGAATTTCCATGTTGAATGTATGTTAGAAGAGGGACCTATAACTTCCTATCATCATACTATTTACTTTGTCCGGTCCCCATAATGCACCATTTATCTGTACAATAAATATACTTTCTTCTTGAGAAACAGTTTTTTAAAGGACCCTAATTATTTCTCAGGATCTTTCCTCTATCACACAGCCAGTATAATATTTCTTGGTATTGTTATTTATGTATCTTTACCCCTTTCAATTCAGAGAGTTCCATAACCATCGAGTACTACTGCCTTTCTCCCTGCCCCATTCATCAAGACCCTGATTCAGAAATTCTTACACTTGTTTCTTTACACTTGTTGTAAATGGAAGGTACTAAGATGGTTAAGTGTTGGGACTTCATTGACCCAATGATGTGCTCTTTTAACCAGCACTTCACCTTGTGTCCCTGATATTTAAGATTGATGAACTTGTCTTGCTTCGTCTGTTCTTTCTTACCATTTTCTAGGCCCTATAAATCTACCTCTCCACCCTGCTGTCTGTCAAGCTCCTTCCTCTCCCCTTCTGCTTTATCTCCTATCCTCCACCACATTAATGCAGGATGTGCACAAACAGGTACATACCTACCCCCAAATAAACACCCACTTGCACCCACATAAGTGCTACCTCTCCAATCTTACCTTGCTCCCGGAACCTAACTCAATCTCTTGCTTTGTCTTATTCCCATAATTACAGCCTAAATCACTCAATTTAGCCTCTACTTGTATGTTAGTTCGTATTACTGTTTTATTGTGTATATTTTATGTTTATATAGTTTTATATGTCTGGCTTGCCTTCTTGGTTATAAGCTCCTTGAGATGAAGGATCCTTTTTTTTTTTTTCCTTGTATGTCTCTCTTATAGCCTTTATCACATTGGGAAATATGTAGTAGTAAGTGCTTCTTAAGTCTTAGATCCAGATCCTGTGAAGCAGAAAAGTACCTCAGAAAGTTTCTTGTTTACTGCCCACATTGTACATAACAGAAAATTGGAGAAGTGAAATGACCCACCTTCACTGTGACAGAATCGAAAAGTAGCACACTCTGAACTAAAACCTAGGTCTCCTGATTTCCTGTGCAACATGCTTGTTACCAGGCTACTTTGACTCTGGCTTATGCTCTGGGAAAATGTAGGACCAGTTCCAGGAGTAAGCAGTGGTGTTTGCCTACCTTCAAACAACAGCCTAAAATTCTCCTTAGGATTTCTCCCCATTTTTCATTTTGCTCTCTTAACTTTATAATATCTTCCCTATTCGGGAGCTTGGGAATGAAATTGGAGCCCTCAGGAAAAAAATCAGTATCAAGATGCAATTTTATTAATTCATTTATCAACATTTATTCATTTTGACTAGGGGACATTATAAAAGCAAACTTAAAAAAAACTCACTGTTAATTTTCTCATGAGAATAAATATTTTTAAAAAGCTAGCTAGGTCAAAAATGCCTATTCAGTAGGGCATTCTATATCCAGATTTTAAAATTATACTTACCAGGTTTTTTTTTTTTTTTCATTTCACTTATTAACTGTGTGCTCTCATACATTAGAAAATCCAGTCTGAGGTAGGTAGCATTGATTCTTTTTCATTGTGACTCATGGTTACTGACAGGTAGGCATGCATATCCTTTGTATTTTGAATAATCCAGTTGGGGAAATCTTAATGCTTTAATTTTTCAGGAAAATGAAGAACATTCTTTTCATATAATTGCCTAAAGACTAAAAACTGAACTACGCTGAATCATAAAGAAGAAAAACAAAACTGACAAAAGTATTCATCTAATTTATAAATTCAAAAAATGAAGTTCGTAATGCAATTTGACAAATACAACAGATAATTCATATTATTTAGAAAAACCTCATTTTGGGGTTTTAATTAATTGCAGAGAGAATGCAAAGATTAGAAAAAGGCAGTAAAAGTTGTGTGCACATGTACATACAAGAGACTCACAGAGGAGAGTCTCTCTGGATCAGAAGAATTACCTGCATGTGGGATGGCATGAAGCTGCCATTCCTTTGGCTACACTAGTGTGGAACTATCCCACATCAGAGCATTTACTCAGGGGAATAGGGTCTCTGTGAACCTCAGTTTCATCTATATATCAAGATTATGGAACTAGATGACCCCTGATTTCCCTTCCACCTCTAAATTTCTCCTGGATTAACTATTTTTATATATCCTTATTCGAACATTTAAACCTTTAGCAGTTCAGCTCTAAATTAAAAAGCCAGAGTAGCTCAATAAGTACTTATGGGTTGAATGATTAAGTCTGGCCCATAAAATGTGTGTTAATCAACTCAGCTAACAATATATAGGTTATTTCAGTTATTTTCAGCCAAAGACATGTATCATATCTGAGGCATCTTGTGCTGAAAGCTTTATGTAGTGAGAATGAGTAATAGGCAAATGCTGCTTATACTAATGGAGAGTTAGTGTTTGATCTTTTCACAGTGAAGTTTTCAGCATAAGCATTTGAAGAAAGACTTTGATATTGATCTTGTGCTTCAAATTTAAGCATGTCTGAACTGAAATGGGTTCTTTCCAGAGCCAGAGCCGTCTGTTCTTATTCCTTTCCTCATTCCTTACTCTTTGCTCTGGCATGTAAATATTCCTGTACAGTTCTTCAGGGATCTGCAAACTAGAAAGGCAAGAAAAAAATTTTTTAAAAAGCCATACATCTTGCCCCGGAAAAAAAAAAAAAAAAAAAAGCCATACATCTTGTTTACAGCCTTGTCTAATCCTATCTGTGAAGATAAAGTAAAAAGAGAGAAATGTTTTTATCTGATAGGTTCTAAAATCTGAAGTTTTTAAAACATTGATCAAAAACAGCAATAAGACTGATGATGTTCCTTAAATGTAATGAAAAGATGTAGTTTTGGTGCAGTTATTTTGAAATTCTTAACTTGAGACCATAAAAGTTTTGTTTTGTTTTGTTTTTATGTAAACCTGTTAGTTAGCTTCATGCTTGAAGGATTATTTTAGAAACTATGTCATCATATTTTTCCACCCTTTTTTCAGCAGATTATATTAGTTTTGTTTTGCTATAGATAGAATCTCTGTGATGCAGGATCTTTTTGAAGATTCCTTTTGGGTCCTAAGATGTCTGCCCATCTCAAATTGATGGGTACAAGTTGCACAAAAAACTATTTAATTTTAATGATTATTTTTAAAAAATAAAGTATCTTCTATTTCAGCATGGATTGCATTTTATTAACTGTCATTTTTCTTCTTGCTCTATTTGTAAAATCCTCCCCACCAAATGTAAGTATCAATAAGCCCTGGAAACCAAGACTGACTAAGAATTTGGTGGCAAATTAACACTTCCTCTCTTTATAAAAATGGTAATAGTTTTGGGGTTTTGCCAGTCTCATTTTAGTACTAGATCTGTGACTTCTGAATACTAGTTTTTCTGTAAATCAAAAATAGAAATTACCAGCCCCCATCTCCCATTTTGTTGGGGAATCCAAGAACCAGAAAAGTTAGGTGATGCACCCAGGCCCCACACTGAAACCATAGCAGAGCCCGTGCTAGTATCCAAGTGCTACCCAGGTCCAGTGCTACCTCCAGCTCTCCAGTTTGCACCAAAGAGCCATTTAAGTATGTCTTTTGTGATCATTTGCCTTTCAGCACATTGTCCAGGATGTGCTACTTAGAACTTAACTGTTCTTTAGAATGATTGGTGACATTTCTCCTTCATTCTTTTAATAGTATTAATTAAACAAGCTAGTTTGTAATTTTATTACATACTCACCATTTTAGGTAGAAAGATGTTCTCTTTGAGAATCTGGATTCCTCCTCCCAGTAACTTCTCTTCATATCTCAGGAGGAGATAACAAATCAAACATTAAGAATCAGGATTGATTCAGGCTCACATATGATTTCATTTAAAGTATCAACACATTAATTAATGGTTTCACCCAAAACTATTTTGTAATTGTGCCCAAGGTTGATACTTTATAATGTTTGACATAGTTAATTATTTGCCAACCATATAAACTAATAGAATAGGTTGGAGTACTTTGCAAGCACTTGAATATTCAGTGGTTTCTCATTACAGTGCCTCAAGTGTATTTATTAATATTGGATTGATTCATTCATTCACTTATTAAATGAACATTTAATGAGTACCAGCTACTTTCCTGGATACTAGATAGACATATATAGCAACAAAGAAGACAGTCCATGCCCGTGTGAAGCTTACAACTAGTGGGATTGTCAAAAATAAACAATCAGTTAATTTGGGATGTGATAAATAGTGGAGCAGAAATGAACAAGATGACATGATGAACATAGATGAGATGGCTAACTTTACATGGGATTGTTAAGAAATACCTCTCATAAAGGGGGACATGGAAGCAGATTCCTGAAGCTAAGAATGAATGAGGCATACAGAGAACTAGAGAGCCAGCAAAGGCAGACTAGGGAACCTCAAGATGGAAGGGTCAACTGAGAATGTAAATATCCTCCCATACACTACTCATAGGAATACTGTGGTGATAGCAATAAATTTAAATACAAAATGGCCTAATCTGGAAAAAAAAAAAAAAAGCCTAATCTGGATATTAGGATATGTGTAAGCAATGAAGGAGAAATGGAAGTCTTTTTCTCTATTTTAGAAAGAAAAGAAAATTACTTGGGTATACAAGAGAGTCACACAAGGAAGCATGCAGAGACCCATATCTTGCTTCCTATAATCAAATGCTGCCTTGTGTGATGCCTGTTGTCACTGTAGGCGTTCACAGAAGGCAAAGATCTCTTTGCCTCTTTGGAGTTGGGACTTGGCCTGAGCCTTAAGGAATGGGTGAATTTGGTTTGGCCAGCAGTGGCAGTAAAGGGTGTTTCAGGGTGAGAGAACTATGTAAGCATACTAAGGTAGCACCGCCAAAAAAAAAAAAAAAGTAATTATGCAAAAAGAGATGTGAACTAAGCTTTATTGTGGTAATCAGTTCACAGTGTATACATGAACCAAATCATTGTGTTGTGCACAATGTTACATGTCAATTATATCTCAAGAAAGCTGGGAGGAAAATGATTTTTTTTTTTAAAGATAACTAAAGTGGACTGAACTTGAATGAGTGCTTGAGACCATGATGCCCTTCAACAGACGAATGGATAAAGAAGATGTGGTCCATATACACCATGGAGTATTATGCCTCCATCAGAAAGGATGAATACCAGACTTTTGTAGCAACATGGACGGGACTGGAAGAGATTATGCTGAGTGAAATAAGTCAAGCAGAGAGAGTCAATTATCATATGGTTTCACTTATTTGTGGAACATAACAAAT
>PISX010001171.1:54575-210708 GCA_004024625.1 Mellivora capensis | reverse complement strand
GAGGAGAAGGGAGTTGAGGGAAATTGGGGGGGGAGATGAACCATGAGAGACCATGGACTCTGAAAAATAACCTGAGGGTTTTGAAGGGGCGGGGGGTGGGAGGTTGGGGGAGCCTGGTGGTGGGTATTGTGGAGGGCACGCATTGCATGGAGCACTGGGTGTGGTGTAAAACTATGAATTCTGTTACGCTGAAAAGAAAAAAAAATAAAATTAAATTTAAAAAAAAAATAAGACTAGGGGGTCGTCAGTTGGGTGGCTCAGCTGGTTATCTGTCTGGGATCATCTACTCTTGATCCCAGCTCTTGATCTCAGGGTCATGAGTCCATTACACTCCGCCTGGAGCCTACTTCGCAAACAAAGAGACAAACAAGAATACTGTGATTAGCCCAGTAAAAATGTTTTGTTTGGGCTTTTTCCTTTGTATTAAATATCTGTATGCATACAGATATTTAAATAGGTATTTGTGACTTCAGTATGTTTAGAAACGGTGTTTCCTGTAGGATCAACTCCCATATTGTACCTGTATAATCTGCAATTATAAGTAACTGTTGTTTTTTGCTGTAAAATCTTAAATAATAATGAGGACATATTTCTATTTAGTAGCTGGCTACAGAAATCTGTATTTTAAAAAATAACTGTGTTCTGTTCTTAAATACAGCCCATTTCATGCAGACATCAACATCTACTAAATAGTGCACCTGGTGTTTGTGTTGTGTGTTTACTGTCTTTTTCACACAATAGTCTTTCATATATACTCAATTATACTCCTACTCATTACTAAGGATGATCGTGGTTGCTGACTACACAGTCTTGCTACGTTAGTTATTTGGTCAAGCAAGTAAATAATTCAAAGCTTTTAGTTCTGTGAAACTTGCTGTGGCTGAAGAGCCATTCTGTCATAACTAATTTCAATGTATGATAATCATTTTTATAATGCACTGAAAACCTCATTTTGTTCTTATCATAAGTATAATATTCTGTAAGATTTAGGACAGGCGATGTTATTTTAATATTTGGAAAGATCATTAGTTCTCAGTATTTAACTTTGGGTTTTAAACAGGACTAAAGTTTGACATGAAAAGAATTTAAACGTTTGTAGCAAACCACATGTCCTTATATTTACTAATTCTGGAGTGGTGGATAGTACAGACTGTATGTAGTTCAGGCATGTTGAAATTAATCAAATTTAAGGAGAAAATTCCTGAAAGTCTTAGTCTGTAATAAAGCCCATGAATATAATTTATCTAAATTATAGGCCATTTTTTTTTTTAGTAATTGTTTATTTGAAATATTTGGGTAAATTATTCAAAATGTTTGGATTTTTTTAGTGTTATAGACTTAGGATTTGGACTTGTTATTTTGAAAATCATGCCAGTCACCAAGAATTTATTAGGCCAGACTTTCTGGTAATAATTGTTGGAGCCTTGGGGATACTTTGTGCAGTTAAGGTTTCTTTCGAAAGTAACTCAGCCTCTTTGTCCTGCAACAACAGGATTAGATGGCCGGCAATTTCTCTTTTACTTCTGGAATTACTATTGATTTGTTGATTTAGTGTATTTTTAGGCAAGTCATGCAACTTGTTATTTTTAAGACTGAATGAAATAAAAAGTTTTAAAAATTCTTAGAAAAAGGAATTATGTAATTATGAGGTGGCATTATTCACTTATCTTATTTGGGTAGAGGTCTCATGTAGAGAGTTCTCTCAAATGTACAACTACAATAGTAAGTAAAAATTTAGTAATTTCCAACTTTCGGTAAGAGAACCAGAGATACAGATAATATTAAAACCATTTATGTTTCAGAATATGCTGTGCTACTTTTATTTGGATAGAGAAAAAATTAGGAAAAGCTGGACATTTATATAACCTTAAAGAATTAACTTTTCTCCTGATTTCTCTTGTTTAGATCTTTTGCTGTTCCTTAATGTCTCTAATGGAGTTTTGTCTATTTGATACATCTAACTGGCTTAAGATCAGACATCTGTATTATGTACGTCACTGGTTATGTTTTTACCATAGTAGGCAAGTGATAATTTTGCTTTAAGATGTTTTCTTTTTACACATCCACTAAGACTTAAGAAGAGACTCAGTTACTTCATAAGTAAACTTTGTCCAGGGCACTATATACTGTAAAGAGAATTAGTGCTAAGAGGGAATAAATAAAACAGCCCTTCCTTCGAGATTTTTTTTTTAATCTAGTACTAAGAAACAATGTACTTAAAGTAAGATAGAGGGTTAGAACCTAGAGTTTAAGAATTGCCATGATAGCTGTTCACCTTCTAACTTAAGTGGTTTTCAGAGTGTGGTTTGGGGACCACTTTTGATCTCCAGGACCCTCGTGGAAGGGGTCTACTATGTCAAAACCATTCTCATAATAATTCAAAAAAAGTGCTATTTGCCTTTTTTAGCCTTATTCTTTCACAAATGTACAGTGGGGTTTTCCAGGAGTTACATAATGTGTGATGATGTTATCACCCTGACAGCAAATGGAATGTGAGCTTGTGTATTCTTGTGTTTAAAATAATGTTATTTTGGGGGGCACCTTGGTGCCAGAGGGAGAGAGACAAGCAGACTCCCTGCTGAGCAGGAAGCTGTGGGTGGGATGTGGCTTGATCCCCGGAAGAGGATTATGACCTGAGCCTGAAAAGAAAGATGCTTAACCAACCTAGCCACCCAGGCGCCCCTAAAAGTGTTATTTTTAATTTCTACTGTGGTAAATGTATGTATAAACCATATAAACAGTCGGTCTTTATATTCCTTAATTTTTTTAAATGTGTAGGAGTCCTGTGAGCAAAATACTTAAAAACTGCTGCTCTAATGTTATTTATTTTTAGCATATGGGAAGGAGATATCCCTGTTGCATCGCTCTCTGAGTCAGCTTTAATGAACATTACATACATACATTATTTTCAATTGATTTATAGTATTTACATCTTGGTGTTATAAAGAGCACAGGTTTGAGTGGATCTGTTGCAGTTATGATTATGAAAGCCACTTGAACTTCCTCATCCTTAGCTTCTTCATATGTAAATAAGACTTACAGTGTTACACATTGTTATGAGTCATGAGAATCAAGGATGTATATGAAAGTATTATATAATTCACAGACATGCTAGAAATCAATAAAGTAGTAATTTTTGTATTCTTTTATTCAAAGGTGTGTGTTGGGGGAGCTGATAGAGGAGTAGGAGTTTGGATTTGAAGATGGTTCTAATGGTTCTGCCTTTTCTCCCCCTGCTTTGTGAAAGCTGAGAATTTCAATTTTATTGATCATAGGCTATGGTAAGGGACCCTCATGTGTGAGTTGTGATGAACATAAAAAGACAGAAGATTTATCAAACATGTTCAAGAGGATTACTTTGGTTGCTGAGTGGCTCATCTCATTTGATACTGTATCTCTCCCATGCATAGGATATCAGTTACCATTGAACTCAAAGGTGAGTTCTATTATGAGGGACCTGTGGCCTCTGTTACCACTCTTTTATTCAGTGTATACAGTGTATATCTAAAACCACATCAGAAAATTGTGAAGCGTTTTAGATCTTGATTCTTCTGTCCAGAATTAGGACTTTGGATAAAAGTGAATATTTCGTATTAAGTAGAGGATAGGTGGATGATCAGGAAGAAATTTTTATAACCGTTGTTGTCTTTATTCTTATTAGTTTCATAATTATTCATGGGTACTTTTTTCTCCTTTCAAGTACAGGAATTAAAATCACTTTCCCAAGTATAGACTCTGTCAGCATGGTACACACCTAGGAATTCCATAAATAGAACAATTCTCCATAGGTTTCCATAAGTCAGTGTCTTTTACTATATTCAGCTTTAATATATGCTTCAGTTATAAAGCTTAATGATGGAGAGGCAGAAGAGTAACACCTGAGGTAGGGAGGCATGCTGGCTGTTACTAGTTTCCCTGTAAGTTTGCAAAACTGTTGTTTTGTTGTAAACAGTTGTAAAAAGTTGTTAAATTGCAAGTTGATATTCTCAGAACACAATTTTTAAAAAATCAACTGGTGTTGATGACTGAAATCATGGCCATATGGAATCTAATCTCCAAGGAAGGCCAACAGCTATGACCTTGAACATCATACATGTCATACATGGTGAATGCTGACTCCTGAAATGGTTGTTTTTGGAAGGGAAGGAGTTTGCTCTGTGGTATGTCTCTAGGAGACCAACCTTAAAATAGATAAATAGAAAGTTTGGTAGGAAATATTTCTGGAGCACCTCCCTGTGCCTAATGCTTTATGTGAATCTTCTCATCTAATCCTTACAGTAACCTTACAGTATAGGTAATAATTATTATCTTACTTTTACAGATGAAGAAACTGAGGCTCTCAAAGTTGAAGTAGCTTGCCCAAGGTCTTAAAGCTAGCAGATGTAAGAACCAAAATTCAAAACCCAGCACTGACTCTAAAACCTGTGTGCTCAACAGTGCCTTAAACTGCCTTTTCAAAAAGGAGCTGAGGAGTAAGGGATGCTGATTGCTTCTTATTCGTTAACGTAATTTTTATAACAGCTCTGTCAGCTGGTTGTAGTTTTTCCTATGAGGAAACTGAGGCTTAAAGTCAGAGTATGCCCATGGTTATGTTGCTAAGACATGGCAGAACAGGATTCCAAGCCAAACTGTTCAAGCTCAAGAGTCTGCTCTTACCCACTATTCTCCAATAGCTGTCATGTATGTTTCTTTTCTTCCGGCAGCTCACAATTTAGTTGGGAGGAGGGGTTGGTGTGAGGGAGAGCTAGAGAGAAATAGGTGAACAGGGTGATTAGTGCATAGGGCTTTTAGAACAATGGTGGACTAACCACACAGAACTCCCAATTGCCTCTTAAGAGCTGCTTGTTCTCTCTTCCTCAGGCAGGATGTAGTGTTGTTTGTATACCTGAGCATGAAAAAAGACTCTAGTCTGAATGCCTGACTTTGGTCTCTCTATTCTCAAGTAAGCACATTTGTGGGAAGGCATGAGATGACATTGGAGCTGACCAGCTAAAGAATAGTTTATCTTTGGACACAGGGGAATGGGATAGAAGTATAGTGTTATGGGAGAAATAGCAAAGGAACTGGAATCAGGACATTGTATGGTTATCTTTAGGGATCCAGTGAGGCAAAGGGGAAGCCAGTTTGATAAGACTTAGAAGAAAACCAGAATTTGTGTGTCTGTTACACGACAGGAACTCCACTAGGTGTTTCACATGTGTGAATTCTCTAAGTCTTGTAATAGTCCTATGAAGTAGTTTTTTATTAAAAAAAAAAAAAGCAGGCTTTTGTTTGGGATTTTAAAAATACTCTTTTTAAGAAGAAGAAACCTAATTTGGGAAATCACAATCTTCTAAGTAACCAGTGAAAATCTGAGCCAGGCCAGGGGGCAACACAAACCAACAGTGGAAGAGACATCTTAGAAATACCACAGAGGGGAATAGAGGTGGAACTGATCAGTTGTGAAAAGGAAAAGAGTAGAGTGTAACTGCAGGTTCCCCAGTGTCTGTGAAATCCACAATGCCAGTAAGAAAATAGAAGGGAGCAAGTTTGAAGAAAAGGTGTCTAAATTACTTTTAGGCATCAATATGTAGAACTTGGAGAAACAGTGAGAGCAAATGACGTTGCTAAAAAAAAGTATAGAAGAGAAGGGAGACAGGAGGAGAGAACTGAAGTTGTTTTAATGTGCAGAAAAAAGCCCTTTTAATTCTTCCATTATGGAAAATTTCAAAATTACTCAGAAGTTAAGAGAATAGTTCAGTAAAACCCCATAATCCATAGCAGTCATTAATTTATGGCCACTTTTGACCATCTCTGTGCCCCACACTCCCCTCCCCTGATTATTTTGAAACAAATCTTTAAGAGTTGGGATTCTGTGATTCTGACTTTTGTGTTGTTTTCATAATACCCTGCCTCCTTGACAAGGTCTTGTCCAGCTTCTGACTATTTCTGAGATAGAAAGTATGCAGTGCAGTGAAATAGCTGTGCCGTTTTTTTTTTTAACTTGCTCTAATTATTAGTAAATTTTTCCTTTTATTGAGCTGAAAATGAGCAGATTTATTATTTTGGCAAAGACACACAAGCCCATGCTGAAGTCAAGAGTAGATTTAGACCTCAGACTATTTATATTGGGTTTGTAGTAAACCCTCTTTCTCTAAAGATCACAGTGTTTGCAAACAGTTTTACTGCTGCCATGTGATTGAGATGTCACCAGCTGGCGTTCAGGGTGCTTCTAGAGCATTCTTGAAAAAACATCTTAGAGAAAAAAAGTATTTTAGACATTAAAAAAGATTCAGATCCACAGAAGAAGGCTTGGCTTCTCTTGTAGGTGTAAAATTTAAATACTGTATATTTTTTAAATGTTACCAAAGTAATGTACATTTTTAAATTAAACATGGTATTTCTTTTAAACTTCTACAGAAATACAACTCACCCCTTAAAATGTGCACTAATTATAAAATTCAGTTCAGTGCATTTTTACAAAGTGAACAGAAGATACAAAGTGAACAGAAGAGCATTCAGAACAAGCAAATAGAATATTACCAGTCACTACCCTCCCTGCTGTGCCTAAGAGTAGCTACTATCTTTACATCTACCACCATTGCTTTAGGGTTGGTTTTATTTATGTTTTTGAACTTTATATAAATTGAGCCATACTGTACACACTCACTGTTTTTCTAGATTCTTTACGTAGTGCAGCAGTACATTTGTGAAATTAATCCATGTCATTGTGTATGGTGGTAATTTGTTGTATTTGCTGTGGAGTATTCCACTGTGTGATTGTACCTTAGTTTATCCTTTCTGTTTTTGAGGAACCGTTGGATAGTGCTGTTATGATTATTGTTATACATTTGTGGGCATTTCTATTGGCTATATCTAGGAGTAGGTTTGCTGGGTCATAGGTTATGTATCTCTTCAGGCTTAATAAATATTACCACGGAGTTTTCAGAGTAGTTCTGATAGTCTACCCTAGCAGTTTCACATCTTCTCCAGCACTTGGTATTGTGTTTTCATTTTAGTTAATGTACATAATTTAAAAATCGAATAAAAAAGGACTTAAAATGAAAGTCAGCAGTTACTTCCCTAAACCCTCTACTTTTCCTCACCTAAGTCATACTCTTCAGAAGCAACCATTTGTAACTGTTTCTGGTTTGTTTGTTTTTTTAAGATTTTATTTATGTATTTGACAGAGATCATAATTAGACAGGCAGGCAGAGAGAGAGGAAGGGAAGCAGGCTCCCTTCTGAGCAGAGAGCCCAATGCGGGGGGGCGGGGGGGGGATCCATCCCAGGACTCTGGGATCATGACCCGAGCCAAAGGCAGAGGCTTTAACCCACCATGAGCCACCCAGGTGCCCCACTGTTTCCGTTTTTAACAGCTTTTAAGAGGCACTGATTAAGAACACAGATTTGGGAGCCTGACTACTTAGATTCTTACTTTGGCTACACTGCTTACTAACTGTATAACCTTGAGCAAGCTGCTTAACTTCTGCATCTCCGTTTCCTCACCTACAAAATGGGAATTATGGTATTCATCTCATAGACCTGTTGTAATAATCATGTAATACTCTTTATACAGTAAGGACTTGGTAAAGTTAGCTTTGCTAATTAATTACGGTGTATTGCTCAACAGTGTTGTATTGTGGTTCTTGATTTAACAATTTCAGACATTGTCTATTGATTAACTTCTTTCTGAGGTAGGTAAGGATTTAGCTAGGTGAAACCCTCTCTTACCTTCCCTCAACCTTCTCCTAATCTAGGTTTGTTGGTTTTTTTTTCCCCCCCAATGAATTTTATTTATTTATTTACTTATTTGACAGAAGAGAGCACAGGTAGGGGAAGCATCGGGGAGAGAGAGAAACAGGCTCCTTGTTGAGTGGGGATCCCGACTCGGGGCTCAATCCCAGGACCTAGAATCATGACCTGAGCTGAAGGCAGACATTTAACCGACTGAGCCACCCAGGCACCCCTTCTAAGCTAGTTATATCATTGTTTTCAATACATAAACTGAACTACATGCTTATTTATATATAACTGATGACATTTATGTTCTGTTCAGAGTTGTCTTCCTTGACTAATCTGTGTGTTTACATTGTTACTACGTCTGTATAATTTTTCTTTATTGCAGAGCTACCTAATATGCAGATTTATGTTTCCTTCTCTATATTCTAATTTAAAAGTCTTTGTGCCATTCAAAGCAGTATGTCCCTAAAACTAAGTTTGGATTCTTTATTTTTTACCTAGTTGCCTTAACCAAATTTTCAAGATTTAAATGAAACATTAACCTCCCCTCTCATTCCTTCTGCCTCTCTTGTCTATTCCCCTTATTTCCTAGAGATCTTCTTGGAGCCTTCTTCACCTGTTCCAGACCAGACTTCTCTCTTGGCTTGGCACATACCTGTCTTCAGAGTGTAGGATATCCTTGCTTTCTGGACTTGAATCCACTGTTTTCTGGATCATTTTCTTCTTTTTTGCTTTATGCCCTTATTTTGCTGGCATTTATTTTCATGCAACTTTGTAATAAAGGATGCAGTCTTCAGCAGTCTCTTTTCTTCTGAACTTGTTTCCTTATCTGTGTGAAATGAAGAAACAATTTGCAGCTGTGCTTCACCATGTTGCTTTATGGATCAAGAACAATAATATATGTGAAACTATGAGTGTCCTTACTGGGTGGCAATCAAGCCAATCTCAGGAACTATAGACCAGGCTCAGGAGTTACATTTGAGTTCTGTTGTGGACTGAATTGTGTCCCCCAAAATTCCTGTGTTGAAGCCCTAACCTTCAGTGTAATGGTGTTTAAGGTAGGGCCTTTCATGAGGTAATTAAGGTTAAGTGAGGTCATAAGGTTGGAGGCTTAATTCAGTAGGACCAGTGTCCTTATAAGAAGAGGAAGAAACATCAGGAGTGTTATGTACAGAGAGTAAAAGCCATGAGAGGACACAGCAAGAAGGTGCCTGTCTGCAAGCGGAGGAGACCTTACCAGAAACCAAACCTCCTGGTACCTTAACCTGGTACCTTGGACTTTCAGCCTCCAGAACTATGAGAAAATGAATTTCTATTTTTTAAGCCACACAGTTTGTGATACTCTGTTTCGCAGCCCTAGCAGACTAATTAATATAAGTTCCAGTTTTGGCTTCAGTGTATAGTATTTGTGAGACCTCTAAGACCTAGTTAGACGTTAGAATGCCCAGTTTTGGGGTGGTTGTAAGGATTAAGTGAGCAAATAAGTGGCTTTTAGTCAATACGTGATCTGGTAACTGTTTAATAAATCTTTGTTTTTTGTAAGCCTTAAAAGGGGCTATAAGTTATTTTATGCTTTTTTTTTTCTTATTTAATCAGATAATTCTAACCAAACATTTACATACCAAAGCTACAAAAAGAAATTATTTCTGGGTAAACTGGATTGGGGTTTTTCTTTACAGTTTTATTCAGGTGTAATTCATATTTCACAAAATTCACCTGTTGAAAGCTTACAATTCAATGATTTTTTTTAGTATATTCACAGATCTGTACAACCATCACCACAGTCCCTCTTAGAACAGTTTTATCACCTCAAAAATAAAACCCCCTGTCCTTCAGCTGTTCTCTTCCTAACCCTCATATCACCCCAACCGTGAGTACTAATGTACTTTCTGTCTCTATAGATTCTCTATTCTGGATTTTCATATGAATGGAATCATATAATTTGTGGCTTTAGGGCTTACTGGCAGCCTCTATTATTTCTTTTACTATTTGTTCTGCTCCCCTCCCTCTCCTCCTCTCCCCTCTCCTTCCCTCCCTTTGGCATTCCCATTATGTGTGTGTTGGTGTACTTAATGATCTCCCAATTTCTCTAAGGGTTAGTTCATTTTTCATTATACTTTTTTCTCTTTGTTCTTTGGCTTGCATAACCTTTGTTGCTCTATCTTCAAATTCACTAGGTCTTTTCTTCTGCCAGGTCATATTTATGGTTGAGAGCCCTTTTGGTGAATTTATTTCAGTTGTTAGTTTTCAACTCTGGAATTCCCACTTTCTTTTTTTTAATATACATAATTCCTATATTCTTATTGATACTCTCTATTTGATATGACATTGGCATAATACCTCCCTTTACCTCTTGGTATTAAAATTTTTTGTGAACATATTGGTGATGGGTATTTTGAATCTTTTTCTGTTAAATCCAACACCTGGTCATTTTCACTTGCAGTTTGTTTTGCCTGCTTTCTGCTTTATGGGTCAGAAAGAAATCTGCTTTCCTGATTCTTTGCATTTTTCACAATTTTTGTTGGAAATTAAATATTTTAGGTAATATTGTAGCAACTTTGAACGCTGGTTCCCCCTCAGGCTTTATTATTTATTTGTTTTTTAGTGCTTGCCTGGGTTATTTTAGTGAAGTCTACCCTACACCCCCATTGTGCCTATTGTTTTCACCAATACCCTAGGGTATATATTGTTCTACCATCAAATCCAGTCAAATTATGGCTTCTTTGAAGGAATAATTTCTGAGGTCTTTATTTGATACTTGTTCTGACCCCTGGAGACATCGCCCAGCTGTCTTATTTCCTGTAAACTAGGCAGCCTTTATTATAGGCTATATCTTCATTAAATCCATGAATCTCCTTCTAGTTGCCTGAAATTTTTCTTAAGAGCACACTTAGGTTTGAGCTTCTTAGTTCCTTCGGGAAGCCATCAGGAGCTTTTTTATTTTTTACAGTGTGCCTTTCCATTTCCAGCCCCCTTAGCAAATATTTTGAGCCAGGGCTCTGGAGATGGGGGTGGAAACAGTGACAAGCTTCTCTGTGACACCCCCACTCTGGAAATGGGTGTGAGGTGGGGGAGGGGGTGGCAGCAGCCTGAGGTACTTTAGGCTTGCCTCTCTTGACCTAGACCCCTTGTGTCATGAGCCAGAGCAAAAATGATTAGGGCACTTGTGCCCAAGGTGAAACCTCCCTTCCACAGATGGGGGCAGGGTCAAGGAAGGGAGCTCCCATCCCTTGACTATACCTGCCTGGAATTCAGCCTCAGTACTAGGTAGCAGAAGGCTGAATGAGAAACACTGCTGTGCTTGTTCTTAGGAAGTCTTAGGCACTGTGACTCCTTTCTTCGACTGAGAGCTGGGGGTGGGACCGCCTGTCTTGGCTGCAGCAGTTTACAGTGAATCTCTTCCTTGCTGAGCTTGTTGGAGGGAGCGACCTTGGTATAGGCACCAAATTCTTACCAAATTTTTGTAGAGTTTCTTGTATATGAGTTCCTTCCTTTGCTGTTTACCCTTAGGGACATTTCAGAAGCTTTATGTGTTTTCTTTCTGTTTTTGTTTTTATTTTAATAATTTCCACCAGTTTTATTGAAGAGGGGGTCCATGGAGCTATCTCATTTCAGAAGTTGATCTTTTTGGGTTGGATTTCTAAGGCTTCTGCAGGAGGAAGTACAAGTAGCTTGTTCAGGGAACTTGAATGAGAAAACAGTGACATTTTTAAGTTGATAGGTTAACAGGAGAAAAGGTTCATGAATTCTGAAGAAGGATAATGTGGTAGGATAGGGAGGTAAAGGGAAGGGGTAGCCTGCTTTATTGTTTAGATTTCTCTATGGGTTTTGGGATACTTAAAGCCTTGGACTTAAAAGTTTTGAAAAGCAAGTGTCCTTAGAGAATGTGAATATGTGGATTTTATTTAGTAGCTTGGTGAACAAATAGCATTATCTTAGTGTGTTATTATTAAATGGAATTCAGTTTTGTGATTTTAGTGTACTTCTGTGCATAAACTTTTAGCAAATGCTGCTAGTGGCATTAATAAATCAAGTTAGACTTAATTCCAAAGAACCTTGAGTCACACATCTGTGGGAAATGTTTTTATTGAATTTTAAGTTTATATATAACAAGAAAAGTTGATTCATAGAGCACCTGTGATTTAGCTGGATTGTTATATTCTAAGTTGGTTGTATATAGTATAGTGATCTTTGTAATGTTTTATGAGTGACATTGATGTGTTCTGTAGGAGCCATAAGATGTGTGTGTTACAACCACTCAACTACAATAATGTAGTAATAATGGATTTAGTTCCTAATTTTTTTCCTTTTAAAAATTTGGTGCCAGTTTGATCAAATTACTTCAAATACAAATTCAGGAATTGAGAAGGACTTTCTGCCTTCCCCCTAATTCAGAGGCGGGATAAAAGCACTGAACATTTGTTTATATACCTACTTATCTTTTCCTAAAGTTTTTCCTTTGATCTTGTTGATTAGGAAACTGTAATACAGTATTTCTCCCCACTATCAATATCTTTCAGTATAAACTATAGTAAGCTAGTAATATATTCTAAATGTTTATTTCATTTTTAGTGTTAGATTTTTATAAATTAGCTCAACACATACTTGAGTCCTGATTGTGTGCATGAGGGTTACAAACAGTATAAGTCACATTTGAGATTTCAAGGCATAAATGCACAGCAATTCAAATGACTGCAAAATAAAGAAGGGTGAAAGCAGTGCATGTGCTCTGACCTAAAGCCGATTACAGAAAGCGTTTAGGATTTGGCTAGGCTTTGAGAAGTAGCGAAAACATTCAGCTAGTTCAAAAGGCCTGAAAGCGGGAATGTGCATAATATCTTCAGAGTACATGAGGGGACTACACTTTCTAGATAGGAAGGTTTCTTCTTTTTTCTTTTTAATATTTTATTTGTTTATTTGAGAGAGAGATCACAAGTAGGCAGAGAGGCAGGCAGAGAGAGAGGCGGTGGGGGTGGGGAGCGGGCTCCCTGTTGAGAGAGAGACCCATGCGGGGCTTGATCCCACAACCTTGAGACCGTGACCCAAGCCCAAGGCAGAGGCTTAACCCACTGAGCCATCCAGGCACCCCAGGAAGATTTCATAAGGAAAAATGCCATTAGAAAGATTAATCGTGGTGGACCTTGGATGTGAAACCAAAAACTTTGACGGTCTCTTATTGTGTGTGGTTGGTGAGAAGCCATTGAAGCTGCCATGTCTGGTAACCGTGTGTAAGGTAAATTGAAAATTATAGGCTCCCCACCCCTGAGCCCAATTTTCTCTTCATTTTCCTTGTCCTTTGCTTTAATGAAGGAGTATAGATTATGTTTCAAATTAAAGTTTTTAAAGCCTATAGTTCATAACTCAACACAAGCGTCTCCATGAAACCCAGAGTATTAAAGAAGCAGCACATATAGGCCTGAATTATTCATAGGTAACTGAAGTGTTTGGGCTTTGATGGAGTCAGACTAGTTTGAATTCTGGTTTTGCCACCCACTGTGTAACATTGAACAAATCCTTTAGCTTAGGGAGCTCACTATTCTCATCTGGAAAGGGAAGCTAATTCTGTCATCCTCCCAGGTTTGTGAGCTTTACATGAGAGAAAGCTTGGAAAGCTCTTAGCACACTGCCTGGCAAATAGTAGACAATTCTGATGAATACCTTTGCCACCATTAGTTGTTGTTATTAATCATTATCATGTGCAGATTACTTTGAATTATATTGTTTTCAGGAACAGGGTATTCTGATTTTTGATCTTATACTATAGAGACACGCTTGCCTTCTGGTCCAGAAAGAATCACTGTCCTGTCCCACCCAAGTTTCAGGGCCTAATGGTGGTCTTTTGATTTTCTTTTTGTTTTTTATAAGTGTCCTGCCTTGTCAATGAGGGGATGCCAAAAACAAACAAACAAACACAGGAGGGCTGGGTGCCATAGAGGAGATACCATCTGCTGCCAGTTTAGGAGAGTATGTATGATAGGCTTTGGATTTTTATTTTTATTTATTTTTTTATTTTTTTTATTTTATTTTTTTAAAGATTTTATTTATTTATTTGACAGAGAGAGATCACAAGTAGGCAGAGAGGCAGGCAGAGAGAGAGGGGGAAGCAGGCCTCCTGCTGAGGAGGGAGCCTGATGTGGGGCTCGATCCCAGGACCCTGAGACCATGACCTGAGCCGAAGGCAGAGGCTTAACCGGCTGAGCCACCCAGGCGCCCCGGCTTTGGATTTTTAAAGCTCATGCAGGATTAGGTTTTTGTTTTATGTTTCTTTCCTACAGGTAGGTTTTGTTACTACTACTCTTTAAACTGTGGTGTTCATTGTCCAAAAATTTAGACTTATCTTTACTTTTCTCAGGTTTAAGCCGTTTTTTCCATTCCAAACCTCGCAAGGATTTGAAGAAGATGAAGAAGAGCAAATCCATATACAACAATGGGCACTTACTGAAGGCCGCCTTAAAGTTACATTGTTAGAATGTAGCAGGTATGTTCTTTGTTTCCTCATTGCTACATTATGGGGAAAAAGTGCAGTGAAAATATATTTAAGCATGTTTGTGTTTGTTCCCCCTTTGTGTTAATTTATTACATATGATCTGTAAATCTTTAATCATAAATTTCATAAAACTTGTCCTTTCTAGGGCAAGTATAAAATATAAACCATATTTTAAAGATTTTATTTATTTATTTGACAGAGACAGATCACAGTAGACAGAGAGGTAGGCAGAGAGAGAGCGAGGGAAGCAGGCTCCCTGCTGAGCAGAGAGCCCGATGCGGGACTCAGTCCCAGGACCCTGACATCATGACCTGAGCCGAAGGCAGCAGCTTAACCCACCGAGCCACCCAGGCGCCCCTATAAACCATATTTTAGAAAGCATTCTAATGAAGAGGATCATTTGTTCCTCAGTAATTTCCAATTACTATTATTTATTATTAATTATTAATATATATAATATATAATATATATAATATAATATATTATATATATATTATATAATATAAATATATATATAATATATATATAATATAATAATTATTATATTATTTAGTAATTTCCAATTACTAAATTCCAATTGTTAGATGCTTTATGCTCTTTTGGCATATTTCTAATTTACTAACCATTGGAGAGCTGTTTATAGTATAATATTTTTGAGACTTGTATGTGATAATTGGAAATACCAATTAGAAATATTTAGAAACCTCTGTGATTCTTAAAATTTTAGAGCTGAAAGGGATCTCAGAAATAATCTTGCCCAGCCTCCTTATTTTACTTTGCCTGCCCTATAGTCTAAACTGTGTTCATTATCTTGCTTAAACTACTTACTGCACTAGCCTCCTTACTTTTCTAATACTGGTTACCAATATAATCACCAGAACTAGCTTTTTAAAATGCAAACCTTCTTGTCACTTTCCTGTTTACTTTAATGGCTTCCCTGTTACTAGAATAT
Source organism: Mellivora capensis (assembly GCA_004024625.1). Lineage (NCBI taxonomy): Eukaryota > Metazoa > Chordata > Mammalia > Carnivora > Mustelidae > Mellivora > Mellivora capensis. The sequence continues at coordinate 195,548 of PISX010001171.1, read as the reverse complement.
AGACCCAAATCCTTGCTGTGGCCTGCATGCAACTCTTGCCTCTCTGGCTTCTTTGTCCTCTCAGCCCCTCGCTCGTAGTGCCTCAGCCACATGAGCTTTCCGAAAGGAAGATGTTGGCAAACTTTCTCTCTCAAGGGCCAGAGATAGTAAATATTTAAGGCTTTATTATTCACACAGTCTCTGTTGCTCGGCCATATAGTATAAAAGCAGTCATAGACAGTACATGGTATGGCTGTGTACCCCATAAAACTGTACATATGAATTTCATAATTTTCGTGTCATAAAATATTCTTTTAATTTTTTTCAGTCATTTAAAAATGTAAAAACCTTTGGTAGTTTATAGGCTGTGCAAGAACAAGCAGGGGGCTGGGTGTGGCCCATGGACCAGAGTTCACTATTCCCTGCCTTAGATATTTTACCATTCTAAGCTTCTTGTGTTGACTCCCCACTGTTTTCCAGGCTGAAGGCCCTACCTCATTTTCTGCTTCTTGAAACCAGACTTCCTTGATCCACTTCAGTAGCTGCCTCTTTAATGCATCTTCTGATTATTTCAAGTATACTGTCCTTGTGCTACATTTCTATGACTCTTGCTTGTACCACTTATTTGGTTCTTATCACTTCTATTTTTATTTCCAGCCCATAATAAAAACAAGTGCCTGAGTACACAGTTATATGTTGTACCTAATATATTTGTGTCCTTGCTGATAGGTTAATTTTAAGCATACTAATAGTGTGCTGAAGATTTTTTTGTTAGGTCTTGTAGTGATTGAGTATTGTACATCATCATGTCAGAAAGACTGAAAAGGAATTATTTTAGCAAAGAAAGATTAACTATGCTGTAGATTTTGTAAAAAGGACTGTAGTATACAGTAAAATGACATATATAGTAAAAACACAGCTCTACACAAGTCTAAATTTGAATTGGCTAAATCTAATATGGTATGTAAGCATGAGTATTAAATATCTAATTATAATTTGGGTTTGTCATATTAACATTAGGAAGGACATTTTTCAAGTGATCTATGTCTAAGGAATTTTTTTTTTTAAGGATTTTTTATGTATTTGACAGAGATCACAAGTAGGCAGAGAGGCAGGCATAGAGAGAGAGGAGGAAGCAGGCTCCCTGCAGAGCAGAGAGCCCGATGCGGGGCTCGATCCCAGGACTCTGGGATCATGACCTGAGCCGAAGACAGAGGCTTTAACCCACTGAGCCACCCAGGTGCCCCTAAGGAAATTTTGGCCAGATGTTTCTTTTATTCTTTCAGTTAATTTTCTTGTAGATTCACAATCATACCATTGGATTATCTTTTCCAAAATAGTCATAGCAACTTTTAAACATTAGAAGGGCAATTTTGGGCAAAATTTCTTAACTCTCCTGTATCTACGTAGTCATCTACCCTTTCCCAAACCTTCAAAGATAGCCTTGAAGGAGATTTATTATTCATTTATTCAGCATACATTTGTTTACTATGATGTAGATGATGTGTAATACAGAGGTAATGTGCTAGGAATTTTTATTTATTTCTATTTATTTTTTAAAGATTTTATTCATTTGAGAGAGAGAGTGTGCACAAGCAGGGGGAGAGGCAGAGGGAGGAGAAGCAGACTCCTTGCTAAGGTGGGAGCCTGACATGGGGCTCGATCCCAGGACCCGGAGATCATGACCTGAGCTGAAGGCAGACACTTAACCATCTGAACCACCCAGGTGCCCCTCTCCGCTTTTTTTTTTTTTTTTTAAGATTTTATTTATTCATTTGACAGTGTGCTAGGAATTTTTAAAAACTAGTTCTTTTGCCTTAATGTTGCTGGTGAGGTTATAGATTGATTGTATGTCTGTTGGTTGTGGCTATTTAACTATAGCTATTGTTGTCACCTTTGTTCACCATTCTTTTGCTTTATCTGAGATACTGCTTGCTTAAAGCTTTGCTATCAGCCTTGAGCAAAAGAGCTCATGAAGGCACTGAGCAAGTGTAGTCAGGGATTATTTAGGTCATGTTGGATTGAGATAACTGGTACAAAGAAAAGCATGACAGTGTGTGTTTGTATCTTACTTTGTTTTAATAAAGAACTGTGTAATGAATCTCTGAAAGAACACACGAGAAACCAGTAAAAATTCTTACGGGGTATGGGAGAGGGAACTGGATTGATGATGGACTGGGGGTGAAGGTGAGAGTCAAACTTTTCACTGTAAACTTTTATCTTGTTTGATTTTTGTTACTGTATCACTGGTCAAAAGATTAAAAAGTAAAGACCACTATTTCTAGGGATTTGATACAGAAAGCATGGACAGTAGTTCTTAAGTCTCTCACATTTCTCAAAGTTGAAGGGGGGAAAGCAGGGACAATAGTCTGTTCGTAAGTTTCTCTTGTAAACTTGGGTTATACTGCCATCACCTTCCCCCAGGTGACAGCTTAATCTTGGGAGGAAGCAGACGATCTAAGTTTTCCAGTCACTATCTTTATAAACCCAACCATGCAAAGTTACCTAGTATTGTGGTGCTTTGTTATTTTCACACAGTTTAAGGATTACTTAAAATTGCTTATGAAGGAAAGAATAAATTACTGTTTTCTGCTTATCTCTGCCTTTTTGTCTTCGAATTGAATTCTAAACATTCTTTTCACATTCTTCTCATTAAAATCTTACTTACACCCCTAGTCCCCCATGTTGCATCTCCACTTCCTCATATCAGGGATATCATATGATAGTTGTCTTTCTCTGATTGACTTATTTCACTAAGCATGATACCCTCTAGTTCCATTCACGTCGTTGCGAATGGCAAGATTTCATTTCTTTTGATGGCTGCATAGTATTCCATCGTGTATATATACCACATCTTCTTTATCCATTCATCTGTTGATGGACATCTAGGGGGGTAGAAAAAGAAGAAAAGCAACAAGATGGGATTGGGAGGGAGACAAACCATAAGTGACTCTTGATCTCACAAAACAAACTGAGGGTTGCTGGGGGGAGGGGGTCAGGAAAGGGGGGTGGGGTAATGGACATTGGGGAGGGTATGTGCTATGGTTAGTGCTGTGAAGTGTGTAAACCTGGCAATTCACAGACATGTACCCCTGGGGATAAAAATATGTTTATAAAAAAAATTAAAAAAAAAAAATCTTACTTACAGAGGCACCTGGGTGGCTCAGTCAGTTGGGCATCTGCCTTCAGCTCAGGTCATGATCCCAGGGTCCTGGAATCAAGCCCCACATTCGGCTCCCTGCTCCGTGGGGAGGGAGCCTGCTTCTCCCTCTCCCTCTGCCTGCCACTCCCCCTGTGCTCTCTTTCTCTGTCAAATAAATCAATAAAATCTTGTAAAAAATAAATAAAAGGACGGATTGACTTACCACACCTTTAAAAAAAATCTTATTTACATTGTTTTTCTTCTAAACTTTTTCCTTAATATAAAAAGTAGAACTCTCAGGTCAGATAGAGTCCAAATTTGTAGGATTTAAACTAAAAAGGACATGTTATTATAATCTAAGCATTTATATTTAAGTAATTTTTCCTGCTCCTGAATGTACTCTCATCTTGTGTGATATATTATAAACTCTAAAGCAGAAAGAAAGTGACACTGTAAGGAAAGTGGAAGAAAAAATAAGTGCCCTCTTTTTGGAGGGAGGACAAAAAAAAAAATGCTTATCATTTCAATTTTGGAAACTTAAAGGTTTAAGACTCTTGAGATATTTGTTACCATGACTACTTCATTTAGCGATATGAAAAGGTTTGAGGCAAATGAATGATCAAATTTTTAAGAGAACATAAACATTTTTTTAAAGATTTATTTATGGGGCGCCTGGGTGGCTCAGTGGGTTAAGCCTCTGCCTTCGGCTCAGGTCATGATCTTGGGTCCTGAGATCAAGCCCCGCATCGGGCTCTGTTCAGCAGGGAGCCTGCTTCCCCCTCTCTCCACCGGCTGCTCTGCCTACTTGTGATCTATCTCTCTCTCTGTCAAATAAATAAATAAATAAAATCTTTTTTAAAAAATAAAATAAAGATTGATTTATTTTAGAGAAGGGAGAGCATGCGCTTAGGGGAGGGACAGAGGGAGAGAATCTTCAAGCGGACTCCCAGCTGAGTACGGAGCTCAGTCTTGGGGTTTGATTCCATGACCCATGAGATCGTGACTTGACATTCAACCCACTGAGCCACCTAGGCACCCCAAGAACATAAACATTTAAAACTAAAAAATTTCTGTGGACCATATGTATGTGGATAAATTTATTTTGAATTAGCATGCTGTCATGAGAAAAGTTTCCTGGGTTTTTAGCATTTAGACATACATATTCACATTTCTCTTGGTGAAAAGAGACCTACATGTTCAAGTTATTATAACAGCATATGTACCATTTAGCATTGTTAATAGTTTTAGGTTAACATTCCTAGAAATGCTTATTTCTGAGGCATGTAGAACTTGACCTTGAATCTGGTAAAAATAATGGAACTTTAGTAATTTTTTTCCCAAATCTGTAAAACAGAACATCAAACTCATTATCCCCAGACAACCGTAGTTCTCTGTGAGGATCTCTTTTTCTTTCTTAAGCTTTTTAATTTGAAGTAATGACTGTGTTTGAGGACTTTTTTTTTTTTTTAACTTTATTTTGGTATAATTTCATACTTAGAGTTTGCCTGAAGATTTTTATCAAACTTACCTATTGTAAGGCTTTAAAATGCATTTTCCCAATGAGGAAACAAATCAGAAGTATCCAAGAAAATACTGAAGTTATGGAAATAATGAAGTGGAAATAATACTGGCATTTGAGTTAGAAAGCACTGTGTTCATATCCTAGTCATGTGCTCTTAACTGCTGTATGTCCTTAGACAAGTTGTGCATCTCTAGAATAGGCAAGGATGCTTGCTGCCTTGTTGGTAATTGTGATCAGAGATAGGTACATAACCCCTCAGTGCCTGCTGCATACCAAGCCTTCGATAGGGTCACCTCTTTTTTTTGTAAGATTTTCATTTATTTATTACTTTGAGAAAGATTGCAAAGCTACAGAGGGGATAGGAACAGAGGGAGAGGGACAGGCAGACTCTGTTGAGCAAGGAGCGCAATGCAGGGCTTGATCCCACAACCCTGAGGTCATGACCTGTGCCGAAATCAAGAATGACATGCTCATCTGACTGGGCCACCCAGGAGCCCCAGTAGTCTCTATTATTACGCCTTATTATAATCATAGTATTTATGAAGAAGAAAACAAATCTTTAAATAAAAGTATATTTTTCTTTGTGTATTTGGTTGTGAGGACTGGAATTTTTTTTTAAGATTTTGTTTATTTGAGAGAAAGCACAAGTTGGCAGAGGGAGAGGAAGAAGCAGACTCCCTGCTGAGCTGGGAGCCTGATGCAGGACTTGATCCCGGGACCCCGAGATCATGACCCAAGCTGAAAGTAGACACTTAACTGACGGACCCACCCAGGTGCCCCCTGGAATTTGAATTTTATTACTTTCGAAGGGTCTCACAATGTAAAGGGAAGTTATTATCTGATTATCTGAAATATAGTTTTGAATTTCCCAGTTATAATCTTGGCAGCAGTAACAGAAATTTCCTTGTAAAAATTGGTTTTAACAGTTTGTTAAATTTTTTAAAAACAGTCATTCTGGATTTTTTTGCATGAACTAAAACTGATTTTTTTTAACCAGAGATGAACTCAGTTGCTGTATTCATAGCACTGCTATTAGAAGACTAAATTATTTCACATTTGTGCTATAATTACATTATTAAGATTATTTTTAGATTTGCAATTTATCTCATAAATTATATTCCATCTTAGAAGATTTGAGGTGTTTTGCAGAGAAAAAATATACCCATGTACAGTTAAATAGAAGATAAATTACATAAAAATAACCATATAGAGAAGAAAAGATCAATTTTCTGGCAGCAAAGGAAACTTGATGAGTTACTTAGCTCTTATTTTCTGGTATACTATATATATTCTTCAGGGGAAAAGAAATTCTGGCACAAAATTCTAGATGGGATTTGTCATATACATCTTTATTTTAAAAGACATTGATGTAATAGATACATTTTCTTTTCTTTGGCTTATTTTATCAACCAGTTACATATTAAACAAACTAAGATTGTAGTTGGTAAAGGCAAAGCCTATGAAATTTTATTGTTTGAGAATTCTACTCCAAAGCAGTATATTTAGGATAGCCTGTCCTAATTAGAGATAGGAGATTCTAATTAAGGTCAGTTTTTCACTGAGTCAAACTGTTCTAAAGTCTGTGTTTTGTCAGTAGTTTCTTTTAAGTATTTTGTTTTACTGGGTTCCAAAAATACATCATTTAAAAATTTTTCAGATGTTAACACGAAGACAGAAAACTACAGAAGCTGACATTCTATTCTATTACCAGGAGTCTTCCCTTATTTCCCAATTATCTGTTACCAGCATGGATGCATGGATTCCTTTTTTTTTTTTCTTTACTCTCCTTAACTATTTTGATGCCTAAGTTTTCCTAAACTTGGCCTCTAAGAGCTTCTTCAAACTGGCTCCTTAATGCTGCATCTGACATAAACTTGTCTTTTCTCTCTTTTTTTTTTTTCTTTAAGATTTTATTTATTTATTTGACAGAGAGAGATCACAGTAGATAGAGAGGCAGGCAGAGAGAGAGAGGGAAGCAGGCTCCCTGCTGAGCAGAGAGCCCGATGTGGGGCTCTATCCCAGGACCCTGAGATCATGACCTGAGCCGAAGGCAGTGGCTTAACCCACTGAGCCACCCAGGCGCCCTCTCTCTTTTTTTGATTTTTTTTTTAAAGGTCTTTACCACTTTGTGGTATAACAGCTGTTCTAGGATCATTTTGTATCTTCTCTGTCACAGTCCTGGAATCAGCTGTTTTTTCCCAAAAAGCCTTAGTTCCTTTTAATAGAAAATAATACTAAAAATCAAGGTCTGGGTGTTGGGTATATTAATTTCTATTCATATATAATCATAGGCCCTGTTAGTGGACAGTTAGTAAATACATACATGTGTAGACACTTACAGGTGTATGATATATATAACCATACATATTTTAGAAATCATGAATTGACCCAATATTTCCAATTACAGTTCATTCTCATAGGGTTGTTTCTTGCTCCTTTCATATTTTTGTCCCTTGAACCCTGACTCCCAGTAACATCACCAGTTTACTCATTTGCTTAATCCCATAATACCTCTCAGATAGTTCCAGAATTGATTTGTCTGTATAAGTAGAGAAAACATACTTATGAAAAGAAATTCAGGATTAATTCACAGTTCTCTCCTACTCTACCCAAGATTAAGGGTATATGGTCAAGTACTATAGTCATGGATTAGAGTAATTCTCCCCTTTAGTGTGTTATGGTATTCATTTGAAATATAGCTGGGTTTATTTTTTTCTGTTTGGTTTCAGTGTCTCACCCTCCCACCTCTGCCTTTCCATCCTTATTGATTCTTATTTTAATATGTGGGGCATTAACATACTTCCAAAACTATACAAAAACATATATAGAGAGTCCTTACTCCACATGGAACTATGTTAACCAAAACCCTGCATATCAGAACAATGCAAAGCAGGGACAGAGTTCTCATATGTTGTACCTCAAAGCAAGGACTGCCTGTACTATCATTCAGATCTTCTTCATCTTTACTGATTCTTTTAGTCTAGTTCTATTACTGAATGAAAGTGTGTTTGAATCTTCAAGCATCACTATGAATTTATATCTTTTTTTGTAGTTTTGTTATTAGGTGCATAATTCTTCTTGATATACTGACCCTTTTGCCTTTACAAAGGGTCCTTTTTTGTTTCATAATATTTCTTGTCTTAATATTTATTTTGTTTAAATTGGTAAAGCTGCTATAGTTTTCTTATGTTTATTGTTTATTTTTTGTTTATTGTTTGTATGGTTTCTATTTTTTTCCTACAGGTTTTTACTTTCAGTCTTTTTGTGTTTTTATGTTTAGATATAAACGGTTCTTTTTTTTTTTTTTTAAAGATTTTATTTATTTATTTGACAGACAGAGATCACAAGTAGGCAGAGGGAGAAAGAAGAGGAAGCAGGCTTCCTGCTAAGCAGAGAGCCCGATGTGGGGCTCGATCCCAGGACCCTGGGATCAGGACCTGAGCCGAAGGCAGAGGCTTTATTTAACCCACTGAGCCACCCAGGCGCCCCATAAACGGTTCTTTTATGTGTAGTGTAACAATCTCTGCCTTTTCATCAGAGTGTTTAGTTCATTTACATTTAATGTAATGATTAAGTTTTATATATATATATATATTTTTTTTTTTTTAAGATTTTATTTATTTGTCAGAGAGAGAGAAAGCGAGAGAGCGAGCACAGACAGACAAAGTGGCAGGCAGAGGCAGAGGGAGAAGCAGGCTCCCTGCCGAGCAAGGAGCCCGATGTGGGACTCGATCCCAGGACGCTGGGATCATGACCTGAGCCAAAGGCGGCCGCTTAACCAACTGAGCCACCCAGGCATCCCTGATTAAGTTATATTTAGGTCTGTCATTTTGCCATTTATTTTTTGTCTTATTTGTTTGGTTCAATTTGGTTTTTTGCTCCTCTGTCCCTTCTTTCTGTTCTTCCTGTTTTGTGAATCAAATATTTTTAGAATTTAGACTTGACACAGACCTTCAGTTTGTAAAAAGTATCTTCAATATCTCTGAAACACGATAAAGTGAAGCACAATAAAAGGTATGTCTATATTCAGGGAGACAGTTTCAAGGTGACAGTTTGATAGAAGGAATTAATCCTTTAATAGCACTATGTCCATATCATATACCAAAATGTGGAGAAGCCTGTTAACATTATGGATTTTGAAATTCATTTACAGGACTGGTTTAGAAGTTACAATTTACAAGTTACAATTTCTACCTTGCATTGGTTTGTGAATCCTTCATTATAGTAATGTTTGATTGCATTCACTTGGTAACTTTTTTTTTCTAGTGGTAACTTTAAAAAAATTTTTTTTTCTGAAGCAAAGAAGGCTAAATCTTAACCTTTTTTTCCTCCCTGAGTAGTTGATAAATGGGTATTGTTGTATTATCTGTATTTACTTCAGTGTTTAATATTTTATCTTTTTTAAAAAGGGCAAACATCTAGCAAAATTTGAAGATATTTGGGATCATGATTCTGCAAATACTTATATTGTTATTAATAGCATTTATTATTTGCAATATATAATAAATAAGTAGTAGGCACTTTACATTATTTCCAGCTCTCAGAATATCTTTACAAAATTAGTATTATTATATCTATTTTATAGATGATGAACTGGTATCTATTACTTGCCCAACATGCCCTATCTAGAATTTGAACCTAGGTTTTTCTGACTCCAAAATCCCACATTCTGTTATCTTTATATCCTTTAAAAAAAAAAATATCAAGGAAAAATCTAGTCCTAAAATTTTTCATTTTATGTTAGAAATATACAAATTTTGGAAATTTTTTACCTATTTAAGGGCAGGTCATTATTTTTTATTTATTTATTTATTTATTTTTTAAGATTTTATTTATTTATTTGTCAGAGAGAGAGAATGAGCAAGCACAGGCAGACAGAGTGGCAGGCAGAGGCAGAGGGAGAAGCAGGCTCCCTGCCGAGCAAGGAGCCCGAAGTGGGACTTGATCCCAGGACGCTGGGATCATGACCTGAGCCGAAGGCAGCTGCTTAACCAACTGAGACACCCAGGCGTCCCAAGGGCAGGTCATTATTTTTTAAATGTTACTTGGGAAAGATCTTGTGAGCTAATAATGAAATATCGTTTAGATGAAAGCCAAAGTCTTTCCTTCATGGAAATTAGCTCAAATATGAGACATTTAAATTTGCATGAATGATGTTGAAAAATGGAGGAATTACTTGGAATTGTTGTTGAATATTATCCTTTCAGGTTTTAAAACGATATACATCTATAAAAATAAAGGTCTTTAACTCTGAATTTGATATAACCCTACCAGATGATCTGAATTCCTATAGAGATCTCGAGACTACACCTGTATTTATTAGCTGCTGCAGTTCCTCTTGTGGGGGGGAAATAGTTATTTTCTTAGTTTCTATACATTTCTTTAGGCTATAGTTAAATAACCCTCCCTATAATTAGGTTACTTTTGACTAGAAGCAGATTTTTCAGAAGATTGCAAATTTGGAATTCATCTGTCCTTGGTTTCTCTTTTCATCCCCCATCTCCTCTTCCCTAAGGTTACTGTGTTGGAAAAGAGTATTGTTTATTTTGTAATTGCATATATCCACTGCTATTTTATATAGCAAAACAACTGTTTAATTCCTCTGATTTCTGAATTGTAAATGAATTTAAGAAAATTAAATAGTAATTAGCTGACATAGAACCAAAGCTCTGTTTTAAAATGCCAAATTCCAAAATTTTTTAAATGTGATGTTAGTATGCTATTTATTTATATATGATACCTATAACAAGAGTAAAGTGAACTATAAAATGAACTGTGGCCAGAACATAGAATTCAGAAGAATGTTATATCTTTTAATTTTCCCTCTCTTTATACCATTTTGCCATAACTGTCAATCAGTACGTATAGGGTTTTCTATTTGTAGATAGGATTGATGATAATAACCAAAAGATAACTGCCTTTTCCCCCCTCTTTTTCTGTCAGATGTTCTTGAATTCATTCATCTCAATTTATGTTACCCAGACCTTCATTCACTAGCTGTGTGATCTTGGGTAAATTACCCAACTTCTCTGTGCCTCAATTTTTAAATCTGTAAATTAGGGTAATAATAGTACCTATCACATACAGTAATTGTAAAAATTGAGATAATAAACGTAGATGCTCTTAGAACTGCCCCCACGGTAATTGTTAGCTGCCACCACTGCTCCCAGTTCTTCTGTCACTACTACCATCACTTTGTGTAAATAGTGTGGTGAATACAGAAAAGTGGGAAGTCCAGTGCCTGTGCTCTAAAACTTAGAATGTAGTTGGAGCTAACAGACAAAAACAGATGTATATAAAAAAGGCAGCTATACAAAGCTGTCTGATTTGAAATGAGACTGAGAATAAATATTATAGAAATTTAGAGCAAGGAAAAAATATTTTGGAGTTGAAGCTGCTGTTTAAAAAATATTTTGGAGTTGAAGCTGCATGGATATGAGGTACATCTTCCAAGACAGGCAGAGAAGGAAGGTAGATTTTAGAAAAAAAAGCCAATAAGATAGTGTAGGTGATTCCATTATTATTTAACATAGCACTAGAAGTCTTTAGCATTAGCAGTCAAACAACAACAACAAATAAAGAAAAGGCATCCAAATCTGCAAGGAAGAGTCAGACTTTCACTATTTGCAGATGACATGATACTCTATGTAGAAAACCCAAAAGATTACACCAAAAAAAAAAAAAAAAATGCTAGAACTAATACATGAATTCATCAGAGTTGCAGGATATAAAATCAATATATACAAAACTGTTGCATTTATATACACCAGTAATAAAGCAGCAGAAAAAGAAATCAAAGAATCGATCCCATTTACAATTGCAACCAAAAACAATGAGAAATCTAGGCATAAACCTAACCAAAGAGGTAAAAGATGTGTACTCTGAAAAGTATAAAACACTTATGAAAGAAAATGAAGAAGACACAAAAAAATGGGAAAACATGCTGATGAATTGGAAGAACAAACAGTTTAAATGTCTACACTACCCAAAGCAGTCTACACATTTAATGCCACCCCTATCAAAATACCACCAGCATTTTCACAGAGCTAGAACAAACAATCCTAAAATTTGTTTGGAACCACAAAAGACCCTGAATAGACAAAGCAGTCCTGAAAAAGAAAAGCAGACTGGAGGCATCACAATTCCAGACTTCAAGCTAGCTATATAACAAAGCTATAGTCATCAAGCATTTTGGTACTGGCAAAAACCAGATGCATAGATCAGTGGAACAGAACAGAAAAACCAGAAATGAACCCACAACTATATGGTCAACTAATCTTCACAAAGCAGGAAAGAATAGCCAATGGAAAAAAGACAGTCTCTTCAACAAATGGTGTCAGGAAAACTGGACAGCAACATGCAGAAGAACGAAACTAGACCATTTTCTTATACCATACACAAAATTAAATTCAAAGTGGAGGAAAGACCTAAATGTGAGACACGAATCCATCAAAATCCTTGAGGAGAACACAGGCAAGAACCTTTCGACCTTGGCCATAGCATCTTACAAGACACATATGTGGAGGCAAGGGAAACAAAAGCAAAAATGAACTATTGGGACTTCACCAAGATAAAAAGCCTCTGCACATCAAAGGAAACAATCAACTGAAAGGCAGCCTGTGAAATGGAAGAAAATATTTACAAATGACCTGATAAGGGGTAATATCCAAAATCTATAAAGAATGTATCAAACTCAACACCCAAGAAACAAAAATAGTCCAATTAAGAAATGGCAGAAGAGGGACGCCTGGGTGTCTCAGTTGGTTAAGCGGCTGCCTTTGGCTCAGGTCATGATCCCAGGGTCCTGGGATCGAGTCCCACATCGGGCTCCTTGCTCGGCAGGGAGCCTGCTTCTCCCTCTGCCTCTGCCTGCCACTCTGTCTGCCTGTGCTCGCTCTCTGGCTCTCTCTCTCTCTCTCTCTCTCTCTCTGACAAATAAATAAAATCTTAAAAAATATATATATATATATAAAAAAAAGAAATGGGCAGAAGACATGAATAGACATTTTTTAAAAGAAAACATCCAGATGGCTTACAGACACATGAAAAGGTGCTCAGCATCACTCATCATCAGGGAAATACAAATCAAAACCACAATGAGCTACAACCTCACACCTGTCAGAATGGCTAAAATTAACAACACAGACAACAACAGTTGTTGACTATGGAGAGAGACCAAATATCCATCACCTAATGAATGGAAAAGGAAAATGTGAGATAGATCGATCGATCGATCGATCTATCTCAGTATTACTCAGCCATCAAAAAGAATTGAAATCTTGCCATTTGCAATGACATGGCTAGAGCTAGAGTATATTATGCTAAGCAAAATAAGTCAGAGAAAGACAAATACCATGTGATTTCCCTCATGTGAAATTTAAGAAACAAAACAGATGAACATTTGGAAGGGGGGAAAAAGAGGGAAGCAACCCATAAGAGATTCATAACTATAAAGAGCAACTGAGGGTTGTTGGAGGGAGGAAGGTGAGGGATGTACATGGGTGATGGGCATTAAAGAGAGTACTTGTTAACAATGAGCACTGGGTGTTATCGATGAGCACTGGGTGAATCACTAAATTTTCCTGAAACCAGTATTATCTATACATTAAATAACTAGAATTTAAATAAAAGTTTAAAACAAAAACAAAAAATAAAATCATGTAGGTGATTGGGAAAAAAGCCAGTAAGGCAAAAGTGAAACTTTGCATTTTCAGGGACCTGAGTGAAATTTAGATGTTTATATGAAAAATCAGGGCCATATTTGCTAGCAGAAGACGTCCGAGATAGTTATCCTTTAATCAGAGGGAAGTTACCAAAGGTATCTGAAGGTGACATTAAGAACCACTTGTTTTAAGAAGTTTGCTATTTATAAGGTAGATTGGACAGAGAGAAAGGTTAAAGCCCCAGAGCCTAATTAAGAGGTGTTACAGGGTAAAGGTGAAGAGGTAAGCGCTTAAAAGATATGGATCAGGGGGTGACCAGGTGGCTGAGTCGTTAAGCATCTGCCTTTGGCTCAGGTCATGATCCCAGCGTCCTGGGATCAAGCCCTGCATCAGGCTCCCTGTTCAGTGGGGGGCCTGCTTCTCCCTTTCCCACTCCCCCTGCTTGTGTTCCCTCTCTCACTGTGTCTCTCACTGTGTCACATAAATAAAATCTTAAAAAAACTGATATGGATCAGTAGGGACAGAAAGAAAGGGACAAATAGAATAACTAGGACAGGGTTTCCTGAGTGGCTGAATATGTGGATGGGTATAGGTGGGAGAGGCAAATGACTGTTAAAGCTTTGAGTTGAATAAAATTATGGTAAAATTGACTTTGATTTGGTCATCAAGTATTGATTATTTTTCTAGGTATTGGAAGTTATAAAGACCAAGACACAGCTACTGCCTTTCAGGACTAGTGGGAGAAATAGAGGTATTTTTTCAGAGGGTGATAAATGGGATTTTATGTATCTTTAGTAGTAGGATATGGCTAGAGTTCCCAGTACAAGTGTTCTGTAAACTTGGGGTTTTAGAAGCAAAGCAGAAGAGAGGTGCAGGGTGGCTTAGTCAGTTGAGCTTCTGGCTCTTGTTTTCAGCTCAGGTCATGGTCTTGGGGTCATGAGATCAAGCCCCAAGTTGGCTCTGCGCTCAGTGTGGAGTCTGCTTCGGATTCTCTCCCTCCCTCTGCCCATCCTCCCACTCGCATGTGCGCTTCCTCTCTCTCTCTCTCTCTCTCTTTTTCTCTCTCAAAATCTTTAAAAAAAAGAAAGAAAGAAAAGCAAGAAAAACACAAGGACTGGACATTAGGTTTGGTCTTTGTCATAGACAAGAGAGCTGAGTTCTGAGTTAGGATGGTTTCAGGGGGAAGGGAGAGGGTAGTATAGGCCCTAAGCATGTATAGGAGGAGGTCAGTTAACGTTTGATTCTTATCACAGCCAGTGAGTTGATATTTGACTCCCTACAGGTACAAGACTCCCTTCAAATTAATCATTAAAAAAAAAATAATTTTTATTTTTCCTTTCTGGTATAAATTGAGATTCTTATAGAAGGGCAAATTGAGAATTTCCTTTTCTCAGTGGTTTGGTCTTGAGTCATATAAATTCTGTCTCTTTCTTGATAGGTGGTGTTTGTGTTTATGTTTAACATGAGGTTCCAATATACTTTTGCCTTTAAAAAAGTTAACCTTTTGAACTTGGAAAGAACTTTCATAGAACTAATAATATCTCTTTCAGGAGACAGGGATCTAAAGGCAATTTCCTTTGTTATTTTGTTCAGCAGTATGTACTCTTCCCCCCTTTCAAAGTAGCATAGTAAAAAAATTCTGTACAGTTTCTTGCTTATTCAGCATATATTGAGTGTTCATTTGACTCAAAATGTGTATTAGCCAGTGATTGTAACTGTGTTTTTCTGGTGTTTATATAATCTGAATGTAAAGCCTTTGTTTAACTCAGAATTGAATTGTAAGTGGCATAGAGATGTAAGATGAAAATTGATTCTTCTTTTAAAGGTTCTGCCTAAACTAAAGCAAATGCTTTCTAAATGCACCTAACTAGCTGGTACTTGTGTTTCCGGTAGGAAATTCTTCCTGGCATTTCTTCAGAAATCTACATGTTTTTCTAAATCTCAAGAGGTACCGGTCAAGAAGTTAAGAAAGTGGGGGGGAAAATGTTATAATTCTTCTGTGAGAATTAAAGCTTAACATTCAACATAGTCATTATTGGGTGAAGGAACCCACTGATTACACATCAAAAGCAAGCACGGGAAACACTGACATAGGAAGTATGTCCTGAGGACTAGACATGAAGTTTATAGAGGGGAGCAATCATGGACTGAGCAGTCAGTCTTGGGTATGGCTTTTTTTTTTTTAAGATTTTATTTATTTATTTGACAGAGATCACAAGTAGGCAGAGAGGCAGACAGAGAGGAAAGGGGGGAAGCAGGCTCCCCACTGAGCAGAAAGCCCGATGCGGGAGCTCAATCCCAGGACCCTGAGATCATGACCTGAGCCGAAGGCAGAGCCTTAACCCACTGAGCCACCAAGGCGCCCCTTGGGTATAGCTTTTGCCCTATCTGCTAATTAGGAGTCATTCTTGGAAACAAAATAAATATTAATAAATTTACATACATAGTACACTTTATACAAACCCTAGTAAATGATGCTTTTTTTTTTCCAAGAAATAAATTTTCTAAGCAAAATAAATCCTTAAATTGGCAGTATGACACATGCTTCTGTGTTGTGTTGTTAACTTTTCTGAGAGAAACTTAAGTTACTTTGTTGGAGTACTAATAATGTTTGCTAGCTTTTTCTAGTATTTGAATATTCACTATAGGCTACAACTCTTTGTAGTAAGTGCTTTAATGGAAGAAATGTAAAGAGAAGATGTGAATGTTGTGGGATACTCTGACATAGAGTCATAAATTGATCTAAAATTGGAATTAATAGAAGCAGTATCTATTTCAATGGTAAAACCAAATTCTGGACAATCAAGCAAAATACCTTCATTATTAAAAAGAAGAAATAAAGTTATCTTAAGCAATATGAACCCAAACATCCAATCTGGAGGTGTTTTTGGAAATACTTTTAACAGTTGGACCAACCAGTTGTTAGCAATGCAAAATTAAAGTTTTCTGTGTCTGGGGTCAGGTTTATTAGGGCAACTAATGCTTTGTGTACTTTAAAATTTCACTGTTTAGAATAACTATTAAGTGTTAAATATATATGTGGTGTTTCAGTATTTTAAATGATTTTCATTTGGAATTTATTTTGTTTCAGGGTACCCTTTTAATGTTTTCTGTTATCAAATGCCAGATAAAAATCACAGTTACGTTTTATTGAAATATGAATCTTGTCACAATATATTGATTCATAGTTATGATAAACCAAGTATTAATTTTCATATCCTTCTGTAAAAAATGTTAAAGTGTTTAAAAGTTTTAGTATAACCGTAATAATCATTACTGTTGATTGTCATGATATCATGCATTATTCTTTTTTTAAATCAGCTTTATTGAGGTAAATTCACATACCATACAATTCATCTATGTAAAGTGTACAATTCATTGTGTTTTAGTACATTCACAGGGTTTTACCACCATCATCACAATCTAATTTTAGAATATTTTTGTCCCTCCTAAAGAAACCCTATACCCATTAGCAGTCAATCTCTATTCCCCCAGTTTTCCTCCCCAGCCATGAGAACCATAAATCTACTTTCTGTCTCTATAAATTTGCTTACTCCAAACCTTTCATATAAATGTGGATTCATACAGTATGTGGTCTTTTGTGACTGGCTTCTTTCACTTAGTATGATTTTGAGATTCATTCATATTGTAGCATATATCATTAATTCATTTCTTCTTACTGCTCAATAATATCCCATCATGTGCATATGCCTCATTTTATTTACCTCTTCATCAGATGATGGGCTTATGGGTTTTTCACATTTTGCTTATTAAGAATGATGCTGCTGTGAACATGGATGTTAAGTTTTGCATGAATGTAGATTTCCACTTCTCTTGGTTATATACCAGGAATGGATGTGCTGCATCTTATATTAACTTTTTTAAGGAACTGTCAAACTATTTTTTCAAAGTGGCTGCACCATTTTACTTCCCTCTAGCAAAGTACAAGTATTTGTTTCTCTCCAGTACTTGTCTCCTTGTTTGATGAGCCATCTATTGAGTGTGAAGTGGCATCTCATTGTGGTTTTGATTTTCATTTCCATGATGGTTAATGACGTTGAGCCTATTTTCATGTGCTTATTGGCTATTTGCATATCTTTTATGGAGAAATGTCCAATTTTAAATTGAGTTATAATAGATCCTTATAAGATACCTAACTCGCATATATTTTCTCCCATTCTGTGAATTGTCTTTTCACTTACTCTATGATGTCCTTTGAAGCACAAAAATTTTAATTTTCTTGTAGTCCCACTTATTTTTTCCCCTTTGGTACTTGTACAAGTACAAGTACTTGTACTCCTGTCTTAAACCATTGCCTACGAGGTCGCAAAGATTCTTTTATATTTAGGTCTGTGACTCATTTTGAGTTAATCATTGTTAAGTTTTGTGTTATTCTTTTTTAAAAAAGTTCAAACGGTGTTATAAAAATATGACAGAAGTGTTATGGTTTCAGGGAAGGATTCTGATAAATGTGCTTTCTCATTCCTAAATCCTGAAGATTAATATCTTGCGAATTGAGGAGCATTAGCTAGTGCCTACCCTTCTGTGCATGATAGTAAAATAAAGGCTTGTAGGTAGTTTACTCTTTTGAACAGATGGTGGCAGCAGAGCTTTGATTAATGAAAATTCTCATTTTTCTAAATAGTATTTTATAATTATGAATCTTCTTAACTTTTTGGCAGTAGGCTGTTAAGCACTAATTTTAAATTTACTTTTAAGATTAAAAAGCTATCTAAATTTAGAGTTGTTTCTGTCTTCGTTTTGCCGTGAGTTTATTCAGGTTTTTAGTTGATGAAGCCAGTTTGTGAAGTATGGACATGATTTGTTAGCAGTCTCCAGCCTTAGGACACGGTTTTCTCATATTACTCTAATATGTTTTATTTACCTTTTTAAAAATATTTTATTTATTTATTTGATAGAGATCACAAGTAGGCAGAGAGAGAGGAGGAAGAAGGCTCCCCGCCGAGCAGAGAGCGGGGCTCGATCCCAGTACTCTGGAATCATGACCTGAGCCAAAGGCAGAGGCCTTAACCCACTGAGCCACCCAGACGCCCCTCTTTTTTTTTTTTTTATCTCACTTCTACTGCCATGATCTTTGTATGGACATAAAATAACAGAGTAGTAGTCAAAATGTTGATTAACGCTAAAGCTATTTTCAAACTTACTCCTGAAATACATTGGTAGACTTATGTTTTGATTTAGAAGACAGGTAATATGGAAGCTAGACATGTGGGTAATATTTTTTTCCATCAATAATAAAACTGCTTACATCATCTCAAGATTGGGCCTGAGACTTCCTTTTTAGTTCTGAATATTAAACAGTAAAATTAGGTGATGCAGGTATTCCTTGACAGTTGTTTTCAAGATAATAGAAATAGCAAACACTTGTGGAACACTTAGGTCTGCTAGGTGCTGTACTAAATGCCTTGTATGCATTTGCCTTCTTTTGTTCTCACAACAGCTCTAAGTGACATTATTTTTGCCCTGAATTTTTCAGAGAAAGAGATGGGTTTTGAGAAGTTAATTTGCCTAACGTCACATTATTAGATGGAGAAGTGTGTGGGTATGTTCATAAGTAACTAAATTGCACTATCTTAAGTGTGTGTAATTTTTATAGGGGTGGTATGGTACTATGTGTATCACTCTGCAACTAATTTTTTAAATTCAGCAGTCTCATTCAAAGATCTGTAACTTTTGCTACTATGTATAGCTGTCTGGTCAGTTTGTTTACCTCATGAATACATACTATTTTCTGCTTGATTTCGCTGGGGAGAAAGAGTTTGTCCTGGAATGTCACCTAATTTTGGCTTTACTTCACTTTTCCACTAGAGGGTGTACTAAGTGTTTGACGTAATTTTTTTTTCTGTTACCAAAATTATAAATAGTAATGGAGTAGTTTATTATTTCTTGGCATTATAATCAGAATAATTTTATTGTGTATAACTGTGTAATAGTCTCCTTGTTTTATTTTTATACTGCAGGTTACTCATTTTTGGATCTTATGACAGAGAGGCAAATATTCATTGTACACTCGAGTTGAGCAGTGGTGTTTGGGAAGAAAAGCAAAGGAGTTCTATTAAGACGGTACAGTAGATTTGCATAGTTTTACATCTTTCTAAAGTTTTGCATTCTATAAACATACCTTTAATGATGTTTCTATATTTATGGAGTTACTTTTGTTCATGTAAAACAATTGTGAACAGCTCTTATTTGTCTTAATGCAGCACAATAGTGATAAAATGAATCTCATAAAACTGTGGTGTTCAGATCACTTCCTTGCATTAGAAATCTTTTCTAATTTTCCTTCTAGAACTTTAAAGTTATTTCACAGGGATGGAATTAGAAAGAATTCTAAACACCTTAGAGAGCAAGAAAATTTAGAGCCTTCTTTCATTCAGTAGATGTTTTATGAGTGCTTAACTTATACTAGGTGCTGTGTTAGATTCAGGAAACAGTCCAGAATAAGAAAAGACCCTGATTTTGTGGTGTTAGCATGGGGTAGAGGTTTGGCATGAGGGTTAGAAGAAGAGAGAACTGAACTACATGTTACAGGATGGAGATAGAAGATGACAATAAATGAGTAAACCAAAGAAGTGAACGAGGTAATTTCCAGAGATTGACAGATACCATGAAAAAAATAGGATTATGATAGAACAGATTCTTCAGAGCTGTTGATAATAAGGAAAACCTCTAAAGAGATGGCACTGGAGCAGAATGCCCCAGTTAGAATTTCAGATAAATAGTGAATAATTTTTCTTGTTTAAGTATTTACTTAATTTTTATATGCTAAGTCTGACAACCCTTCACTGAAGACAAGGCCTGAATTGTGAAGAGGAGCAAACCACATGGAGAGTCTGGGGAAATGAGGCGGTGGAAGGCATTTCCAGCAAAGGGAGCAGCGGATGTGTGAGGGCGTGTGAGTTTGAGGAACGAAAAAGAAGGCTAGTACGGCTAGAGCATGATATGAGAGCTAGAGAGTCACACTTAATCTTGTAAGGGGTTTGAATTTCATTATTTGTGGTGGGAGAGTTTTAAGACATGATCTTGTGTACATTTTGCAGTAAATGTTCTGCTTGTATAGACAAAGGATTATAGGAAGACAAGAGTAAACCTAGAGAGAGGTTGGTTAGGAGGCATTTAGGGGAATTGTTGGTTACTGTAACTAGGTGGTAGCTGAGGAAATAGAAAAAAGAATGGATTTGGGCTATACTTTTGGTGTATGAAGGACTTAGAGTTCTGGTTTCTTTTTTTTCCTTTTTTTTTTTTCTAAGTGTATTTTTTTTTCTTTTTAATGTAATGGTTTCTTTTTTGATAAGAAGGAAGGAAACAAACAAACAGTCACCTAAATTGCAAGACTGAAAAAACTGTAAAGACTTTTAAAATATTTTAAATGCTAGAATTAAACAAAATTAGTGCTTTGCTCTCAACATGTTTTAATTGGACTTGGTTGGATTCTTTTGAGCCCTTAAATGAATAAAAAGTGTCACTAGTTATTGGTTAATTTGTTTCCAAAATGAGTTGGTAGTTTCTGAATATTCTGAATAAAAGTTGTAATAGTAATTATTATGTGCTTCTTGTGTTTTGCATAAATCTACTAGTCTATTAAAGATTTAGAGTGTTTATCAAAATTACCTACAGAATATCTATACTAAGCCCATGATGTTTCACAATGGAAACAGAGTTTCAGAATTTTATGGCTGAAGCAGGGGTATTGGGGGCAGGCTATGTCCTAAAGGAACATATCCCCTTTTTTTAGATAATTTATTTCATTTATTAAGTATATACTGAAATATTATGGGTTTGGTGGTAATAAAATTCCAAAAGTACTTCTTGGAACCCCCAAACATTGCTGGAGTTACTTTTTAGTCTTTTGAAAAATAAGATCCATTTAGCACATCAGTAGTCTTTTTGCAGGAATAAATTATAGTTGTATTCTTTAAAGCTGTATTTAAGAACTTAGATATTTCGTTGTTTCTATTACATTTAATTATTGGTGGCAATAATAATAATAATAATTCTTGGTGGCAATATAGCCAGTTCTGTGATTATTATTTGTAGCCAATACTATTTCTCTATTATGTCTTCATTATGGTGAATATGTACTTCTGAACTATGCAACCTAGCTGTTTTATAGTAGTAATGTGCTTTTGGTATTTCTAAAATAACCTGTTATTCTTTGTAGCATCTTAAAAAGTAGTCACAGTTCTCAATTTTTAAAATAGGTCTGTAAGCATGTCTCCATGCTCTTGGAGAACATGACTTCTTTTTTTTTTTTAATCGAACCACATGTTTTATTTTTCTGAACTCCGAATTATCCGAAGGTAGAAACACATTTTTAGCATATATACAAATAGGATGTGTACTTCAGTGAGATTTCTTCAATCCCCATATTTTAGAGAAGGTACTAGAGCTCTTTCTGGAATATCTAGGTTTAGGTATATATGTCAGACTTAGTTGTATTCTAAATATCTGAGGTTATCTGTAATTCTGGTTGAGGATCTTTTTATTTTTTTATTTTTTTAATTATTAACATGTAATGTATTATTTCCTTCAGGGTGCATGTCTGTGATATGTCTTTTTTTTTTAACCTTTTTAATGGTAATGTGGTATTTGGATGTTCCTTCAACCTTAAATTGTTTCTAAATTAACATAATTTCTTTGTGTAATAACTGTTGTGAATATCCTACTCAAAAAATTGAGTAGTATGAAATTCTTTTGGAATAGAGTAATTTTGACCAGGGTGGGATAATAGGGAGGAGTAA
Source organism: Mellivora capensis (assembly GCA_004024625.1). Lineage (NCBI taxonomy): Eukaryota > Metazoa > Chordata > Mammalia > Carnivora > Mustelidae > Mellivora > Mellivora capensis. Next base: position 173,480 of record PISX010001171.1, on the reverse strand, counting down.
AGCTGGAAAGGGAGGACAGGCCACAGAGTTTGAATTTATGGAAGTAGTAAAGAGCTATTAAAGATTTTGAGCATAGGAATGACATGGTTAAAATAATGGTTTTTAGGAAAGTCTCCCATTTCTTTGGTGGTCATTCGTACCTCAGCTTTCTTTTAAGTTACATCTCAAACAATTTGAAGCAATTCCTCAGAGGAATAAAATAACCAGTTTGTTCTGAATTACATGAATATATGAAAAAGCATTTTTGTTTTATCCAGGTATGAAATGGTCATAACTTGCCATTGCTAATGGCATTTTCAGTTTCCCTTGTTATATTTGCAAAAATATGAGATTAGACAGCTTTAATATTTTACAGAAAAGGTTAGTAAGACTTTAATCTTGAGTCACAATTTTAGGTCTTCGCATATGTCATAGGTAGTTTTAGAGAAGAATTCTAGGTTACTAATTACATCTGGTGTCAAAAATGTCAGCAGCAGTTAAGTGTCTCCAGGCATTAAATTACATATGACTGAATTTAATAACTCTAGGGAGAAGAATTCATTGTGTTCTTTAGGACTACATAAAAGATTACAGACTAGGATTTGATCATTTGCAATATATTGCAAATTGGGATAGAAAAAAAGAACATCATTAAAAAATAAGTGTGTGAAGGTATTTGATGAGTTTAGAAGCTATCTTTGTATAAATAACAGTGTTCAGGCTTAAATTAATTTTTTAAATGTTGAAATTCATTCAGTGAGGGGAGCCACTAGTTTCAGTGAATATGTAGAATGAAAGAAACTTAAGTCTTTCCATATTTTAAATGTGTCTTTGAGTCTTTAAAGCATTATAATGTATCTTATGTTGCTGATAGTGGAAGATCATTAATAATAACAATAGATGAAAAAGCTTTAGGGGATACATGGGTGGCTCAATGGGTTAAGCATCTGCCTTTGGCTCAGGCATCCTGGGATCCAGCTGCGCCCCCCCCCCCCCCCCCCCCCCTTGGGCTGCCTGCTCAGCAGGGAGTCTGCATTCCTTCTCCTCCCTCTGCTTGTACTCTGTCTCTCACTTTCTCTCTTCCTCAAATAAATAAATAAAATCTTTAAAAAAAAAAAAAGAAAAGAAAAGCTTTAGATTTATAGTGTTTGCACAAGTGTTGGGAGGTGGAGATGGAACAGTCTTAATGCATTTGCTGCAAGTATTAGCAAAACCAAGTGAATAGTGGTTTAAGCAAGAAAAAGACTTGTCTTGTATGAGAAGCTGTGAGTTAGGATGGCAGCTCAGTGATACTCTAAGCACAGAGCCTTGGCTCTTAACTGGCTTCCTCCTCCATCGCCCCTAGTGTGGGATTTTTATCCTCATAACTGCAAGATGTCTAATGCACCCCTTGGTATCCACCTATCCAGAAAAAAAGTGAGGTCAGGGCACATGGGTGGCTCTGTCAGTTAAGAGTCTGTCTTCAGCTCAGGTCATGATCTCAGGGTCCTGGGATCAAGCCCCACATCAGGCTCCTTGCTCAGCAGGGAGTCTGCTTCTCCCTCTCCCTCTGCTCCTACTCTCTCTCTCTCAAATAAATGAAATCTTTAAAGAAAAAAATCAAAAGCAGCGGTGAGGTCTAAAGCATGCCAAATGCACATGTCAGCCGGGTTTTGTCCTTTTTAAATGCTTTCCTGGATGCTCCCAGGGATCCACTTGTATCCATTGGCTAGAACTGAGTCACTCAGTGTCCCCAACAGCAAGGAACTACGGAGAATCACTTTAGTTTTTTAGGCTTTGTAGAGTAGAAGGCACAGGTGAAGGTTATGAATGCAGTTTAGGTGCCCAGATAGTGTCTTCTCTCAGAAAATATTCAATTCTGTCTGAGGACTTATTTTTAAGGGAATTTTTCTTATATATTGGGATGTAAGTGAGTAATTGAAAAGAATATGGATTTCTTCCTGTTTTGAAATGGACAAATAAATAGAAAGGAATCTTCTGGGTCCCTGAATGTACAGTAGATGGGCAGAAGGGAGATACTGGAACAGTCGTGTATTCAGTAAAAATGGAAGAACTTCATGTCTTATGGAACCCAATGTGCAGGTTCCCAAGGGAACTGTGGTTAAAAACATTAGGAGATGTCATGATATTTCAGATCTTCCTGAAAGATAAGAAGTAATAAATCCCTGAGGAGTGTTTAGCTGGCATTTGGGGAGAATCCATAATAATAATTTCGAACTCTTAATCAGAATGAGTATATTCCTGTCAGAGGGTTATAATGGTGTCCACTGGCAATGAGCAGTTGGCAGCTGCTATAAGAAAGGCTTTAGAGAGGGTCAGCCGTACCACAGATTGTGAAGTCAGAAGAATTCACCTCCTAGATTCTAGATTTTATCTGTTTTGACATGAGTGGTGCTTTTTCTTCTCTTCATTGCTATTTCCCAATCAAAAACCTCAGTTTTTTTAAAGGATCTGATTCTGAAAGATAAATAATTTATATCAGGCTTCCTCAGTTTTCTTCTTAAACATACCCTTACAATTAAAGAGGCATCTGAGGAAATGATCCCTATTTTCAAAGAACTGTAAGTATGAGAGAGGCATGGGAACCAAATATGTAACGTGAGTCTGTGAAATACTTTGCCTAGGTACAAAGAGCCAAAGCCTTTTGCCTATAGGATCTATCCTTGTTCCATTAAATCCCACTACTCTAACAAAGATTGGACTGAGTGGTGTTCTAATAATTAGAAGACATTTGAGAGTGGTAGTAGTGGAATCAGTGTAGAGCAGAGGCGAGGAGACCTCTGAAACTCAGGAGATGGGATCTGAGTGGAAGGATGACCTTCATAATAAGATGAGCCATGCTCAGTTGCCCACAACTGAGCCTGATTCAGAGGCAGTCTGCCTTATTTTAGAGCACAGGGAGTCTCCCTATACTTTCAAAGTAAAGGTTGAGGCAACTGAATCCAGGAAACACTTGGTAGAGGGCCCATAATCAGTTGAAAGAAAGTACAGTTAATAGGGAACTTATTCCCTGTCTAATCTAATATTACAGTGCTAAACAGCCGTATAGAAGAAATGGAAACAGTAAATGCGTTTCAACTTTCAGAAAGTTTTTGATGAAGAATCTAGTTTCCTAAATTATTTCTTTAGCAGATATCTGTATCCTTTGTTGCAGATAGAGCTGCCTTAAGGATAAAGATGACCAGGTATAATATCTGGAGTAATTGAGTCTAGGACTTTGATCAGTTTTCACAAATGAGCTGAAACCACACTATCCAATGGAAATAAAAGGTACACCATTATGTGATTTTAAATTTTCTTATGGCCACATTTTAAAAAGTAAAAATAAATAAGTGAACTTAATTTTAGTAATGTTTTACTTGATCAGTATACCCAAAACATTGTTATTTCAGCATGTGATCTACATAAAAAATGAGGAGTTTGGGATTTTTTTTTCCTTTTAAAGTCTTTGAAATCTGGTGCGTATTTTATAATTATAACACATCACAATTCATCCTAATCATGTTTCAAGTGCTCAGTAGCCACATGTAGCTAGTAGCTACTCTACTGGATGGCACAGACCAAAAAGAAGAATGTACAATATAATATGCATTTACACATGGCACAAAACTTTTCTAAGATGCTCCCAAGTTAAGAGAAACAAAATGAAGAAAAAACTCATAGGACAGTTGCATAAGAATTCAAAACTATGCTTAAAATATATGAGATCTAGGATCCTTCAAGAAATAAATATGTCTTTGTGCCTCCAAACAAGAAATTTCAGCTTAACATGAGAGTGGTGTCACAAAATGAATACACTTATTTAAAAACCATGAAATTCTCACAGAATTATTTGTGCAATCCTGGTTTCTATAATACAAGTAATTTATGAAAGCTAGATAATGTGGGGAGAAAAAGGTAAGGTTAATATGGCAGTGAGATAGCCAGATATAGATAAGTGAATGGGAAAAAGTTAGTGATCTTCAGCTAAAAATACAAAGGTAGGTGAATGATTAATGGAAGCATAAAAACACAAAAAAATAGTAGGATGATCAACAAATATACTGAGCAAGGAAATAAATCTTTAGGGCAATGAAAATAAATCATGTCCCTGATGGTTGATGATCAGATGATATAAACGCTAAAAGAAATTTACTTAAAAGGTCTTTGATAATTCTGCACACTGCCCACTTGCTGGTAGACTTTATAGGGAGACAAATAATGCTATGTGTACCGCACCTGGTAGACACCCTGGAATGTTCCAGTTGTTCAGTCAGTGTCCTAGGAGGGTAAGTGGAGGATACGTGATCATTTTGAAATACAAATCTGATCTTTCAGTTGCCTTCTTAAATTTCTCAATGGTTTCATGTAGCTCCTAGAATGAGACAAATTCTTTGATGTACCCCACAAAGCTCTCCCTGGCCTGACCTCTGTTTCTCCAGTTTTCTCTTCTACCCTCCCGTTCGGCTTTAGCTATACTGACCATCTTTCACTCTTTCAGACTTTCCATTCTCTGTGTACTACACAGTTTTTGAACATGTGCACCCTTCCCCTAGCCCCTTTTTCTACATGCATAGTACCTTTCCCCATTCTTCAGATCTCTGTGGCAACCCTTAGCTTGTTCACCCTTAGATACATTATTGGGCCTGAGCCCTGTACCATGTATGACGGGGCTGACCTCCGCTGGCAATTTTTCCAGGGTTTTAGTATCAGTTGACTCTCAGCTGTGTTTAACCCATGTGAAGTTCTGATGGGAAGTAGAAGTAGACTGGGGAAGCCAGGGTATTCTTCCTGTTCCCCTTGGCCTTGGACAGCAAACGTGTTTGGCAGCTGTCATCTCTCCTCCAGGGCTCTATGCTTCTCCTAGGACAGACCCACTGTGTTTCTGCTTATGCTGGGTGCTCTAGCACCTGTCTGGTTCTAAGACCAATTTCTCCCTCTGTTCTTCCAGCCTAAGGTTGGTAGTGACTTTTGCTAGTATCTGAGTTGCTCCACTGTCTCCTGTTCGGTTTTCAGTTTTATCATTGAGTAGCCATTCCCCTGTTTTGAAGTACCCCTGTTTCAAATACTAAGGTGTTTTCTGTTTCCTTATCAAACCCTGGCTGATACTTCAACCAGTCATCATTCTTCTAGAAAACTTTGCCTAGTGAGCATAAGATACATTGCGAATATCTTTTTAAAAGATTTTTATTTATTTATTTATTTATTAGAGTGAGAGAGAGAGAGAGAGAGAGTGGTGTGAGTGCACGAGCAGGGGGAGGGGCAGAGGGAAAGGGAGAAGCAGGCTCCCCGCCAAGCAGGGAGCCTGATGTGGACTCGATCCTGGTACTCTGGGATCATGACCTGAGCCGAAGGCAGACATTTAACCAACTGAGCCACCTAGGCGTCCCAGGAATATTTCTCATAGTTGGGAATTCATATTTACATTTCTATGATAATTTGATTGGTGTTATCTTCACCAGTTTCTTTCTCTATCACAGACACTATGATTGTTTTTGTTTATAGCACTTGGCATTTAGTGGAAATTCAGTTAACATTTTTGGGAATACTGAAAATGACTGACTAGCTGTGAGCCTCCATTTACCCTCAGCCTTTTTTCTTCTAGACTTCTAGGTTTCAACATGACTTTTTCAGAGATTTACTACTCAGTATTCCTTCTGTTAAAAGCCTAGTTTTAATATATATTTTTAAGATTCTATTTATTTATTTGTCAGAGAGAGAGAGAGAGAACACAATCAGAGAGAATGCAGCAGGTGGAGGGAGAAGCAGGCTTCCCACTGAACATGGAGCCCGATCCAGGACTCAGTCCCAGGACTCCAGGATCATGACCCGAGCTGAAGGCGGGTGCTTAACCGATTGAGCCACCAGGGAGTCCCAAAAGCCTGGTTTTTACACTGAGGGTTTTAGTTTACAAATATGGTACATAATGGTATAATGGCATTATTAAAAACATTAAAAGAACTTCTCACTCTATGTATATAGTTCAATGTAGCCTAAATAAAATGACTGTGATCCAAAATTTTACTTGTCTTACTTCCCTTTTGGTTTTGGAGAGTTTTAGAAGTCTTGCTGAATGATAGCTATCCAGATCTGTCTACAGTTTGTTGACTATACATACAAAGAGTCAAAAAAGAGTTCCCTAAAGAACTGTGATTACAAATAAGAACATCTGAGACAGACAAATTTATAAATACATTAGATGCTTCTGAGCTGGCATTTTGGTGTGTTTGCTTAAGGCCAGATGTCTTGCAGATAGCATTTTGGTGTTCCTATTTAACCATTTGCCATTTACAGTGTTAATCTTATCAAAAGGAAGAAAAAGATTAGGGCAAATAAAGCTTTTTTGAAAATGCCAGTTTTTATGAAAACTCTGGTTTAATTCAATTTGATAATATTTGTGAATACAGTAGGGACTCTGGAATTTTAATCATATATAATGTTCTGTAATTTGGCTTCTTAAGTAAACTAAATGCCTTTTAAGCTTTAGTTGTAAATCCTATGCAGCATTTCCACTCTTAAAGTTCATCTTGCTTAAAAATGAGGGATGCAGTTCTCTGTTTCATAGTTTCTTAGTGTGTTTAATATGATTGTGAAATACTGTGGAAAGAGTAAGAACTTAAGTTAAAATTTAGAAACATCAACTCCAATTCACGTAAGGCACTCTGTGAATATGAAAAAGAAGCCCAAGGGGTGCCTGGGTGGCTCAGGTGGTTAAGCGTCTGCCTTCAGCTCAGGTCGTGATCTCTGGGTCCTGGGATCGAACCCTGCGTGGAGCTCCGCATCAGGCTCCTTGCTCAATGGGAAACCTGCTTCTCCCTCTCCTTCTGTCACTCCCCCTGTTTGTCGTCTCTCTCTCTCTCTCTGTCTCTGTCAAATAAATAAAAGAAAAAAAAAGAAGCTGAATATGAGGTATAAGCAGTGAAACAGTGAAAAAGTAAGATCAACAGTAGGATCAACAGTATGGGAGCATAAGTGTTATAGTTAGCATTTGAATGTTCTAAGAGAGTTTGAGAACCAAATACTATGGAGGGGAGATAGCATTCTTCTAGGAAAACCAAGAAAGAATAGGAGGTGACATTTGAGCCAAGCTTCCCAGGTAGTGTTTTGAAATGGTAGGGAGGGCATTTCAAGGTGAAGGACATGAGTTAAAACCAAATAAAGAATGAGAATGGTTGAGTATGTTTAGGATACGTATTATCCAGATTGACTAAAGAATATGATAGTATAGGAAGATTATTCAAAACAGCAATAAAAAGGTTGGACCATATTACAGAAGTGCTTTAAATACCTTTAAATAAGAAGTTTGGCTGTTACTCTGCAAGACAGTAGGAGTTATGGAAGCTTTCAGAATGAAAGTGATCTCATCAGAATCTTGGTTTAAGGCAACTTGGCTCTGAATTTGAGTGGTAGCTAGGTCACGCTAGGTCACTTATTGGCAGGATGTTCTTAGTCAACATCCTCAAATCTATCTCCACAAGCACTTTATTCCTCTATTAAATGGGACTGGTAGTTCTTCACGTGGATGTAGGAGGGATAAATGAAATCTCTATATTAAAATGTCTCGCTCAAGGGACACCTGAGTGGCTCATTCAGTTAAGCATCTGCCTTCAGCTCAGGTCATGATCCCAGCGTGCTGGGATGAGTCCCACATCGGGCTCCTTGCTCAGCGGGGAACCTACTTCTCCCTCTGCCTGCCACTTCCCCTGAACATGCACTCTCGCTTTCTCTCTAACAAATAAGATCTTTAAAAAAAATAAAATAAAATGTCTAGTTCAGTATCTGGCATACAGTATTTAGTAGTTAATAACTTCACTAAATCTGGCGGCAGATGGATAGGTCAAGCATGATTTGACAAGGGAAGGAAGTGAAACTGTAGAGAAGAGGGGCAGTAAAGAGTCTGAACCAGAATGGTGGCAATGAAAGTGGAAAATAGAATCAATGTGGCTTGGTTACCGCTCGAAATGCAGGGTTTGGGGAGAGTGAGAGGGGAAGCCAGAAGGACTGAAGCCATGAGGTGCTAGGAAGAGGAGAAAGAAGATCTCATTCTGGGTTTGAGGTACATATTGGGTTTGAGGTACAGTGGTTATCAAAGGTCAGTCTAGACATGGAGTTTTGTTCATGTGCTGCTTTGATCTGCTGTTTTTTATTTTTATGCTTCTGATGCTGTCATTTAAAGTCTTGACATCTAGTAAGTTGAACACTTCATTTGGGGTTATATGCTCTGTTTTTAGATCTGTTTTTCAAATAAGGAGAATCAGAATGGTTTCACAAAAAAGTAGTAAGAATCTAAAAATTTTTAGAAGAGCTTTTGAAAACAAGTTAAGAAAATAGTAAAACTTAACACTGTTTTTGAATTTTGTTCCTCATGACCCTCCAGTTTACTGTGGTCTGAGTAATACTCATTCACTCAGTCCATACTCTGTAATGAACTAAAGCATCCTATTTATGAGTAACACCTCCCACAGAAACCCACTCCACAGAAACCCACTTAGCCAAATAGCTCATTTCCCAAGTCATACCCTCAGAGGCATGTTGTACAAGTAGGGAATAAACAATTAGGAAAGTGTTGGGTGTTACCAGAGATCCTGCAGTAGCATACACCTCCCTGCCCACAGGTGTTCAGTCCCTTAGTCGTTAGGAGCAGTAACAAGATCTGAGCACTCTCTTGTGCCAGTCATGATTGTAAGACTGTATGCAGCAGCCATTTAATTCTCTTAGCAGCCTCATGAAAATAGGCACGCTTGTCATCTCCATTTTATGTGGGAGGAAACGGAGGCACACAGAAAGTAACTTACCGAAATCCCCCAGTCTGCACTCCCAGGCAGTGTGACTCCAGAACTGGTGGTCTTAATTACTGTACCATCCCACCAATGATGGGTTCAGATGTGGGCCCTTTGACTCTAGTTCTGTGCCTGCAGAACAAGTTATTTCCTAGTCTCTCAAATAGACGTAATAGTAACAGTACAAGGGTTAAATATCTGTGAAACACTTGGCACAGTATCCGGCCCATAATAACTATAATAGATAACTATTATCACCAACCTTGACCTGAATCCCACCTCCTTTGCTCCTTTTAGTGCTGACATTTTATATATCCTTTTAAACCCTTCCTATGACAAGGTGAATAGGACAGGGGAATAGCTTCCTCAGTCATGGGATAGTATCATTTGTTTTGTAAGACTTATGAGCCACATAGTGACTTTTAAGAACATCAGCAAGTTAAAAAAAAAAATGAAGTTTAATAAGGGTTCTTTTAAGAAGGTGGAGATCAGCCAACTACTGGCCATCTCAAGTGAGGATAAAACACGGACAAGCATGTAAATTTCAGGAAGGTTTAAGATAAATTAAGAATTTCATAGAGGGAGCACCTGGGTGGCTCAGTGGGTTAAAGCCTCTGCCTTCAGCTCAGGTCATGGTCCCAGGGTCCTGGGATCAAGTCCCGCATCGGGCTCTCTGCTCAGCAGGAAGCCTGCTTCCTCCTCTCTCTCTGCCTGCCTCTCTGCCTATTTGTGATCTCTGTTTGTCAAATAAATAAATAAAAATCTTAAAAAAATTTTTTTCATAGAAATGAACAGTGTTCATGTCATAGCATAGAAAAAAGCCTAGCTATCTGTCATTAATAGTGTAGTTTTAGAACATTTAGAAAGAAGTAGTATATGGGACTCACCTGATATCTCTAGCAGTGACTTTTTCATTTTACTGTGAATGTGAAGTTCTGTCATTTACTAATTGAAATTACTTTCAGATAAATAGACTAAAAGTAAAACTAGGTTGAAGGTTTTGTTCGTATCTTCAAATGGGCAAAGGCAAAAAGCAGCAATGACCACGCTTAACTCCTGTGTCCTGTTAAACAGTCAGTCTTATTTAGTATTTCCATAAGGTGCTGTGTATTTCTCCACATAAATATTGAACATGACTTGTTCAAAGTGGGTTTAGGACAGCTGTGTTTCTCATTTGTAAGCATGTTAATTTACATTGATATTGAATCGTACTATACAAATAAGTGGTTATATTGAAAGCTGCTTATATATAAACAGTGTGCTCTATACTAGAAAAGATAAGAATGTTTTATTAATCATTGTAAATAAGACTACTTCTGGGTAACTCATTATATTTCTTTAAATGTTATCAAGAGACTCGTAGAGTATGGACCGATGGCTCACTTTCTAAGTGATGCGTGAATTATCTTTTGTAAATTGGTCAACACTGAGAATTTTGTTAGAAGTCTAAGCGGGAAGCCATTGAGCATAAAGAAGCAACGTAGGAATCATGAAGCAGAATTTTAATTTCTGTGTGTTATACTCATGAGTAAATACATTTAAAAATAAAATCAGCAGTTTCTAGAAGATAAAAGTGATATGTTTGGAAATTGGTATAAGCTGTATTTTTTGCCCATATTAAAAAAATTCAGAAAGCTGTAAAGAAAACTGTGAAAGCCAACCGTAATCCTACTACCCAGAGAGACCACTGTTAACTTTTTAGAACTTTATAAACACAAACTATAGTATTCACAGGTTATATTTATGGTTCCTTAAAAAAGAGGTCATGTCTTTTATAACCTTTTTTCCTACTTAACAATATACTGGGGGCCTATTTTTATTTCCATATACCTGTGTTATTTTTATTTCTGCTTGATACTCCACTATGTGCCATAATTTATTTAACCAATTACTTATTAACGAACATGTAGACTTTCCCTTTAACAACAAAAAAAGATTTGATTTCTTTATTGGAGAGAGAGAGCATGAGAGGGGGAAGGTCAGGGAGAAGCAGACTCCCCACGGAGCAGGGAGCCTGTTGCCTGGACTCCAGGATCTGACCTGAGTCGAAGGCAGTTGCTTAACTAACTGAGCTACCGAGGTGCCCTTTCCTATTTTTTGATGTTGTAAAGAAATCTGTAATGTCAGTGTGAATATATTCATGCACATGCATTGTTTAAGTCATGGTTTAGCATACTTTTTGTATAAAAAGCCAAACAGTAAATACTTCAGGCTTTGTTAAGTCAGATAGTCGTATTCACAACTACTCAACTCTGCTGTTTTAACTCTAAAGCAGCTAGAGACAATACATTAACAAATGAGCATGGCTGTTTTCCAGTAAAACTTCTTTAAATAACAGTCCACAGGTTACAGTTTGTTGACCCTTGATCCAAATGATTCTTTGGTCTGAGACGGTGCAAAAGTAAAAGACTATTGGTACATATTTCACAGTTGCATTCCAGCTGGAAAAAGGTCTGTAGATTGTATCAGTGTTAATTTTCTGACTTTGATAATTGTGTTGTGGTTATAAGAAAATGGCCTTGTTAGGAAACACACCCAAATATTTAGAGGTAAAGGAGGCATTATGTCTACAACTTATTTTCAGATGGTTCAGAAAAAATATGCAAAGACCGACCCAAATGTGGCAAAATGTTAACAATTGGGAAGGCTGGATTCAGGATAAAATGGAAATCCTTTGTACTATTTTTGCATCTTTTCCATAAGTTTGAAATTATTTCAAGGTTAAAAAATAATAATCTGTCTCTAAGACTCTTTAATGAGTCTTTAAGGCTCATTACTTGGCATACTTTTTCTATAAAAAGTCAAACAGTAAATAGATTCATTAAAGAGTCTTAGATGAGATGTAAATCTCCTTACCAAAGTGCAGTGATAGTACAGTGATAGGAAGCCAAGGCTAGACTTGGCGATTCAGAATCAGAGCTATTTGACAAAGAAATTTAAAAGGGCAACAATGTTCCATTCTTTTGTTTCCATAATAACCTCAGACTTTGCATACTTTTCAGAGCTTTTTGTTTCACTGGAGTAGTTGTATAAAATTTAAATTAGTTTCATATCAGAGCATTAATGGAGACTTCGGTCAGATTTAAAAAGAGGAGAAGGAACTTAAGTGGATTTCAGGGTAGTTATTTTGATATGATTACTTTGCTAACAGCCTTTGAACCTAGGCAGAGGATCATTTTTAATTTTTATTCTTTAGATCTCTTAGTTCAGTTTTGTATAATGGACTTTACGTTTTCAGCATATTTCTATTTCTTTGTTGTCTCTTAGATAAGATGATCAAAGGATGCAGTTCTAATTTACCATGTAATTGCTTTAGAGACCAGGTTATCAGAGAAGCGTCCAAACTGGCTTTCTGTTTTGAAGATTGAAGGGCCTCACTGTATTTTCACTCCCAAAAGGAGTCTTCCTGTCCCAGCTGAGGAGAGGCAGTGGAAGTGGCTGGTCTGTGCCAGTCACTTATTCTTGTAGTTTCTTTAATTTTGACAACCAGTGTGGTAGACAGACATGAGTATCGCCTTTATACGCAAAGACCCATGGTGGCTGAATCACTTGTCTGAGATCACAAAACTAGTAAAGATTAGAGCCCAGATTCAAACCCAGTGCTGAATACAAGCCATCCCAGACACTGCGGTTTTTCTTCAAAAAGGAATTTGGAATCTGCCCTACTGCTGAGGAGGGGCTGATTCCAGTGTTGGTTTGTTTTGTTAACTCTCCATTAAGAGCTTACTGAAAATGGAGGCACTCTGCTGACAAAGAAACTGTTTACATGTAAAAATCCAAGTGAGAGAATTTAGGATTTATTCACTGTACTGTTCAAACATACCTCTTTAAGAACTAACTTAAACTATAATTTTTGTCATCATTTGGGGCAGGGGGTATGAGAACTTCTGCAGTAGCACTTCTGTACCCGGCAGATTCTTTTTCACTTATCTGGCTTATGAGTGTAAGAACTGTTCTAATTTAAACTTTTGTGAAGTAAACTTAGTGATCTGTCTTTGAAAAGTTCTGTGGGAGTTGATAGTAATTTTTATGTCAAGAAATAAAAACAAGATATTTGCCATATTTATTTTCAGTTATACCTTCTATGAAAAAGTGTGATTAGGTATAAATTGTGGATCTTCCTTACTTATACAAGACAGTTTCAGAAAAGACTGCTAATGAATACGGTACCTCCTCTTTCCTGTTAGACAGCAGTGGACCTGACAGAAGGTGGACCTGAGAATGAAGCTGGTTGCTTGGCGGTGCACTCAGTTACTCAGTAGTTGTATTTCAGTTTGCATCGTCTGTGTTGTCAGACCTGCCTGGGCTTAAAACTAGGTTGGATTGATACAGAGTGACCCTGCAGAGACTTAATATTTTCTTTCTTTTCACATGTGCCCATCCTCATTCTAGAACCTAGAAATTGTTTTATTCTCAGGATTATAATTTATCAAAATGTGCTTTATAAGCCGCTGTTGAGTAATAGTACTCTAGCTCTAGCTCTGTGACTTCAGAATTGTGTTACTTTACACTCAAGTGTGTTTGCATGTTGAGGGGGGAGAAGGGGAGCAGGTAGAGTGGGGGAGGAGGAGAGAGAATGGCTGTAACCCCATTAGCATCTGCTTCTCCTTGTGGTGGGATTGTCACTTACGTTTGTGATTTTTCAAAGTGGTGGGTGGTAAAATATGAAATCTGGCATAAGATCTTCAACGGCATGTTGCTGCTGCTTCTAATTGAGATGGACTGTAAGCTGTTGGTTCCTGGTCTGGCAGCAGTTTGTGCCCTGTAACCATAAGCAAATTGATCTGACATCTGGTATTCAAGAAAATGACCAGAATGTTACACCTCTGCCACATTTTGTGCTGAGTGTGTTATTTCCCTTGCATATGGCTCAGTAACTTAATATAAAAGTTGTTCTAGTTTTAGAGATCCTGAACTCTCAATCGAAATTCAGAGCTCGGGGTGAATCTTCAATACTGTAATCATAATTGCCTAGATCCCTGATATTCAGAATTCAATTGCCAAGACCCAGAACAAGCCAAGTAGAGGTAATCTATGTAATGGCCCCCCAAAATGGGGACTTTTAGTGACCTTCTGAAATTTTTAGCATTAGAGTTTGAGCTACTTTGACCAAAGGATCTGTATTATATTCTCCTGAACATAGTGTTCAAATTTTGTAAACACAGGTGGCTTTCTGACAGAAATGTTAGCTGCATTAATAGAATAGTTTCTGAAGACCACTTTTAAAATTTGCATGATCCCAGAAGATCCAGGGTATTCATTGGGCATAAACTAATAGTTCTACTTTCAGGCATGTATCTTTGAAAACTTCAATAAGCTAATTGTTTTTAGAATCTCCGTCCTTGTTATTCTAATTCTTTCTCTGGTTAGGATGTGTACCCAACCAGAGGGCCCTTCAAGAAGAATATTGCACTTTTCTGGGGTAATAGGAATTAGGAAGCCAGGCTGAACCTAGGTGGTGGCAGATTTTTTAAAGGAGGGGAAAGCAGGTCAAATCTCTGTCATGTGTGAGGAAGTAGATGAAGCTAGAGACTTCATGCAGTACAAAGAGAGTCCTGGAGGAGGACAAGAAGGTAGAGGCATTGACAGAGACATGGAGGGTGCCACGTCAGTTGCTATCCAGGCTCTTAGCCAGTCTGTAGAAATTCATCATACAGTTGAAAGAGTAGATGCTTTCAGTTTTTAAAAATGTAGGCAACAAAACCACTGCAGATCAACACAGTAATAGTTGAATACTGCAGTGAGTAGGATATGCCCTTCCAAAAAGTATTTAAAATCCTGGGAACAGAACTATGTAGATGGCTCCTTCTTTAAAGGCCACCTCTTGTAGAGCCAGAGTCTGTCACTTAGCTGTCTCCCACCAACATGCTTCTCAAAAAAGAAAGCTCCTATAGGAAGCCCTTACATTGTTCCAGACCATCACTACTCTGATGTAATCCGCCCTCTGCCCACCTGGAAAGAGCCAAATTAAGTGTAGTTTGTCTTCCCTGTGTAGTCTTGTCCTGGTTCTTTGGTGGCTGGCTCAGGGCCCTAACCCACTGCACAGGGATGGGAAGGAAGGGAGAAAGGAGAATCAAGTTTTAATCTGCCCAGACAGGAGGGAAAGAAGTAGTGTGCAGGATTCCCCTTGGATCCTGGCCCTGCAGCCAGGCAAGCAACACTGCTAGGCAGAGCTTGCCCAGAAACTTTGAGCTAACACTTGTGTCACCCAAGTCAGACCTGTTTCTGCATTTCTCCCCATTTTGACCATTACATGTAGGCATTCTCTTTCTTAACTACTCACTAGGGAGTCTGTCTAAATAATCACTCTAAGTCACAAGTTGCTCATCTTAACAGCATATTGCTCTGAGAAGAGCAACAATATATGATTTTATTTTCAGAGCCTCAGTCTTCATTTAGCAATTTATGAACTGCCTCTTTCTCAGCATTCACATTTTGGCTAAGTAAATAAAATATCCATGGAAGAATTCTATATTCAGATTCCTTCGGTTTGTGTTTTATGGCTTTTAAGGGGCTTGAATGGACAGTGTGGATTAAATATTATTCACATTCAAGTTTGCAGTCACATTATAGTATTAACACATCCAAATGCTTCTTATATACCATAGTTACCATTTATTAACTTTTGAGTATCTTAGGCATAAAATTGGTGGTGGAATTGATATTATTCTTTCTTTTGAAAGGTCTTTTAGTTGACTGTAACCAAGATTCCCTCCCTCTTCACATAGACAAACTTGTCAAAGAGCTGTAATACTAAACTTCCTTCACTTCTTCAAATATGCCTAGCTTTCATCTCATTTCAAAGCTACTGCTCTCATTGTTGGACACATTGGCTCCACTCCTGACCTGGCCTGATAAACTACTAATCCTTCAAGTGTCAAATTAAATTTTTTAGGAATGCCTTCCTTGATTTCTAAATGTTAGTTAGGTGATACCCATTAAATCACATGTGTAGTATTGTAATTATTTGTTCTACCTACCTGTTCTGTTTGCTTCCATGAGGCCAGGGAAGCTCATCTATGTTGTTCACAGCTACACTTCTAGGCCAAGTGCCTAAGCATTTGAATGAGTGAGTGAATCAATTGGTGCTTTTCTTCCTTGGTAGCTTTGCTATAGGTTTTGGTAAATGTGTGTTCCTTAAATCAACACTGATTTTCTAAAAATGTTACCACCACTTCATTTTGAGAAGAGGAGTTATAGAATACACTGATATGTCTGAAGATCATGAGCATCTTTTGAAATTGTAATGTAGTGAGAATTCTGGTAGAAAGGTATTGGTTTATTACCTCATGGACTGGAAAGACTAGGAATAGTTATTTGCATTTAAAAGCCTGCTGGTACAAGTTCCATTATATACTGGCGTTGTATCCATATGTATGCACATTGTTGTGCCTTTTCTCCCATCCCTGCCCAGCTACTCTACTAAAAAAGCTGGGAAATAGTTATCAGGATGTCTTTTTCAGAAATGTACTTGATGAAGGAATACTCAAAAGTATACCTGGTCATAGTAATTTAGGGTCTTTCACTTACTAATTCTTTTTCTTGGACTTCTAGGTTGTTTGGTGGTGGTGGTTGTTGTTGTTGTTGTTGTTGTTTTAATCTCCCTCCATGTTAAAAGCTTTTATAGGATAGAACAGTTTGTAAAAGAGCTATATTGATGTGTTATTAAAATATATCCTTTTCTTATCTATTGTATAAAATTATGTGCATGTTAGGAAGGAATTAAAAAATCAATATGTTGTTTTCCCCCCAGGTGAAAATACAGCATCCCAACTGGGTCCAAGAAAGGCTAAAAGGATGTCAGAGTATGAGAGCTCTCTCTTAAAGGCTATCTTGGTGTTTTTACTAAATTGCTCTCCACAAAATAGCTAGAATTTTTTAACCTGTGTCTGACATTATTGGCGAAGTTAAATGCAGGCTGTCTGCAATCTTGTATGTATTGACTTACGATTCAGAGCATGTAATTGCTGTTTAGTTAGTATGTGTCAGCAATTCTTGACAATTGATAAACTTTTTTGGTATGTAATTCAGAAAATACTAGAAATAATATTTCTACCCCATTAAAATCTACTTTTTGGTTTTAACAAAACTCAGACCAATTAACACAGACTAAGCCACACAGAAAGCACTACATCCTTTTATGCTGTATTTGTAACTTTACAGTTGCATAAATACAGCACTTTGAGTTTAATGAGATATTTTCTGTGACTGTCTCTAACACTGTATTTGTTAAGTTAGAGCTTATTTGAAATGGGTATCTACCAAAACTAGCTAAAGCAAAAAAGAGGTAACTTTTTTGGTGTTGCACAGATGCCACAGGCAGATGTGAGGGCCACTGTTCATGGTTTTGTGGGTTAGACTCTGCTTCACCTTTAGCAGGAGTGTAGCTAGGCCTTAGAAACAAACTGGAACCAGAAACTAAACCATTGTCAGGCCTCTCTTTCTTCTCTGCTTCTGGCTGTTTATATGCCTTATTCTTCACTCTGCAGACTCGCTTTGTTTCCCAGTTCATAGGAAGATATACTGATGCCTACAGCTAGCTGCACTTATGTTTATCCCATTCAAGGAATCTCTGAATCTGATGAATTCCTGCCATCCAGGAAGGAACTCTCATTGGTCCATCTTGGGTCAGGTGTGTGCCCTGGACCATGTAAGGAGGCAGTGTAGTGGAACCATGTTATAGAAGTCTGGCTGTTCCCACTATAACCATACTGCAGAGACCCAGAGCAGGGGAGAAAATGGCACATTGTAAGTGTTTAATATGTATTAACCTACGACTTTCTTCTTTCTCTTATAAAATATCAGGCATGCCACAAAACTTAGGTTTAAGGAACATATTTGTGGCAAATAGATTTTAGTAGATGTTTGTAAATCTATATACATTTATTGGAAGATGATATATTGTAGGACTTTTTCTCTATTAGTATTAGAATACATAGGATTCTGTGATATGTTCTGTGAAATGCTGCTTTTTCCTAGTAAAATGTGTTGTTATAATCAGGGTAGGAATTTTTTTTCTCCCATTAAATCTCAACTGATACCATCATGATGGTTTTAATTTTCTGATGTGCTCTGAACTCTTGTCTCCATCTCTTTGCTCTAACAGTGTTACTGGGACCTAGAACAATAGCCTCTCCAGCATTTCCCACACTCCCTGGCCCAACTCCCTACACTGGCTGTCAAATTCTTCTCATCCGGGGCTCCTGGGTGTCTCAGTGGGTTAAAGCCTCTGCCTTCGGCTCAGGTCATGATCCCACGGTCCTGGGATCGAGCCCTGAATCGGGCTCTCTGCTCAGCAGGAAGCCTGTTTCTCCTTCTCTCTCTCTCTCTCTCTCTCTCTGCTTGCCTCTCTGCCAACTTGTGATCTCTGTCAAATAAATAAATAAAATCTTTTAAAAAAATCACCTTTAAAAAAAAAAAATTCTTCTCATCCTTTCAGGTACAACTTAAATACCATTTCTTTACATGAAGCCTGCCCCAGACCCCTCCTCCAGAGGCACTTTTCACTTCCCCCTGAATTCCCATAACGCCATATCCATAGATGTCTTTTGGCCCATTGTGCTTTTCTTTTGGAATATCATTTAGATAATCTCTAAAACAATGATAACGAACATTCAGATATGGACCACGATGCTTCCAACCGTCTAACGGATACAGGATCCTTGTGGTCCGAACAGTCTCAGGATCCTGGAGTTTGTATAGTTTGTATCGCCACAGATTTG
This sequence comes from Mellivora capensis, assembly GCA_004024625.1. Lineage (NCBI taxonomy): Eukaryota > Metazoa > Chordata > Mammalia > Carnivora > Mustelidae > Mellivora > Mellivora capensis. Next base: position 155,020 of record PISX010001171.1, on the reverse strand, counting down.
GATTTGGAGGATTTGGCTTGAGACTTCCAGACAACTTCCATGAAGTTAGCCAGATGACTGCTCCAAAGGGAAGAGGTTTTGTGACACCATTTATTACCGCCCCATTTGTCATTTACTATCATTTCTTTACTTGGAACAAGAAGGTTTTCCTTGAAGAAACCTAGAAAGCAAACTTGCATGTCTACAGAGATTTTGATTGAAAATTTTATTAGAGATTAACTTTTCCTTAATTGTAGCTTATCTTTTACAGTAGGGGCTCACCAAGAGTTTGATAGAACCTAAAAATATCCAGTTGGCTTCTTATAAGAAAGGAAAAATTACTACATGATGATTATTGAAATTAACCCCAGGCCTTCCACCTTAATGTATACCTGTATTTGTTACCATAGATATTTTGCCTTCACTTTCATCCCCCTCCCCCTTTCTCTTTATTTAATAAAGATTTCATGACCGGGGGCACCTGGGTGACTCAAGTCAGTTAAGCGTCCAACTCTTGCTTTTGACTCGGATAAGATCTCAGGGTTGTGAGATCAAGCCCCACATCAGGCTCCATGGTGGGTGTGGAGCCTGCTTAAGATTCTCTCTCTCCCTCTGCCCCTCCCCCCCCCCAAAAAAGATTTCATGCTCAGCACCCAAAGGACAATATAATATTGGTCCATGTTCATTTTTTCATCACAGTACTTTATTTGTCCATAAGAAGTATAGTTTTTCTTGCCCTACTGTTCTTTTTGTTCTTTTTGGCCTCTTCCTTTTACTTTCATCTGATAGGTCTTTAGTCTCCTGCATAGAGGAAATTTTGTGAGATGAAAACTTGGAATTTTGTGGAAAAGTAGATATTTACCACCATTAGTTTAATTTCTGCCTCTTTGGAAATAAAGACCCTGCTTGAGCCCATTGAACTTCTAATTGATTTGAACTGGCTGTTCTTTTACCAACTGTTGACACCAGTCACCAAAGAGTCTTTTTCAATAAGACAGTTTTTTTAAATCAATCATAAACTTAACCCCTCAGTCTTGATCCTACAAAACTAAATTGTTTGCCTGATATAAGATAATTTAAATATTTTAATGTCCTGAATTGATGTTTGTGTCATAATAGTTTGCCTTGTTTCCTTAGCTGTGTATTGAGTTCATTCACAGCAGACTGGTTTTTGTATTTCCTTTTGTGTTACCATTTTTGATTAGTAGTGCTAAGTTTTGCTAGTAACTTAGCTTGCTAGCAAACTAAGTTTGCTAGTAACAACTGAACCTTTTCAGAGCTCCACATTTGAGATAGCTATCTCAATTTACCAATGACATTCAGAGAGGTTAACATTTTGCTCAAGTCATAGTCAAGGGTTATTATAGACATCAACATGTAGATACTTCACCCCTAAATATTTCAGTATGTATCTTCTAAAAACAGGGCATTTTACATAACCATAATAAACAGTCACACATAAGAAAATTAATAGTTCCCTAATTTTACCTAATAGTCCAAATTAAAATGTCCCCAATGTCCTATAAATACTTTGTAGCCTTTTTTTTCTTTCTAAATTGGTATCAGATCAAGATTCATACATAACATTGGGTTGTGACATCTCTTTAGTTTCTGTGTCCTGTTTTGTTTGTTTTTTAATCTAAAACAGTCTCTCCACCTTTGTGGGGAGTGGTATTCCCAGAAGGTGATTTCTGTAATCTTATAATTTCTTATGCATTTATTAACTGGCTTCTTTTCGGCAGGAGGCACAGGGTGGGTAAAGAAAACCCTTCAACTGGGTGCTAAATAATAGTAAACAAATGGATAAATGAATTTAAGAGCTAAACTACAGAAGCCGTACTTATATAAATTCTGCATTTAAAGTGAAAACTATGTTGTTGGGGGGGGGGGGAAACTCCCAAGAAAAGCTAAAGGTTCTACAAGACAGAAACTTCAATAATGCTCAGCTTTACAATAAATAATATTTATATAGTTGAGATAGTTGTAAACACTGCTGATCTTTAGCTTTTAGAATCAAACTTGATAATTAGAGTTACAAAGCTAATAGTTACCAACTTTGACAGTAGAATTTAGAAGGTAAAGAGGTGAGGTGAAGGGAAAGAAGTCCTAATATCAAGAAAGATGAAAAAGAAATAGAACTATCAGTGTATTAATTAAAATTATAAAGAGTTTATGTAGGAGAACTAAAAATAGTGATGAGTTCTACTGTATTTGGAGAAAGGAAGATGGGGCTACATCCTTGTCTGTTACAGTAGGAAGTCTGCAGATTGTCTAAAATTTGATACATTAAGAGATAATAATATTTTCCCTAGAGGAAGAAAGGTAATCCGTAAGCAGCTAGGTAGTTGCTGTGGTGTAGGAATGGGAGGCTTGGAAAAAGAGGACTGTTGATTTTTAGTATAAGCTATTTTATCTATTTGATTTTTTTTAATCACATGCAAGTATTTGATAAAAATTAAAAGTTTATCCATATTCTTTTAATACATTTTCAAGTGGTTTTGTTTCTTTTTCAGACACAGTTCTTCTTATAATTATGTCTGGTTTAATCCTGTATCTACCATGTAGTATTTCCAGTTACCTGTACATAAGAGTGAGGATGCATTTGATTGACATAAATTAAATGGAAAAACTATCTAAATGTTGCTTTCCTTCCTGATTGACTTAAGGACCATCTAAATTCATCCTAGATTGTTTTTATTAAATTAAGTAAATTGGAGAACTAAGGGCTATCTGAATAAATTATCAGTAATCTATATATTTAACTATCTTAAGACAAAAATGGTATATTGGCAGTTTTGTTTTTGCTTTATTTTTAATAGCTTTATTAAGGCATCATTTAAATGCAATAAATTCACTAAGTATATAATTGGTGAATTTTGGTAATTGTATGCAATCATGTAACCTTTACCCCAATCAAGATATAGAATATTTCCATCACCTTGAAAATTTTATTTGTGATACTGTATGCCCTCAGTCTGCAGTCTCCAACCCCCAATCCTTGACAAGTACTAATCTGTTTTCTGTCACTATAATTTTGCCTTTTCTAGAACTTCATACAAATTGAATCATAGAGCATATGGTCTTTTGTGTTTAACTCCTTTCACTCCACATGTCTTTAAGATTTATCTATGTTGTGTGTGCTATACATAGTAAGCCTTGAAATCAGAGAGTATATCCTTGTTCTATTTAAGGATGGGTTTGGGTATTCCGGGTCCTTCACCTTTCTTTGACTTTGCCTCTTCCAAGGCCTGCAGAGATTTCTGTTCGAATCTGTAGATATATTAGGAAGAACTGGCATCTTAACAGTAATGAGTTTTTCAGTCTGTGAACATGGTATTTTCCATATATTTTGGTCTAATTTAATTTTCCTTTGCAGTGCTTTATAGTTTTCAGCATAAAGATCCTGCACATCTTTCATTAAATTTAACCCAAAATTTTTTTATGTTATTTTAAATGGATTTGTAGTCTGTGACCTGATTTCACTTATTAATAGTTGTTTTGTAGCTTTCATAGGATTACTCATTTCTGGTTATAAGATCATGTTATTAGTATATAAAGACCATTTTTCTCCTCTCTTTCCAATCTCTATGCCTTCCCTTTTTCTTGTGTTATTACTGTGATTGTACCCTTCGGTATAATACTAAATTGAAATGGTAAAAGCAGAAATCCTTCTTTGTTTCTGATCTTAGGTAGGAAACATTGACTATTATGTTACCTGTAGATTTTTTTAGACACCCATAGTCAGGTTTAAGAGTCTCCTTGTATTTTTAGTTTGTTTGGGACTTCTATCATGAATGGATTTTGGGGTTTTTTGTTTTGTTTTGTTTGTATTTTCTTAATATGGTAAATTATATTGATTGATTCTCGGCTGCTTAAATCAAACTTAAATTCCTGGATATCAGCTCCACTTGTTTTTGATTATTGTCCTTTTTATACATTGTTAGGTTAAATTCCCTAAAAAAATTTTTAGGAAATTTTGCTTCTATGTTTGAACATTAGAAATTTTAGTCTGTAGTTCTGCTTTCTTGTTTTTTGTGTTTGTCTGGGTTTGGGAATTAGGGGATAGCATTGGCCCTAACACATAATTTGGGAAGATTCCGATAAGATTGCTATTGTTTCTTCCTTGAGAATTCATCAAAGAAGCAGTCTAGACCCTAGAATCTGGGGGTTAGGGGGAAGGGGAATGGGGAAATTATGAATTTGATATAAATAATAGATATGGCAGTATCCAAAATTTCTGTCTTCTGGGAGTTTTGTCATTTGTACCTTTTGAGGGAATTTTTCCAGTGCATCTAAATTGTCAAGTGGTTTGGCATAAAATGGTCCAAAAATGGCCTTATTCTCTTACTGTCTGTAGATTTTGTGGTGATAGTCCCTGTTACTTGATTTTGGTAGTGTGTCTTTTGTTTCTTCATGAGTCTGGCCTAGAGGCTTATCACTTTTATCAGTTCATTAATCAGCTCTCATGATTGATTTCTCTGTTTTTATATTTCATTAATTTCTGCTCTTTATTCTTTCCTCCTATTTTGAGATTTCTGATTTGATGTAGGACTTAAGATCACCAATTTTGAATTTTTTGCCACTAGCATAAGCACAAAGTAGTAAACACAGCTTTAGTTACATCCTACAGATTTTAATAATTTGTGTTTTCATCCTTACATTCAGAATGTTTTTTTAATTTTTCTTGATTCCTTCTTTGGCCATGAATTATGTAGAAACATATTGTTTTACTTTCTAAATATTTGGGATTTTCTTAGTTATTGTTAGTTGATTTCTTAATTTAATTCCATTCAGAAAACATATCTTGAATTTCAGTCTTTTAAATTTATTGACACTTACTTCATGACCTAGCACATTCTGGTGAACTTACCGTGTGCACTTGAATGTGTATTTGTCATTACTAAGTATCACGTTCTTTTTTTTTTTTTTTTAATATTTTATTTATTTGACAGAGAGAGATCACAAGTAGGCAGAGAGGCAGGCAGAGAGAGAGGGAAGGGAAGCATGCTCCCTGCCGAGCAGAGAGTCTGATGCGGGGCTCGATCCCAGGACCCTAGAATCATAACCTGAGCCCAAGGCAGAGGCTTTAACCCACTAAGCCACCCAGGCGCCCCTCACATTCTTTTAAATGTCACATATATCAGGGATGATAATGTTCAGAACATCTTGTCTTTCCTTATTTTTTTCTGGTTATATGGGTTGCTGAGAGAAGGGTGGAGAAACAAGCTAACCCTCTAATGGCAGGTTGCGTAAAGGAATCATTGCAGAGGGCCATGCATACGATGAGGATAGTAATTTGTGACCATATTTTATAACCTACCACAGGGTTCATTTTACCTCTTCTCTGTTTTTGTATATATTTTAAATTTTCCATAATATTTTCCATAATAAAAATTTCAAAACCAAAACCTCTCAGGTAATGAGGTGTCCCTTATTTCAGGGGGGTACATGCCACATGCAGATATATAAAAAATATTTAGGATTTTTATTTTCACCTCATCATTTAAAGAATTATAAAATACAGATACCTGTGTATGGAGAGGAATTTTTTATTTTTGGCTATTCTTGTTTAAAAATAGTTCATCCCAATGGAGATACCAGTTTTGTTCCGGAAGTCATGGTATCATTTGGATAGTCTTGTAAACTTTATCATAAATTTGACATTAAAAATTTTTGTGTGATATTCTTTTTTTTTTTTTTAGGATTTATTTATTTGAGAGAAAGAGATAGTGACAGAGGTAGCAAGAGAGAGCACAAGCAGGGAGGAAAGGGAGAAGCAGGCTCCCGCTTAGCAAGGATCCCGACATGGGGCTTGATCCCAGGACCCTGGGATCATGACCTGAGCTGAAGACAGTCACTTAACCAACGAAGCCACCCAGGTGCCCCGTGTGATACTCATTTTTAAGCGTTTTCTCATGTTTTTAATTATGAAGTGTTTTTATACTTTTGAAACTTTTGCTGTTAGAACTTAAATTTTTAAGTTTCTGTTTCAGAGAAGGCTGAATACTATACTATAGTATATAGTATATACTATACTACTATAGGTAGTCCCAAAATTAGATAGGTCATCACTGTGAGTTTAGAAGGAAACAAAACAATTTTAACAAGAGGCAAAAGAAATGGTGTCTTAAGTTTGGTTCCCTAAGTTATGAAATCAATAGCATTTAGTATTAATCAGTAGTAAAAAAGGGGGCAGGCAGTAGTGTATTATCTACCCTTACTGTTGCTCCTGAAAACCTTAACCTTTTTTATCTGGAATGTTTACCTCAAGAATCATGAAATAAGAAAAGCAAAGGGAATAATATGATTGGTATATAGAAAATAAAGTAAGTCATTTACATAAAACCTATACTAGCCTCAATTCCCTTCTCAACCCTATCCACTCAACCTCTATTCCATGTTAAGAACAAGGAGTAAATCACAAAAAATATATTCCAAGTATTAGTTTTTTAAATTTACAGTTGTCAGATTCATTCAGTTTCCTTTTTTGCCCATCCAGTACTGTTAACTTTCTCATATTAGAAAATGTTACATTGTAAGTTTTAGCTTTGGCATTCTGTATATTAAGAATATATTTATGTTTGTGGATTTGAAAGAATGTATTCTTAAGGGCTTTTTAAAAGTGAAAACCACTATTAACATTATATGGTGATTATTTACTACATCATAAGGCAAGACTAGGCAGAGGTGTTTTTAGAGGTTTAAATACATATGTTTTTTAGAAGGGTTTTTTGTTTGTTTGTAAATCTTTAGATAATCAAAAACTTGACTACATTTCCCATTTCTTGAGCATAATGTGATTAAGATTTTCCTTAATCTAAAAGCAACTTTACAAAATCTAGTAACATCTGTATTAAAAAATAATTTCTAGTTCGGTCTCTTCTACTGGCCAACACCATTAGGTAGGAGAATAAAAATTTCTGTCTTTTAAAAGTAGTGTTTATTTATTAAAGCAATACAGACAGTGATATATTAGGATATTAGCAAGTTATTTGAAGGAGTCCCTCATGAGATCTCTTGAAGACCAGAACTAAGAAACATGGGCTGAATGATAATACAATTAGATTGATTTGTAATTTGTTTAACTCAATAAACAGATTGAATTCTTGTCACCAAGAAGGATGTAGCATTCAATCCGTTGTTTTTTTTTAATCAGTAATTTAAATGAGGACAAAACATGTGTTGTCTTTTTAGTTCACAGATGATGTGAATCTGGGACACATATTTTGATAAATTAGGTGATATTTGTTTAGAAAAAAAATGATCTTGATGGGTTAGAAAAGGATAGCTCAATAAGATACCTGTTAATAAAACAAATGTAAACTCTTTTTTACTTTGCCCCCCAAAAGACAATTTAACAATACATCATAAAAAAAGAAGATACTTCCCATTATATTTCAAAAAAGCAAGACTCAGAATTATATTCACAATGAAATCTTAATTTAATTGTGTTAAAATACATATATTAGGAGGTATAATATACAGCAGTTTTGGATGATATTATTAGGAGTGTTTTGTTTTCATTTTGCCTCTTTATTTCCAAATATTCTACAGTGAGAATGGATCTTAAAATAAGACACACTGAAGATAAGAAGGTATTTAATGTTTTTGAACCCCCAGTTTGTAGTCTGAGCATATGTTAACTTATATTGTCACAGTGAAGATCTCCCCCTCTTTTACTTGTCTGTAACAAATAGTCACCATGGCACAAAAGTCAGCATCAGCTACAGTGTTCTCAGTGGACTCTTTCTCACTCCCCTACCATGAACCCACTGACTGTTGTCATTTTTTTTCTCTTTATCAAAGGTTGAATTAATAAAGGGGAATTTACAAAGTGTCGGACTTACACTTCGTCTTGTCCAGTCAACTGACGGGTATGCTGGGCATGTCATAATTGAGACGGTGGCCCCAAACTCGCCTGCTGCACTTGCAGATCTTCAGCGGGGAGACCGACTGATTGCTATTGGAGGTAATTGTGCAACACACTTCACACTTGTAGAGAAATCAGTGAGTAAATGTGGGAATTTTCCCTATCTTCATTCTTTCTATGAGCACAAGTTACTTTTTTTTTTTTTTTTTTTTTTTTGTCAGAAAGAGAGCGAGAGAGAGTGAGCACAGGCAGACAGAGTGGCAGGCAGAGGCAGAGGGAGAAGCAGGCTCCCTGCTGAGCAAGGAGCCCGATGTGGGACTCGATCCCAGGACCCTGGGATCATGACCTGAGCCAAAGGCAGCCGCTTAACCAACTGAGCCACCCAGGCGTCCCAGAGCACATGTTACTTTTATAATGGAAAGAGAATAAATTTATTAAAAATAAAAATCTGAAGGAAGCCTTAATTTAAAACACATATGCCATTTTTAGTCCTTAGGTATAAATCTGTAAAATACTTCATCTTTACACCACTCTTCTATAAACTTCTCTAATTTTCCTTTCCATCCCATCTTCTACTCCTCTAGTGTTTAATGAATATGAATATGGTCAACAGTTCCTTCTGTCTAACTACTCTGGGCCTAAAATTGACAGTATTAGTACTATGACCCCCATCACTTAGGACTAGATAATGAACAGGAGGGAGACTAATATTCCTTGTCCAAGAGGGCACACTTGAACTGTCCTGTGGCCCCGTATTGATGGCTCTGTATTGTCCCTGATTGACCAGCCATTTGGTAACATGCAGTCATCAGAGTACAGCCTGTATCACTATTGCTCTGGAAGAATGTGTCACCTGCATGCCTTCCTATCAGTGGGATAGATTACATAAGTTCTGTTGATAGGCAGGTTATTTGCTTGGATGTTTATGAAGAAGCAATAGGACTCCCTGTACACACCAATCAGGAAAAAGTTCAAACCTTTCAGACCTTTGTACTACCTGCCCCGCCCACCCCGTTCCCCCATTCTAGGCTTGTCAAGAGATTTCTTGAACATACAGTTGGTCACAGCTGAGCTTCCAAAAACAATATGGTATATTCTTTCACAGCTAAGATAATAAGGTAGATCAGTTCCTAAAGCAGGGAGTTTTCCTTTGTTACATGTTAAACCTTTGACTCAAAACCATCATGACAGTAAAACAATGACAGTCATTTAGTTGCACACCTGGAAACTCAACTAGGTCCATATTTCACATGGAAATCCCTTTGGGAGGTCATAGTGATTCTCAAACCTTCTGACTGTATTCCAGTCATCCAGCCTTGGTGTTAAAATAGGGATTCTGCTTCAGCAGACCTGGACAGGGGCCCAAGATTTTGCGTTTCTCAGAAGCCCCCAGGTGCTGCTGCTCTTCATAGGCACTGAGGATGGCAGAGCCATAAAACAGACCCCCGCTGTTACATAGTTATTTAAAATAAACATAGCAGTTACTCCCCCTCAGCTAAAAACTAGAATTCGGTATAAATTTTTTATATCCACATACCCCTTTGTTCTGGTTTTACCTACAAGATATATTTTCTTTTTTATGACCTTTTATGAAAGGTTTTTGTTTTTAGTTACACATGTAGTAAATATTCTCCAAAATAAGTATCTATTCTCAAAAAGAAAGCAATACAAATGTGTACAGAGTGGAAAAACTAAAGGTCACTCCTTTATAGCTAAAATTTATAAAAATAAAATATTTACTGAGATAAGGAACAGGTAAATATATTTTCTATACCTATAATTTGTACGGGTATATAATTTTTTAAATATTTAGTAATGGGATTGGTGGTAGTTGAAATAAGATTGGCATAATGCCTATTATATTTGAAGCTCAATGATGGAGTTCATTTTTCTTCTATTTTCTCTATTTTTGTATATATTTGTAACATTGCAAAAGAAAAGGAACCCAGATTTGGCCAACTAGCACTGAGAGGAGCAGTGGTTGTCTCCACAAAGCTCCTCGTGGTTGAGGAAGAGATGAGGCCAGGTGTTAAGTCACAAAGAATGAGTTTAGATTAAGTTGAAGTTTTCCTACAGCTCAGTAGAGGGACTTATTTTTCATTGTACATATGTCAGACTACAATTTTGTGGAACTTAGTATGGTTAGAGGGAAAGAGCAGGCTGTATGAATCATGGAGAGAGCCACATTAGAAACCTCTGGATTCCAGTGTGATGAGTTTGTACACTAAAGGTTTTCAAGCCAAAGCTTTGGGAAAATTAGGGAGCAGTATGAAAACAGGGACAGTCTGAGGGGTCACAGCAAGGAGCTATGGATTCTTGTAACTGAAGGCAGTGATCAGGTGGATCTGAACAGGGGAGGAAAAGGACTAGAACTCTGACAAAACTAAGAGCTCCTGGGATCTAGGAGGTCAGCTGTCTCTGGGGTACAGATTGGGTTAATTGGGAGGGTGGCAAGTTGATTCACATACTGAAGACAGGAGAATGAGAAGATCAGAGGAGGGGTTTTAACTAAGGTGAATTTGTTACGTCAAGGAAGCATCTAGGTGCTGATCTCCGGAAGTAATCAGGGATGTAGGAAAAGGATGAAGAAGAGGGAAGACCAACCAAAGAAAAAGTTGACAGTTGGAACCACTGAGGTGGTTGTGATCTAGATAACTAGGACATATAAAACCATGGAGACGTTTGGTACAGGGGGCAGATATGGATGGAGAAAAAGAAAGCAGAGGTGGTCAGAACCAAATTAGTACAGTGATGTGAAAACCAAGAAAAAGGTTTTAAAGGAAGAGAAGGAAGGGAATAAAGATATGAGCCAGGATAGCTGATGGAGCAAAGCCCTGAAGGAGATGGGGAGTAGGATCCAAAGTACAAGTAAAGGGCTACTTCGTCCTCAGAGATAGATTCATACTAAAAATGACTGGCTGGGAGAAAAGGCGGCTACTTGTTGATCTCCAGTAAATAAGGAGAGATCCCCTGCAGAATAAAAGACAGTAGGGAGGGTGGGATTCAGGGTTTGAAGCTGAGGTTTTGGAGACTTAGTTGTTCAGAGACCAGAAACAATTCAAAACAATGCTGCACTGGCTGCCAGTGGTGGGCCCAAGGAGGGTGGGGCGGCAAGCTGGGGTCAGAAAGCCAGGTAGGCAGAAGAGGAAAGGACCAGGGCAAAAGAATCCCAAATCTTGATGAGAACATCAGTGAAATCTCGAGACTAAGGTTGGGGAGAAAAGCAAGTGGTGTCAGGAGACCAGTTGGACTAGGACAGCAAAGGAGGAATGATTGGGCCTGGAAATCACCTCAGAACAGATTCCGTAACAGACAGCATTGTAACGAGGAGGTGCGAAATAGGAGGTTGTGAGCAGAGATTAATTGCAAGTGAAAGACCTTTGATGTGGAAAATTCCAAGTGACAATTGGTTCTAAAGCATGATCTTGCCTGGGCAACTGAGGTAGGAGGGGATAATATAGGTTGAGGAACTCTGAAGTCAGGTTGTTAGATGGGGCTGATGTTACTCTGATAGGGTGGCCCTAAGACCTTTGGAAAACATAGACCCTTTCTCACCCTTTTCTAAGTCCTACAGAAAGGGCTAGCTTGGGTAAGTACCACTGGGGGAAGGGTAGGGGGAGGGCAGGAAACAAACATCTGAACATCTTTAGAGCCTTTAAAGATAACACCTAGAGTATCTCTAGAAGACCCCACCATGAAGCTGCTAGCTTTGACTGCCTCAGGGAAGGGACGGAGTGGTTGGGAAATAGAGGTGGGAGGGAGATATTTCACTCTACATTTTTCTATACCTTTTGAATTTCAAACTGTGTTAATGTAGCCACTTATTAGAACGTAATAAAATGAAAATTTAAGCTGATATTATCAATGCGGATAATAACCAACTTGTTTAACGCAATTTGTGCTGTCCTTGTTCCTTCTGGTCCTGATAAAAAGATTAGTTTGATGGGTAGGGCTAATAAAAAGAATATGTTAAAGAGTCCGCTATTCATAATATAATATTTTGCTAAGTTTGCTTCAAGCATCGGGTCTCTGAACTTGATCATTCACCACATTTCTGTTTTGCTTTTCCATAATCATGAACTAATGGCAATTACATCCAGCAAACTTAAGTGATTTTCACTGCAGTAATTTACATGTTTTCTCTTTTAAAATCTTACATCAGGTGTGAAAATCACATCTACCCTGCAAGTGCTGAAGCTGATCAAGCAGGCGGGGGACCGGGTGCTGGTGTATTACGAGAGGCCTGTCGGCCAGAGCAGTCAAGGTGCAGCGCTGCAAGATAATTTTGGGCAATTGGAAGAAAACTTTCTGTCAAGCTCATGCCAGCCAAACTATGAAGAGGAAACCACTGGGCTGGCAGTAGATGCTGAAAATAGAGATTTGGATTCTGAATTTGAAGACCTGGCAAGTGATGTCAGAGCACAGAATGAGCTCAGAGATGAGGCTCCATCAGTAAGTCCCAGCCCCAAACGTACTCCAGCAGCACTTTCCGTTAAACCCCTTGGAACAATATCACCAGTCTTAAACCGTAAATTAATTGTAGGTAGTCACCCACCACCACCAAAACCTCCATGTAAAGAGGGAAATAAACCCTTGGCCCTAAAATCTTCTGAGATAACAGACCCAACACAAGTGTCAAAACCCACCCAAGGATCCACTTTCAAACCACCCGTGCCACCACGACCACAAGTGAAAGTTCCTTTGCCTTCTGCTGACACCCCAAATCAGACAGAACCAGAGGTCCTCCCTGAAAAGCCAGAAAAGGTGCTGCCTCCTCCTTCTGCAGATAAACCTGCTGAAAAGCAAGCGAAAAATATGGATCACCCAGAAGATGTAGCTGCATCTAAGCCATTTTTAGCAAAGCAAGAAGTGACGAGAGATTTTACTTCAGAAAGCTCCTGCCCTCCTAAGGACAGTTCAGATGACCCTCAGACATGGGAATCATCAGAAATTCCTTACCGTAACAAGCTAGGAAAATGGACAAGAACCAGAGCAACCTGTTTCTTTGACATAGAAGCCTGCCACAGATACTTAAACATTGCACTGTGGTGCAGAGATCCTTTCAAGTTAGGGGGTCTTATCTGTTTGGGGCATGTCAGCTTAAAACTTGAAGAGGTGGCTTTGGGGTGCCTGGCTACGTCAAACATGGAATACTTCTCCAAGTTCAGACTGGAAGCCCCCTCACCTAAGGCAATGGTCACGAGAACCGCGCTGCGTAATCTGAGTATGCAGAAGGGATTCAATGACAAATTTTGCTTTGGTGACATTACCATTCACTTCAAATACTTGAAAGAAGGAGAACCAGACCACCCGATAGTTACTAACTCGGAGAAAGAAAAAGAACTCCATTTGGTCGAAGAGATTTCTGCCCTACCTAAAGAGGAGCAGGTGGTCGGACAGATGGGTTTAACAGAAAATAAGCATAGTTTCCAGGATACTCAGTTCCAGAACCCAACTTGGTGTGATTACTGTAAGAAAAAAGTGTGGACTAAAGCTGCGTCCCAGTGTATGTTCTGTGCTTATGTTTGCCATAAAAAATGTCAGGAAAAGTGTCTAGCGGAGACGCCTCTTTGTGGAGCAACTGACAGGCGCATAGACCGGACTCTGAAAAACCTCAGGCTGGAAGGACAAGAGACCTTCTTAGGCCTGCCTCCTCGCGTTGATGCTGAAGCTAGCAAGTCAGTCAATAAAACAACAGGTTTGACAAGACACATTATCAATACAAGCTCTCGTTTGTTAAATTTGCGCCAAGTCTCTAAAACTCGCCTCTCTGAACCAGGAACTGATCTAGTGGAACCTTCACCAAAACACACACCCAACACATCAGACAATGAAGGCAGTGACACAGAGGTCTGTGGTCCGAACAGTCCTTCTAAACGAGGAAACAACACAGGAATAAAGTTGGTGAGGAAGGAGGGTGGTTTGGACGACAGCGTTTTCATTGCAGTTAAAGAAATTGGCCGTGATCTTTACAGGGGCTTGCCTACAGAAGAGAGGATCCAGAAATTAGAGTTCATGCTGGATAAACTGCAGAATGAAATTGACCAGGAGCTGGAACATAATAATTCCCTTGTTAGAGAAGAAAAAGAAGCAACTGAATCAAGGAAAAAATCCCTTCTTTCTGCTGCTTTGTCTAAATCAGGTGAAAGACTACAAGCTCTAACACTTCTCATGATCCACTACAGAGCGGGCATTGAAGATCTTGAATCTTTAGAAAGTCTGTCTTTAGACCAGCACTCCAAAAAAATAAGCAAGTACACAGATGATACGGAAGAAGACCTTGATAATGAAATCACCCAACTAATTGACTCCCAGCCATTCAGCAGCATATCAGAGGACTTATTTGGCCCATCTGAGTCTGTTTAACAGCCCGTTTGAACTTTTTGAGTGATTCAGGAAAAGTTACATCTCGAGTAACACAGATAACCCGTGTGTAAGCCCTCTTCTGATGTACTTCGGCCTGCTTCTCCACAGCCATTTGCTTATGTAAAAACAAGAGTGAAAAAAGGTGGTTTTCCAGCAAAAACATGACCAGCTCACTAAATTGGTTGTTTTCAGATTGCATTTATAGCTATGCTTTTTGGGTTTATACTGGGAATTTATTTTTACTAATTTATTTTTAACTTTTTCTAATTATGTAATTATGTAAGCTAATTTTCCATGTTTATGTACGTGTGATATCTCATTGTGTTATTTTCCTTAATCTTAGTTTTTGAAGGAGTGTTAAATAGGATACTGTCCAGATCCTTGAAATATTTTCATTTCCATCACGGTTACAACAAGTTTGATGCATGCCCAAATTGACAACGGCAATCATTGAGGGAACAGGTTTTTGAATCTTTGTGTTAGGAAGTTTGTCATCTCTATTTGCTTGAAATAGAAATTTTTGTTAATTTGGGGTTTCGGGGATGGTTTTTTGTTTTTGCCAAATGTAACGTAAAAGCAGATGCTGCAGCTTTAGTCAGTTACACTGATTTAGTAAAAATAATAATTTACGCATATTGCTTGCTTTCTATCCTGTGAATTTATTTCTAGTTTTTGTGCAGTTTTAGTGAGAATATAGTTATTAATTTGAAGAGGTTGCATTGAAAAACAAAATGTAATAGGGAATAGAGAATGCATTTGGTCAAGAATTTTGTAGAGAAGATTACTAAAAAACCAGTAACCAGTAGGATTTTGAAATATAATCTTTTGAAATGTTGATGCTTTCTCCTTTCAAATGGAAGTTCTGAACATTTGATTTTTCTTTTTGTCTTCAGTTCTCCCATAGGAAATAAAGCATGTCAAGGATAAAGTTTCAAGGGGCCAGTTCTTAAAATGACCCAGTGTTGATAACTGGGTTTGGCTGTTTTGTTTTAGGAACATTTTCATGCAGGAGGATGCTGTAAAGGAGAGGAATCATGCAAGATAGATTTATTGCTTTAACTACATGCTGCAGGTTGAAGGAAGGGTGGTCATTCTGAACCCATTTATAGTTCAGTCTTTTGTTTAAGAAAAAAGAAAAATTCACAGTATAGATACATAGGAATTGGGATCAGTTCTCTGATAATAAAGATCTATTCTGATACTCGGTCCTTTGTGTGGACCCCAGTGATATGTGACTGAAGGAAACCATGTGAGCCTGACC
Source organism: Mellivora capensis (assembly GCA_004024625.1). NCBI lineage: Eukaryota > Metazoa > Chordata > Mammalia > Carnivora > Mustelidae > Mellivora > Mellivora capensis. The sequence continues at coordinate 139,544 of PISX010001171.1, read as the reverse complement.
TCTGTTGGTGTATCATCAAAGTTTTGGCCTTTTATATGTCTATTTTCCTCTTGTAGGTATCTCCTGTGATAATGGACATATAGTAAAGATTAACATGAATTTAAAGCTAGGTGGGACAATTTTGCTAGCTGGTGGGAAGAGGCAGAGTTAGTGTAAGGTGTGATAGGGTTCTGGCTCAGGGAGACTCCAGACAAGAGTTTAAAGCCAAGCTCTTCCTCTGGCCAGTAGTGAACTTTATAACCACAGGAGGTCCCACGCCTCAGTCTCCCCAGCTCCAAAGTAGGAATAAACAGTAACTACCTCACAAAGGATTGTTGTGAGGAGAACAGAACTGCAGAAGCTCTCTGAAGAGTAAAAAGCGATTCAAACAAAAGGTATGACTCAAATGGGGGACAAAAAACATTTTTGAAGGTAGAAAAGTTACTCTACTGTTACTAAGTGAAATACTAGAAAGTACCTTTATGGCCAAGTTGATAACAAAAATAGATCTGTGTATCCCCTTTTTTTGTTGTTAAGCATGCTTGCATTTTGAAAGAACACTGCTGCAGAAGTCTGTATACACCAACGGCTCTGAAAGCTAAAAAAAAAAAAAAGTTCTGTAACGTGCTTGAAGCAATCTGCCCAATGTAATCACCAACTTTTACCTTAACAAAAAAATAACTTACCGGTGTTGACCTGGAAGGCCAGTGTCTTTAAGTGGCTGGCGTGTGGATGGATGACACCACAGAAGTCATAGTGACATCCAAGCATGCTGCTGAAACCGATGCATTGGAAAGAGCTGCAGAAATAACGCAAAATTTTGGTTTCATAAAAATCTCCTGTTTTAAAAGTATTTAACTCTGTAGAACCACAATTATGAAAAGCTCAATAATGCTGCTAATGATATTTGTCAGATCTACCTTTAATGTAGTGCAATATTTTTATATCTACTGGGACAGGAGGTAAAGGCCTCACAGTCGTGCTTTAGTGCAGGGGAGGGGGGATCACTCCAAATAGCCTAGGGGATAGTGAGGTTAAGGCCTCCGTGGAAACAGTTGTATTCTATTACATTCCTGATGTAATCTTGCTGCCATGCTATGTTATCAATAGCTAAAAAATAATAAAAAGAACTACCACAGAAAACAAGAATATCTTCATTTGCTACCATCTGAAAGAGGTGATTGCTGCCTTCTCTGGAGTGACCGCCTGGTAGAGCTGGGCCGTGCATGCAGGCTCTTCACCAAGTCCACTTTCGCTAAAAACAAAGTTGCTATTTTGAAATTTGCCTAAAAGCATTAAATTCTGGTTTTGCTGTTGTTTTTCTAAAGTGTGAAATCTCAGATGTATGGATCAGCCCTGCTACTTATTAAGAATTAGACTATTTTCTGTATTTCTGGTATTTAGGTGAAGAACTAGGTTAAACAATCAAGCTGAACAATATTTTAGCACTGAGTCAGAATTAATATGCTGCATTTCCTAATATCGAGCCCTATACTCGAGGATCAGAATAGTTGAAACACTATTGGCCATTTTATGGCCATTTGAGAGGAGGAAACAAGCTGAAGATTGGAGGGTTCTGTCAAGCTCTAAATTTATCTGGATTTTTTGAAAGGCAGGTTGAAAATACTTGGCTCCGAATTATAAAGATGAGATCTTAATTTCCCTAAAAGTGAATAAATTTAAAATCACTTTAAAAATGTATTGTCTTTCTTTCTAAATTGAAATAATAGCTTTTCTTTAATAGAAGGGTTTAGAACCCCTCTAAGATCTGAGTAAAACTGCAGTTCTCACACCTGTGAGTCTCACGCCTGAACGAGACCCACACACATACCCTGAGTTGTCTGGATTTCATGGCCCTGTGCCCTGTGGGCTCACGTGCATTAGAGCTTAGTTACTCCCATCAGATACGGTTATTTGTTCACGACAATCAGGAAAACAACGTGACTTTAGAAATGCAGGGGCAACTTACTGGGCTTTTCCACATTGACACCATGGGACTAGTTACAGATTTCAATTCAAAGCCAATTTTGCAAAGCCAAAAAGTACGGTTCAGACTAACCTGAACTTTACCTGATGCCTGCAAGCAGAGAAGAATAGTTTTTAATTAGATATTCATAGTCAATACCTTACGCATTTTATTCCAGTGATCATGTCTGGTTTATAAAGGAATACAAACAGGCACAGTAGTGTTCAGAAGATTTATTAAGGAAACTAGCTAAAACGTATGCACATACACTTAGCAGTCAAAAGAAAAAACTGAATATTCTTTGCTACTTCAGTGTTTTTGTATCTACTTTGCCAGGTACAAGCATAAAAACCCATCTTTGCTCAAACATTCAGGGAGCTGTATATTCACAGTTAAGATGATACACATGTTAAAAGAAAAAAAAAAGCCTCACTTCACAGTCTTGCTAACCCCAGAATTTTAGTCCCATAAAAGACCTTATAATTTTCCCCCTCTCAGATAAAATTCATACCTTTGCTCCCCAAACAGTTCTGAAAAACCTCACATGTCTTTTTATGCTCATTCTAGAGATCAACAGTGGCCATGCCTCTGCCAGTCATTCTCGAAGAGACTGAAGCCTCAGGCAAGAATGAAATTGGAGTAAATCATACAGTACTGTGGTCAGGGAGAGCCACAAACCCTCTAAGAGAAGTCTCTCCCCTGTGGGAGTAGAAAACAATCCTGCTGGTTACGTTAGCCATATGAGAGTGCTTCTAGAGTCATCTTTCAAAGTCACAGACTCGTGCAAGTTGCCCAGTGCAAATGTGTGAGTAGGAAACTTGTCTGCTTCCACCACACTGCCCCTGAACACCAGATTTCCAGTCACTCCAAGAAGCTTCATAAAGCAAATGGGAAATAGCAGCTACTCTCTTAGAGAACGACGAGGTCGAATCCTTGTTCTAAAGTTCCTTGCTCCTTGTCCAAGTTAACAGAAACACAACTTTAGCTTAACGAAATACAGACATTAGGTAATTTTTGTTGATTGCAGAGCTACAGAATTAACAAGTATTATCTGAGACATTCTACACTCCGCACACTCCAGTCACATGTACAAAACATGATGGCAACTGACAGTGCTAACACAGTATTTGCTGATGAACTGAAAAGGCACGTCAATGTGGTCATGCTTAGGAAAACCACGTTATACACAGCACTAGATGATAGAAGGATACACAGACATTTCTAGATGTTTCTAGGGTTTTTCTGTCTCTGAAGGGAATGTGTCCTGACCTATTATTTTTACCTGTTTTCCTAACGTGATTCAAGATAATTTCATTCTTCCTCCATCTTCATTTAAAATTTGTTTTCACATTGATGTGAACAACCTTCAGAAGTCTAAAAAATAATAGTTGTGATTCAAAACTTAATAGATTCCTAGAAGACACTTGGATAACCTCTTAACAGGTTAAAGATATAGTCAGATTTTTTCACATCACAGCAGCTATTAGGCTTTTAAATTTCTAAAAGTTGAACTAGATGTTAATGTATCTTATCACGCATAAACAACCTTGACAGTATAAGGTGTATCTACCCTCAATTTTCTTTCATCCTAAGACAACCAAGTATATATTGGAAAGGGAAAGCTGGTTGTTCAGAACTATACTTCTAGGTGCTTTTCTCTGCTTTCACAACATTTACTATTTTTCCCTATTGCCTTTAGTGTCCGCTGCCGGCCACGTGACATGTGACTTTGTAATTTACAACCATCTGTTTCCAGGTAGATGATTGCGTAGAAAACTAATGCCAGCTACAATTTATGGGTAAGTCCAAAAGAGACAGACTCAAGTTCCTGTCCTCTGCATTTGAGAAAACTAGCTTTTAGCTCATAAATATACGGATAGTAATAACAAGGTAACCACACTCAGTGTCACGACATCATATGCTGTCTTACTTGACTCTGTTTTTCAGACTTCCTTCTAGTTTCTCAGTGTTGGAAGTGTCTCGGAGATAATGTGTGCTTTAATTTTAAACACTCATTACCAATATTCAGAAAAAATATAAGATTTTTTGCCCAAGTGTTCATGAATGTAAGTTTTTTTAAAAATTATATTTGATTTGGATTCAAATATTTATAGATTTACACTATATCTATTTCGTCAAAATATATTGTATAATATTTAATAAAATCAAATACATAAAATAAAGTTTTCAACACTATTTATACAAACCCCTAGAAAAGCTGCTTTTTCTTTATAAGGCTGTTGGCAATCAATCACAACCACGGAGAAGAATGAATAACCTTTGGTTGTTTTGCTTTCATCAGGGATGAATGGTATGACTAAGACAGTTCCGGAGGAGTCATTTCACTGGAAACACGGTTTTGTACAACTAAATTTGATGACTTTTGAGGATCTCAGTCACTTTCAGATTCTTCACCATCACCTATCGGATACGACTGGGTATTATTCTGGGTGTACATTTTTGTTTTAATGGGGCAGTTGTGATCCATGAGAATCGCCTGAAAAAGAGCAAAGTGCAGGTACATTAACCTTATTTCACAAAGATAAGATGGTTTTAACCTACCATCTTTAAAGATTACTAGCTGGAAAGCTGTATCCAGCACTACACACTGTCAACCAGTCCTTCAGTGCCACTGCCAGGCGCCTGGCCCAGAAGCCCTGGGGTTCCACACTCCAGGAGGGTTCCAGGCAAGAGAGACTATGGACATGGTCTCCGCCAGGGCCATGAGGTCCAGTCAGGACAACCTATGAGCCATGAGGCAAGGGCTATGGCGGGTCATGCTCAGGAAGAGTTCTATTTAGAATCTTGGAATTGGGACTCGGGGGGATCCTGGAGGTCACCCAGTCCAACTGCTGTGCACGGATTTCACTGTGGCATCACAGGAAGGGCACATGCTATCCTTAATGAGGTGAACTCCTGTTGGACATGTGCCTGAGGCTACCCTGCGCCCCTTGTTTCTCGACATGGATCCAGTTCTGATTCCAGCCATCTTCGCAGACTCCCCTTATGGTATTTGAAGACCACTGCCATGGCCCCTTAAGTTTCCCTACACTGAACATCACAGGGCCCATATCTTTTCATAAACGGCATTTCCAGAGCACCTCCCCAAATCCTGGGTGTCTCCCTCTTGCTCAAATGTAGGATTTAAAACACACACAAAAAAACACTCTCATGAACAGAAAATCTTGTGCCTTCTCATTGTTACTGAAAAATAAACAGTCCATTGGTCCTCAACTGAAAAACATCCTCAGTAAGTCCTGGTAATCATTTTTCCTCTTGAACATGTGCAGACCAAGCCTGCTGTCTAAGAAAACAGCTCCCCCTTATCCTGCCAGGCCAATGCCAAGCGATCCTGCTGCAAGACCTCCGCTTCACGAGCACTCTATGTGGTGGGCCGATCACCCTCTGTGGACGCACAGTGATTAAGGAACATGACCTTTACTGCATGTAAAGGGACATACAGCTGGAATGGGGCAGATGTGCTCCAGACAGCCTTGTGCCAAAGTCTGTTCCTGCTGGAGGGAGGGGGCGACAGCACTGCATGGCAGGACGCTGGGTACAACTAACGGGGTCTCCCGCCAGCTGTGCCTTTCAGAGTCTTACTCCACATAAATTATTCCAATTCCTTTGTGTACAGCGTGAAAATCTACATGGAAGCATTTATCTGTTAAAATTTATCTCATGTTGGCCTATTGCAACCTATCTTGGTGTTTGTCAGCTATGCCCCCCAGGTCTTGCCCCATACATTTGATAAGTTCTGTGACACCACTCAGTGCCAACCCATTTATCATTTCCTGAAAAATTCTAAAATTATCTGCCTGGGTGACATGTTAAGATAATGACTTCCTTGACCCTCTAAGGCTGTCAGCTCAAAGTGTCTGCTGCAATTTTTTTTTTTTTAATGCTTAGTGCCAAGTGACTTAATACATGTATTTAATAAAGAGCTCAATTTCTAAACCTCAGTCACTGAGGCAGCAGACATTGTCCATCAGAACCATTCTCCCCATATGGACGTATCCTTGTTACACAAAAGGTTTAACCCCCAAAGAGCTCAACATCTTACGTCCTCAGGGTAGTGATCCTCAAAGAAACATGTACGGGGGGCGCCTGGGTGCTCAGTGGGTTAAACCTCTGCCTTCGGCTCAGGTCATGATCTCAGGGTCCTGGGATCGAGCCCCACATCAGGCTCTGCTCAGCGGGGAGCCTGCTTCCCCTCTCTCTCTGCCTGCCTCTGCCTACTTGTGATCTCTGTCAAATAAATAAAAATCTTTTTTAAAAAAATGTACAGGAATCACTTGGGGGGAGGGGGAGTTAAACCTGAAATTCAGGTCCCTAACCCTTCATGGCAGTGGTGTCAACATGCTATGAGAAGCACCACCCCAGTGACACAGTATCATCCAGAACTGCAGCAGGGCATACGGCCGGCACCTGCTGCCATGCCCCTGAGGTCCGTCCTCTCCCTCGAAGCAGCTTCTTGACTTCCCTCAAGGGGAGGACTGGTCCCACCACACTCACAGGTGGAACGCTGGCTATGGGTGACGTGCTCAGGGACAGCTGTACAAAGGAGATGGGACGTGAGCTGAACCTTGAAGGGTGGGAAGGATGGGCACAGCAGAGGAGCTGTGTGCACAGCCTGAATTATTGACTTGACAAGCCACTATGTAAAAGAGGGACACGGGCGCCTGGGTGGCACAGTCGGTTAAGCAGCTGACTCTTGATTTTGGCTCAGGTCATGATCTCTGTATTGGGCTCCACACTGAGCATGGAATCTGCTTGGGATTCTCTCCCTCTCCCTCTGACCTCCCTCTCCCACACCAACCACTGCCCCAGTTAGCACACTTGCTCACTCTTGTGCTCTCAAAAAACAATAAGTATAAAAATAAAATAAAAACAGAGACACTAAGTAAGCCAGCCTGGCTGCCACAGAGTTCTGATGATGAGGTACACGGACATTAATTAGAAAGCCCAACCTGAGCAAGACCGCAGGGCCCTGAATGCCAGGCAAGGGGCCTCAATCCCTGACCCACAGGCCCAAGAGCCTTGGGAAGGATGGCCATTGCTCTACCCTGCTCATAACTGCCTTCTCTCTCTCGGTTCAACCCCCCTCCATTAGATTTGACTCTGCATATATGTAGACTTCTTAAGGACCCCAGAAACCTAACACTGGGCACCTCATATGGACTCAAACAGCAGTGTTGCAAGGGAAGAAGTTCAGTCATACTGATGACGGGGGCACGGAACAGACTTCAGTGGTCAGAAGTTACCAACGCAGAAAAAAATCATATTTGCACACAAAGCCTATTCCAGATAAATAAGGTTTTTTTCTTGAAATACTGTTTCATTGCTTTTAGAACCTAGCTTATTGGCTTCTGAGCCTCTTTTGAAAGACAGTGTGACAGTTCTGCTTTTATAACAAGTTATATGTAATCAAAGAAGCCCGATGGCATAATGTAATACTCCCAAAGTTTCAGGGACAGAGAGAAGTGAACAGGATCCAGTGGGAAAGTCAAGTATGTAGGGGCCACAAAGAGCCAGGCTCAGGGAGCCACCACGTAATTTAAGCCAGTGCTCTGCTGGGAAACAAGGCGTGTCTGACTCTCCACTGAAGATGAGAGGGAGGAGGAGGGTGTCTAAATTCAGAGCACAACCCAGTTACTGAGATTTGAACCTCTGCCAAATGCCTGGTTCCCTATCAGACACAGAGCAGAATGAGGCTCTCCAAAGTGGTAAAAGCTTTGTTGGACCAAATGAAGTATATAAATTAAATACCCAGCTAGGGTACTGAGACAGGAAGAGCACTGGAGGGTACGCCCTCCAGGCTGGGCGATTTTGAGAGGTATCAGGCCTGAATGCTAGGAAGTTTTATTTACCATATCTAGGGAAAAAAATTAGTGATGGTTTTGCATATCTACTATGTAAATGTCCTGTAAAGGGATATATTTCTATAAATAGATTAATACAAGCAGGTCTTTGCCTGGCCCCTGCATTCAGGAAACAGAGTCCCCGGGAAGGACCCTAGAAAAACCATGAGAGAGCCGAGAGTCACCCAGGAAAAGCCAGCTGTGATCTCAAACAACTACTTTCCAGTCTGGGCCACAGAAACTTCAAGAGTAAGACACAAGAAACGTGTCCTATCTTCAAAAATAATTTTTCAATCTGAAAAAATATCCATATCAGCACACAGCTATTCTCAACCGGATATTCTGAAAGCCATGGGCTGCATGTCATTGTCATGTACCTAAAACACAGTTGTCCTCACATGGCAGAGCGAGTATTTCTTACACTTGCAGAGGGACGTGAGCTGCAAACAGGTTTTTTCCTCCACCTACTGATGATGAAAGAAAGAGGAAGGAGGGGAGGCAGGGGAGGGGGAAACAGAGAAGGAAATCGGGTACACCAAATAGAAGAAACACTCAAGTGCTCGCAAACTAATTCATGATTCTGTGACTGGGGACCCATGAAAGTGGCATTCGATCTTCCAATATAAAACAGCTTAAGTCCAAACACCTCATTATCAGAACACTACCTAATGGAAGAATTATTTGCTCCCGTTTATAGGCCATTTTCCGGCTCTCCCGTCCCCTGCATTTGCTAACTGCTCATCCTGAATGCCAGCACTGGTCGGGACTGGATTTTCTCAAGTGGACAGTAATCAGTTCTGTCCCCTCGGTGGCACACTGCTGTCCCAGCCTCACTCCCCCGATCATTAGGCTTCTTCCTGCTCCGCTGGCTCCGCGAGCAGGCAGCCGCTGTCAGCCACCCTCAAAGGCTACCATCCCACTAGGCAAATGCAACCCAGTGTGATACCTTCAACTACGGGCAGCAGTTACAGGCAGCGAGATGCACGTTCTTCCCATGTTTTTAATGATTCCTCTTGCTAGGCATGTATCGAGGGCTTTGACATTTTACAGTGAAAGTGGCTTTCTGGAAGCCCGCAATTATTGCTGCTTTGCCTCTCAAGATTGTCTCTTCGACTTCCCTCGGCATTTTTAAGCGAACTAAAGCACAGATTTACATGAGGGAAGAGAAGAGGCACCAGGCGTCTGCGTGCTTCCTGCAGGGCCTCATGGGGACCCCACAGCAGTAGCTGGTGGGCGGGCTGATGCCCCATTCATCCTCAGCCCTTGCGCATTTCCTCCAACACCCCAGATAAGCCATCACGCTGCTGCCAGCACACAGATAACCCAACAGCCACTAACGTCCGCTGCTTGGCTAAGGAAACCCATTCAGCAGTCCTGGGGTCTCAGTAGCAAAAGGAAGTGCTCACCTCATAGAGGGGACAAAGGGAGGACAGCAGGGGACCTCTGAGTGGACACTAAATCAGAGCACTTGTTAAAAGCAAGAAAGAAGTATGGGGTGGCACTGGAAATAGCACATTTATTGAGCATTTACTGTGTGGTAAGCACAGGGCTAAGCACCCTGTGGCATTCTCCTCTGAATCCTCACAGCAAGGCAATGAGGCAGATGCTATCATTTCCCCATGGGACAGTTTGGCTCCAAGGCCATGCCAGCCCTTCACCATCTCCCAAGAATCTTAAACAGTCTCTTGGGTGACAGGAGCATTTGTAGGTGATTTGTCTGGTTTTGGTCAAAAAGGGTTGGGAATAACCTTCCTTCAGCCTTACCCAAATTGATACGATGGCAACAGAATGACAGGTTTTAGTTGTTGCACTGAGAATGTTCTGACCCTGGCTGGGGCAAGGCACAGTGCGTGAGTCGGGCCAGAAGACAGGTAGGAAGATCAGCAAAGCACTATGGGTTGTTCAGAACTGGGAGGGTCTGGGCAAGAGGAAGGAAACAAAGGGTGGTCTCCATCGGGATATTTCCACACCTTCCATTCCTTTTCTTTCTGTCAAACGGGTCGTGAGTGATTCAAAATTACCTCATCACATCCTGTATAATAAAGGGCATAAGACCAGTGCCCAATGCTGAATATAGTTCTTATATACATTGAAGGGATTAATACAAAGAACGCTCTGAACAAATATAGGTGCACATAGCCTAACTTTGGAATCTGTCTGTTTTTAAACCCACTCTTTGGGGAAATTCATAAAAGGGCAGTTTGAGAAATGCCAAAGCATCAAGACCCACTTCAGTTCAACCATCAGAAAGAACTTCTGAGGTACCCCTAAGAGCACCACAAGTGACCCTCATAATCACAAATACTGTCTCTCCCTGCCTCAGTTATCTCATTCATTCTTAATCTAAACCACTCTTCTTCCAGCTGGATGAGAATCTGTCACCATGTGAGCTTTTAAAAACTCCACCACCAGGTCTGAGGGCTGTCAGGTTAACATGACTATTGCAAAAAAACAAACAAACAACAACAACAAAAAAAAACACATGACTATTGCATTTCAAAATTCAAGTTTAGAATCAATAAGTGAATCTGTTCAGAAGAAGAACACCTTACACTCAATTCTGTATCTTTCATCTGGTTATGATTGTGGTTGTGAAATTGTGAATTTAAAGGTTACCCATGCTTCTGTGTGCCCAGAGGTACATATATGATAGTTTTCCAAAATGCTCTGTTATCTACACCAAAGCCATCCCCAGAATCTTTTGCAGTAAAGACTGAAACACTATTACTGAAAGCTGTAAGGCTTAGGAGAAAAGCAGATAGCACCAAAAACGGCTAATCTTAGGACTTGGCACAGGTGGCAAAAAAAAAAAAAGAAATAATGTTCAAGATTTTCAAGAACTGAAGAAAATTACACTGAACTCCCCTACCCCATGTCTGGTTGGCAAAAGAGCTGCACAGACTACTAACATATGTATAAAAATCATTTCATTCTTCACATTTATAAACAAAACTTTTGATACAGTAAAATATGGTCCATGTGGTATACACTCAAAAAGAACTCTGACCATTTATGTTTGAGAGTTCTGCCCAAAAGGAGCAGAAATATATTTCATAACTAAGCCATGAAGAAACTGTCCAGAAGACCATGCTAAAATGATCAAGAAACAGTTGATTGCATCCTAAAATTTTCTTACCATTTTTTCTTCCTTGGCAGGTGGACTTCGAAGAAAAAAGCAGAGAGGAGCAAAAAGAATATCAATTATTCCAATAATGGTCATGAGCCATGGAAATCCGATTGCCTTTGCGATAGCCCCACCAGCAGAAGGACCTTTCAGGAAAGAGAGAATTAGATCAACCTCTCTCCAGATGTCTCACAGATAGAAAGACACAAAAGTTTAAATAATTTTCAATCATGATAATGCATTAGGCTAAAACATTGTTTTGAAAAGCCAGAGTCCTTACCTATGGCATACCCCATGCAGAATGCCACATCGGCAATGGCGTACACGCTCCCGTAGACAGACACATGCCGCAGGTCGACCAGGTAGCCCATGATGGGCATCATTGATGAATCCACCATTCCTGTGGACAGTCAGGGAACATGGTCTATGGAAAACGGACATAACCCAAAAACGCGGGGAGTATCAGGGACTGTGTCCTAACCTCACAACCGCACCAGTTCTTCTCCAGTGGTCATTACCACCTGCGAGTCTCAAGGCAAGCTGCCCAAGGCATACCCTTCCCTGAAGACAGACTGCCAGTCGTGGAGGCTGGGACTGGAACCCAGGCCACCTTTGCCTGTTCTCCACCTTACCTCACCTGTCCTCCCCGGTCTGAAGGGCCCATTTTCCAAGGGAGAGCTCCAGTCCTCTGGTGAGGACTTCACATCCAGGAGGGGTGCTGGCTGCCAGCTACTGGCCGTGTGGATCCCCCACTTGCTCCCAGCTGGTACTTTCCAGATTAACTCTCTTCTGGTCCACAGGCCCCTTGCCCTCACCCAGGGGTCCCACCTACAGGCCTCACACACTCCCTTCCCCTTCCACACCTTAGCCTCACACACAGACCATAAGAAGTTGGAAAGTATCGGGAAAAGTGGGAAGGAATCAGGACACGAAGCTGTCTAAGGGATTATCCTGCCTTGCTCTCGGAAGAGACTGAAAGAGATCTGCTAATTTGGGGCTCAAACACCAAACACCAACACCAGTATTTGGATCCATTATTCCTTCAACAGTCAGGGACAGGCAGCATAAAGAAAGAGCATGTGTGCTGAGTCTTGGGCTCATGGCCCTGGCAGGGTGAGCAGGGCCTTATCTCTCCAACCACTGGCTTTCCCACCCGTAAATGGTGCATATCCCATCGGCTAAAATGAGACTATCTGTGGACACCTCCAGCGGTGTGCTCCAACGCTCACTCCCTCCCCTCCGCCAAGTACTAGCAGCAAGAAGAGGAGGGAAGTTTCTTTGAGTATTTATTAATGCCCTAACATGTGGAGGGTGCTGAGGCCATGGGTGAACAAAATGGACAGTTGGACGGGCCGCAGAGAGTTGAAACATGCATTACGGTTGTCACTGTTGCCATGAGGGCTGTGCAAGGACAAGCCTGACCCCACCTGGGGAGTCTGCAGAGCCTCCCTTCTCTCTTCCCACTGCACCAAAGATTCAATTCTTGACAGATTTAGCATTTACTCTTATTAGGCCCCATGTGTATATTACAAAGGAGAAACAAATGTATACTATTTATCAAAAGTGTTCCAGGTGCCTGGGTGGCTCAGTGGGTTAAGCCTCTGTCTTCGGCTCAGGTCATGATTCCAGAGTCCTGGGATTGAGCCCTGCATCGGGCTCTCTGCTCAGCAGGGAGCCTGCTTCCTTCCCCCTTTCTCTCTGCCTGCCTCTCTGCCTGCTTGTGATCTCTGTCTGTCAAATAAATAAATAAGATCTTTAAAAAAAAAAAAAAGTTCCAGAGATTTTTCCTAACAGATGACTGTTCCTCACATTACAAAGACTTGTCCCTTTGAAGGCGAAAAGTCCCGCAGCTCGGTGGTGATCAACGCCTCCGTTCCTCTTTTCTGTTCTAAACCTTATAAAAAAATACAGGTGAGGTTTCTGCCCACACTGGGTTCATGGGAGCAGTTCCGTTCACAGACCTGAGCCCTAACAAACGGGCTCTGAGTGAGGGATTTTCTTGTTTGCCCGAGGCCAGCAACAGAGCATCTGTTTGCCTCTGTAAATATCAGGCTTTTCAACATACCGGTTTTCTGGAAATAAATGACTAGCGGGCAGAAGCGGGTCTATCTGTAGATAATCGACAGGCGGCCCACAGCCTCCTCTCAGGCTTCCTGAAATTTTAGGTTGAGGAAATACAATCTGCCCAAATCAGACAAAACCTTTCTTAGTCATGGGGAAAACAAAGTTAGGCATAAGGTTATGTGACTTACCAATTGCAAAGCCAACTCCAAAGTTAGGAGCTATGAGTCCGTAAATGTTTTTTGCAAAAGGAATCTGCAAGAGGAAATAACATTACACTAGAATCACGATATCCAACTGTAAATCTCGCGGGAAAATCTTCAGGACATGCATTCTCAGGCCTCGTGTGCTTGTTTCCTTCTGAAGGAAGTGGGAAGAAGGTGGGGTTTGGGGAGAACCGAGACCTCCAAGCCTTTAGAAGCTGAAGCTAAAACGGGTTTTGCGACCACCAAGGAAAACTCGCTGACTGCCGGAGTTGAGATCAGCCTGGACCACACTCTATTTCTGACGAGGACCAGGAGGCCTCACTTGCGGTGGATACTGGCCACTGGTAGAAGGTGTTTTATTCTAGCAAACAATCTTGTTATTGTTTCGGCTAGTAGTCTGAAAGTGTTTTATTTATAATTACTACATATATAAATAAATTTATATTTATTATAAACTTTGTAAATTTATAATTTTATATGGTCATATACGATTATATCTAATTTTATATTTGGTATATAAAAATATATAATTATAAAAATTTTGTAAGTGAATTTATAAATAAATTTATAAAACTTTTGAAAATTTTATAATTATATTTATAATATATATTATAAACATCACCATGTTTAAGATGTTGGGGGGAGTTGGGCCCTGACATATACACTATGCAAAAAACATGCTACATGACCTCCAACTGACTGACCTCAAATTAAAAATCTATTCCTTGGAGAATCTTGTCCAAAACGTTTAAGATGATTAAAAAAAAAAAATTAGAGGAAAATGGAAGAGGTCATAAAACCAAATATCAACAAACTTTAAACGGTTATAAAAGGTTTCCTAGGGAGTCTGGCCCAAAGCAATATTTTTATTTACAGAGCATTACCCCTTGTCAAATATCATCTTTTACTCACACATAAAATGCTGATGCCAACAATTATCATTCCTAGAAGAGCACAAAGCCACCTACCAAAAAACAAAACCAAAAAAAGCACCTTTAATAAATGACCATTTGAATTTTTCCTCAGGTCAAATTTTCAATAGAAATCAAAGCAGTTGCCTGTGATAAGTAAGGCAGAAACAGGCAGAATTTGCCTCAAAGAGCTACATTTTTCTGAGAGAGAGAGCACTGTTCGCATATCATCTTACCTCCCCATTTTGTGCGCGAGCATCCCAAAAATATTGGTTCCAATGAGATAAGAGATGCTAGCTGGCAAGAAAGCGATGCCTGTAAATTTATGAAAAGGACACCTTATCAGTATTGATCATCAGTCAAGTTTTAGAAAAAGTAATAATTGTCAGACACCGCAATGGTGATTAGAACCGAGGAGAGAAGCCCCAGGACCTGTGCGCAAGCAGCTAATATCCGGTGGCGGACGGATCCAGACTGGACCCCACGGGCCCGATCCGTCCTCATAAAGCTGCTGAGACGCTCCAGAAATGAAATCTGCTCCTCTATCAACAGGTCCATCTTCCCTCCATCTGTGCCTGCTGGTGGCTGCGTGCGGCCTGACACGGGCGGCTCCTGCCATGGGCGCGGGGCCACTGTGACCCCACGCGCGGCCCCGGCCTCAACCCTTTGTTACTTTACCACGGAAGGAAGACACAGGCATTGAAATAAAACGGGGCAATGTTAAGGACCAAGAAAAATGTTAAAATCATCCCAAATCCCATCACTCCCAAATCCCAAACCACATCCCAATGCTCCTGGGGATCTCCTCCCGTCAGTGTGTACGCACAAGTTCGCACACACTCGGATAAGTGCGTGTGCACGGGACTGTAAGGAAAACAAAACAAAACAAAACAAAATATGGGTTTATGTTATTGTTCTATGTCCTGCTTCTTTCGACTAGCATTACGAAGATCTTTCCATGTCTGAAAAAATAAATGTCCACGTGGTTCTTTTTTGTGACCAAGTCACGTGACAGACGTTGACATGTCCAAGGTTCCACGCTCTCCCAGAGACCTGACATCCCTGGGGCCAACCCGGCGCCACTTTCCAGCAGCGGGTGACAGCGGTCACCTTGAACACCGTCTGTGCATTGAACAGAAAAGCCCTCCTCGAGTCCCACCTGCCTGGCTGCGGGGATTTGTCCGGATCAGCTCTGTGTGGTCCCCATCTGTCATCATGACACAGACCATCTCTTCTCGAAAGACGGCTTTGCAAACTAGTCACACTTTGGTGTTCTTCTTGGACGCAGTTATACCAGGTTTGATTCTAAGCCTTGGCTGCAAATGCTGAGCACTGCTCTGTCCCCGACCCCACGACTGTAACAAGCTAGCCCGCACGCCAGACGCTAGGCGGTCAGCAGGTGGGCACTGCCCTCGAAACGCACGGGGCCCGTGGCCCTTCTTGTCTCGGCAGCTCAGCAGCGCGCAGACATGCAGGTGGGATCTGGCCCCCTTCGAGCATACAGCAGCCTCTCCCTGCAGCTTTGCGGGCACGAAGGCCGTCAAACCCTCCCGAGAGGCTGAGCCTGCCAGCACAGGCGGGATTTCAAAATGATTAGGTTCAGGAGCAAAATCCAAAACCAAATCATCCTGGCCTTGGTGATCTGGGAGATGAGAATAAAGAGCAATCTCACTGTCGTGTTCCAGGAAACCATTTCCGTGTCGCTTGGCGAAATGACGCTGGGCGTCATCAGATTCGGCAAACACGACTGAGAGCATGGGCCCGGCTCAGGGCTACAGCGAAGCCAGAAGCCAGCGGCCACAACGTGGCTCTGGTCGTCATGAGCACGTCTCCGAAGGAAGGAATCAGATGACGTCTGAACTGGGACGGGGCAACGTCAGGGACCGACGCAGGTACGGACACAGTGCAGTGGGAACCCAGGAGCTCCCTAAAGCAGCTCGTAACTAAGCCCAACCTTGAACGCAATGTCATATAGTCTGGAGAAAGAAACCATGAAGGCCTTGGTCTCAGAACAAGTGTCTGTGGGGTCTGGGGAGGGCGTAAATGACGGGAGAAGCAAAGTATACGCAACAGCACAAAGTGCCGTGAGAAACAGCCATGACATTGGGCCTCGGTGTCCGAGAAACAAGACATGGGGGGAAGGGCCTGGAGCCCCTCGAAGAAGGCAGCTGCTCTTCCTCCAGACAGGAGGACCAAGGTCCCAGATTGGAATATCTGATTTTTCTAGAAAAGCCTCAACTCGAGGTTCTTACATGAAACCTCCTGGGATTCGTAAATGTTATGACTAAATGTGTAAAACATAAAGCCTTTGCAGGCTGACCCTGAAGCAGCCAACCAAACCCCCCTAGGGGCTGAATGCCTATGGGCTGAACTTGGTCTACAGACACGGCCTTGAACTGGAGCCAATGGAAGCGGATCGCAGAGAACCCGGCCAGGAGCCCGGCTTCCTGGTGAACCCGCACTCTAGGAGCCAAGCCTCAGAGCAGGGTCGCCAGCGTGCAGAGGAAGCCCCAGATCAGCTACAGCCTCCTGACTTGCCGGTGGGGTGCTAAGCTCACCGTGGGACCCATACCTGGGGGCCCCTTATTTTCCACCGACGGCAGATCCGCTCAGGCAGCAAACTGCAGTGTCATGGCTCTCCAGGTAGAAGCACTGGAAGTCAGGCAAGAAACAAGATGTTCCTCTCACAGACTCGTGGAGGCGCTAATGGGTCACCGTAACCTCTCAGAGCCCGGGAAACAGGGACCGCTCCTACAGCCCGCAGCTCAGGGGAAGGCTTTGAGGTTCAGAGGGCAGCCCGCCCTCCCCGTCTGAGCCCCCTGCCCTGTCCCTCCCTGTGGGCACCTTACTGGCGTTTCACCCTGGTGGCCTGGCCAGCCCCAGAATGCAGCGAGGTCCGAGCGGGCAGGGGGACCACGTCACCTGTTCCCACCGCGCAGCTCCGGGAGGCACCCGGGCGGTGCTCCGAACACGGCTGAGCACTTAGGGGAAAAAGCCCATGTGAGGACACGGACTTCACAGAACCAAAGGTATTGAGGGAGGCCACTGTCCTCCAGAGCCCCCTTTGTGCAGCACCCTGGGGGCGAGAGGCGGCGGTGTGGTCTGGAGCTAGAATCCTCTTGTCCTGACTTCCAGCTTCGGACCTCAGGCTCCAAGCCCCAAGAAATTATCTTCCACAGCTTCGGCCTCCTTGGCGTTGCCAGGGCCCCAGCACAGCACACAACCGACAGAACCTGTTCTAGGGCCTCAAAGAAACCTAGAAACCTCAGTGTGCCTCCCACAGCAGCCTGCCGGGCGTCCCAAGAGGAGACCACCTGGCTTTGCTCAGAGACCCGGGCTGGGAGCCCACTGCTCTTCCAGACAGCTGTTTAAGGACGGCTCCCGCCAGGGGCTGGTGTCCTAACCCCAAGCCCAGAGCTTCCCATCACTTCCACCTGCTGGTCCTGCTGTGCATTCCAGAACCTTCCACCTCCTCCCCCAGCCCAGCCACCGGCAGTTTGGCTTCCCTGACGAACCACCACCAGGGCTCTGGGTCGTGGCCAATGACTGAGCACCAGCTGCCTCCCTCGTGTACAAGTTCAAGTGACTCCTCTACCTTGAAACATGGTGCCCAGGACTGACCCCACCCAGCTCCTTGCTGGGTGCACCATAGGGACCACTACCATCTGAGCAAGGCCCCAACGATTCACGGGGCTGGCTCCACCGTCCGGCCCCTGGGTCACTCTGGGCTCCGGAGGCAGTCACGCCTGCTCTGGCCCCGGGGAGCCGCCACTCACGCAGCCCTCGAGGGACTCATGCACACTGACCCGCACCCCCACCAGGTCCCTGCCACCCTCCAGGGGGTGTTTTCCACCTTAGGGCAGGACTCTACCTTCTCACCAGAACTTCATTCTGTCCAGGGAGATCTTTTTGGATCTGTCACGAATGGGCCAACTTTGACTTCCCCAAGCCCGTACACTGCATATGCGACAAGAAGTCTTTGCGTCTTCCCAACACAAGGAGAGACGTGTGGATCCGCCAGCCTGCACACAGTGTGGGGGCCACACGTGGGAGCCTCTCCTTCTGCTGGGCTCCTGCTCCCCTCACAGGGGTGCCTGAACCTCCATACTCGCCCCTGCACCTATGAGAACGTGTACCCACAGGGACCGTCCGCCCTGGGCTTTCGTGGAAAGCCTGGCTTTGACCACAGGTTCACTGGGCACAAGAGGGCGAGGCTCTACCCGCCACAAAGCCCCCAAGGAGCCAATGCCGGACACGCAGCCCCAGAAGGATGGTGGGTGCATCTGTGGGCTTCTTCCGAGCTCTGGATCACCCATTCCTGAGGTCCACAAGGGCCTGGTCCAGAACCAGAGCGGGGCAATGGTCCTTGGTTTGGCCTCCCTAGGGAGGCTCAGGAGGCTGCAGTCCTCACATCCAGGAGTGACAGCATACGGGCAACCCTCTTGTCTTGGGTACCCAGCCAGGCTGGCCCTGGACATGCCTGAAGGTCATGGCCGGCTGGGAGTGGAGGGGCTCCCCTGCCCAGCAGCCCAGTATCCTATAGCCTCCATCCTGCACTGCACCATGACACCTCCTTAAAGAACCAGAAGAAAGAGTCTGGCTCCGCTCTTCTCTGGGCCGCATTGCCCAGAGCTTACGTTCCCTTTTGGAGTTTGTAGGCCTCACCAGGAACGGGGTCCCTAAGCCTTCCGGCATCGGGGAGAGGTCTGACCCCAGACCTGAGGGAAAGAGAGATGCCATGAAAGCATTCTCTCCCTTCCAACCCGAACTCAGGGCCGAGCCCAAGCGGCAGTAGTGTCTGGGGGATGGGCTCACAAGGGAGCCTCTAGAATATCGGCGGCCGCCATCTACCGTCTCTAAAAATTATGGCCAAAATCACAGCGTTCACCAAAAACAACCACGGGTCACCCCGGGTAGCTGGTAAGACTGATTTGCTTTGACTTCAAACCTTACGGTCTTTTTCCAGAAATGCGGAGGGAAGCCGAGGGACGGGAGGGCTTCCCTTTTCACACTGGACTGGCGAGAGCTCACACAGGGCCTCGCACAGGGAGGGGAGGCTGCCCGGGCCCCCCACGAACGGCCATGCCCCCTCCCACCAGCCAGCTCTCACCACCACCCTCGGTCCTCATCCGGCATCCCCCACGGGGCCCTCCTCACCCCAAGGCTCCCAGGGCCTGAGGGGCTCTGGGAGAGCTGGGCCACAGGCTGCAGGGCCCGCACGGGCGGTGTGCTCTGCTCCCACCGGGGAGGACTTGGCAGAGCTACGGGATTCTCTTGAAGAAACACAAATCTCTGTCTGAGGCAAGAGGGGGCTGATGGCACAGTGGAAAGGTGCGGTGACCGCCAACATCTGGCCTAGCAGATAAGCCCTAGGAGAGGATCTCCTGATAAAATCGGGGAGGCCTCTGGCCTGTTATCTGACCCGGAAGGCCCAGGGCCTCTGACGGGCTTTAAGGACTTCATAAAGAAGGCTGTGCCCAGAGAGGAAGCAGCCGAGGAGCCCTGCTCATGGCCAAGATGCACTCGGTCAGGAAAAGAAGTCAGCTAGGTGGGGACATCGGCAACACCAGCAAAGGGCCTCAGCCCAAGAGCGCTGGCAGAGCGCACACAGGAGCTCCGTGGAGCCCACAGTGTGCACACCCCGTGCCCCCAGGACAAGGGGCGCCTCCTGGAAGCACCTGGAGGCCCAAACCACCACGGGGAGAAAAGACACCCACGGTGTTGACAGCCGGCATCGGCAACAGGACAGGAAGAGCGTCTCCTCATCTTTTAGAAAACTGCTTTCCATTAACCCCCAGTTAGAAAAACTTCTAACCTTCTCTCTGCTAAGTGGTGCGCCTTCCCCGGGAGCTTCGAGTCTCTGGGTTTCCTCTGGTGACTCCCATGCCAGGAGGTTCGGAGCTAAATTTCCGTCTCCGAACTAGCCTTAGTTTTGCTCCAAGAATCCTTCCTCTGTCGCTGAATGTCTCTTGCTGTTTGGGGCTGGGTTTTGATTTTGTTTTGTGACACCATTTATTTTTTTTTAAAGATTTTATTTATTTATTTGACAGACAGAGATTACAAGTAGGCAAGAGAGGCAGGCAGGGAGAGAGAGGAGGAAGCAGGCTCTCTGGGGAGCAGAGAGCCCGACGCGGGGCTCGATCCCAGGACCCCGGGATCATGACCCGAGCCGAAAGCAGAGGCTTTAACCCACTGAGCCACCCAGGCGCCCCTGTGACACCATTTATATACCCGAAACTCCCCCTTTGCAACCGCAGGGTCCAGTGGTTTTTAGAAGAGTCAGAGGGTTGTGCAACCATCAGCCCTATTTATTTCCAAACTGCTTTTATCACCCCAAAGACGAACCCCACGCCCATCAGCAGCCCACACCATCCTGCCCCGCCCAAACAATTTGGGACTTTTTAAGGAAGGAGTATTTGATGAAAGAACACAGCGATTCAGTGGCACATCTAGAAGGACTGGGGTAGCGACAAGCTGAAGGCGCTACCCGGAGGGACTAGAAAGTTGCCTGCAGGAAGGTTGGCGGCACTAAAAATGGCAGCTTCACTTGGAACTGAGAGTCTCCACCCAAAGATGGCCATTTAGAAGCCGAGAGAACAATAGAAAATAAATCCTCAGGAAGGATAATCAATAAATTCTTAAAGAAAAAGGTGTGTGCGCAGGGACTAGCTGCCCAGATATCCAACAATGTCCTAAAGCTCCAGGAATCAAACAGGAAAGCACGGACACAGGATTTCCTGCCGACAAATGGAACAGAAGAGAGAACCCAGAGACAGACCCAAGGACACACACTCGTTTCAAGGACGATAAAGGTGGGAAAAATTGGGTGGGCTCTTAGGGTAACTGGCTGGTCACACAGCAAACAGTAACCCCGGGTCCTTCTCACACACCATGAGCCTAAATTAATTCCATGCAAATCCAAGATTTTAATGTAAAAAACAAATCATAAATTAGCGGAAAACATGGATGACAAAAATAATCTTCACATGGGGAAGGTCTCCTCAGAGCTTCCCTTGAAATGACAAGGACATGAAGGGGCAGGGCCGCTAACTCTGACCAGCAGCATCTTAGAAGTTCTGAGTGGGCAGTAAAACACATTTCTAAACTCAAAAGACATACAACGAAACAAAGGCAATATTTGTGAAACATCTCATAAAGGATTAATAAACACACAAAGAATATTTAAAATCAGTGAGGACCCAACTCCACAGAAAAAATGGGCAAAGTATCTTAATACGAAATCCACAATAAAGGAAATAGGCATGCCTAATAAACACATGAAAAGATGTTCAACTGCACTCAAAGAATTTGTAAAAAATAAATCAAAATGAGACACTCCCCACTCGTCTCACATATGCAACTGGGAAAGCCCACTGAACTTTCAGGAATTTGCACACAGTTCCACTTCCAAACATGAACAGGAATGCATGTGAGACAATTTTGCTACAGTATGGTTTCTAAATGGCAAAAACCAAAAATAACCTAAAAGGCCAATGATAGCAACTGGCAGAAAATTTATGGTATAACCTTAAAATAGAACAATATCTAATCGTTAAGACGAATGATGGGCTTCCGGCTGAACGTATCTATAGGTTGAGATTCCGGCAGATTGTATCTATAGGCTTTTCCTCCATTCCCATCCCAGATTCAAAAGAACAAAAGAAAACTCCACACCCTCCCCCTCGATGCCCCAAAACAGACGAAAAGACAAAGGAGAAAATGCAGTGAGAAGGAGAAAGAAGCAGAGAGAGAGACCAGTGAGGGACACAGCAGAAAACCCTGGAAGCTTCCACCTGCACATGGGGCAGCCAACAAGAAGCAACAGCTGTTATGCCTCAGAATCCAGAACATTCAGAAAAATGAAGGCTCCAGGTACTGTGAATGTAAGGCTCGGGCTGTCAACGGGACAAATGCTTGAAAGGCTAGTTTAAGAGCACTTGGACTCCCCAGCTCTCAATTGCTCACCCTGGCAGGTGACCGCTTCTTTAGGGAAACCAAACTCAACTAGCTCAGGGGCCGCAGGCAGCATGGAAACCAGGGATAGCCGGAGACGCTGCGGCGGGAAGCGAGCGGAAGTCTTCCTACTAAATGGTAAAGAGGTGGTTATTTCAATAACCCTTCCACACATACAAAACCACTCAGAGTAAATATGAAAGGACTCTTCAAATTTAAGATATGAAGACACCAATTATAAAAATTCAATAGACAGTTTAGAAAATGAAAATTAAGAAATGAGCATAGGGGCACCTGGGTGCCTCAGTGGTTAAGCCTCTGCCTTCGGCTGGGTCATGATCTCTAAGTTCTGGGACTGAGCCCCATACATCACCCTCGCTGCTCAGCGGGGGTTCTGCTTCTCCCTCTGCCTCTTCCCCCCACTTGTGTGCAAGCTCTCTCTCTCTAATGAATAAATAAAATCTTAAAAAAAAAAAAAAGAAATCACTGGAAATAAGAAAAGGCATGATAAATTAAAAGGATAAAACACAGAGGGTCCAACATTGAATCAAAAAAACTAATAGTAAAAGAGAGAAAATAGAGTAGGGGAGAGGATTAATTAAAGAAATAATACATGGGGCGCCTGGGTGGCTCAGTGGGTTAAGCCTCTGCCTTCGGCTCAGGTCATGGTCTCAGGGTCCTGGGATCAAGTCCCGGATGGGGCTCTCTGCTCTGCAGGGAGCCTGCTTCCCCCTCTCTCTCTCTGCCTGCCACTCTGCCTACTTGTGATCTCTGTCTGTCAAATAAATAAATAAAATATAAAAAAAAAAAAAAGAAAGAATACAAAATCGTTTCCCAGAACAAAAAGGAGCAGCTTCTCTGGTGAACAGGCTAACCAAGCAAGTGCCCAGTACAGATGAAAACAGATCCCACTGCAAAAACCATCATGGACACTCATAACCTAGAGAGGAAGAGAGCCTCCCAGCACTTACAGAGGATAGGGAATGAGACGGACACTAGCCTCCTCAACAGCAACCCTGGACACTAGAGCACAATAGGACACTGGCCTCAAAACTGGAGAAAAGAAAAAAAAAAAAAAGGAAAGGAAAAAAAAAAAAACTGAAGAAAAGAAATTTCCAACCAAGGATCATAGACTAAGTCAACCAAATATGAGAATAAAGATGTTTGTTGATATGCAGGATCTCTGAAAACTTTACCTGCTATTCACCATCTCTCAGAAAGCAGCTAGAGGATGTGTTCCATCATAATGATAGAGTAAACTGAGAGAAAGAATATAGAGGAGAAGGATACAGGAAACAGAAGAGAGGCAAAGACGCTCAAATACTGGAAGAGGAAAGTCCTAGGATGACCTACTAAATAAGTCCAGACTGGAGCAAGACAGAATAATGTGTGACAAATGTCCACAAACAAGCAAAAACACAAAGAGGTTGGGCTTGCTGATATACTTGGCCATATTTAGAGGGCCTTTCACCTCTGCCAGAGAGTTTGGGAATATGTTCATAAAGTCTACATTAAAAACTAAGAAAATGGAAAGACATGGCAATAACTAACTCCAGGAAAAACAAAAGTCTTTCCATTTTCTTAGTTTTCAATGTAGTCTTTATGAACATAGAGTTTGTAAAAAGAAATAACCATAAAACTCTATGTAGCTCTTCTTTGAATATTTACATAGTCACAATAATGGCAATACTTAATGCCAATCTAAACAACAAACATAATATAACTTTTAAGAAAACAGAAATTGAGAAAAACAAATGAATTCGTTGTTTAATATTTTCAGGTGGAATAATAATGGCATTAAATCTCCATCTACCACTTAGGGAGCTGGTAGACAATGTCAGATATTGGACAACTTAAAAAAAAAACAGGAGTTACACATATTAATTAGAGACATAAATTAGCAGAAGAAATATCTAAAAGCATTGAAGGTGATCAAATCTGAGAAAAGGGGTTGGAGATGGGGAGGCATGGAGCAAAGACTGCTGGCTTTGTCATTATAATTCTAATAATATTATTTTACTTAAACATTAAGTACATATGTAACTGATAAAAATTTAAATGTAATTAATTTTGAAAATTAAATCTACCCATTCTGACATGAAAGCATGAACAAACAAGAGGTCACACAGTGATACAACTGGCAAGATCCCACTTGGGTTGGGCTTTTAAGCATCTCACACATGGCAATAAATGCAGAACCATTTGGAAATACACAGAACTATTAATGATGAATATCATAGAGGATTGGGCTGGGAGGAAAGATGAACATGAGATTTTAAGACTGACTTCCTTGATTTATATACTTTGTTTTTTTAATAATAATGTACTACTTTCTAAATTAGAAGTGTTAAAACTAGTGACACCTGGGTGGCTCAGGAGGTTAAAGCCTCTGCCTTCAGCTTAGGTCATGATCCCGGTCCTGGGATCGAGCCCTGGGATCGAGCCCTGTGCTGAGCAGACAGCCTGCTTCCCCCTCTCTCTCTGCCTGCCTCTCTACCTACTTGTGATATCTGTCTGTCAAATAAATAAATAAAATCTTAAAAAAAAAAGAAGTGTTTAAAGTAATCCTCTTAAATCCTGCTGTTTAGCCTCTTTCACATAAATTTTATTGCTGTTCACATACATTTAACATAACTAGTCTAATTCAGAAACATGGGGAGATGCTGAATGTATTTTTGTGCTCTCGTTTCTGCCCAGGTCTGATGCCTCTATGCTAATTCTGTATCCATCAGGGATGATTAAAAAAACAAAACAAAACAAAAAACAAACAAACAAACTGGAGTTGAAACAGACCCCAAAGGGCATTGCTACCCTAAGCACAGACACCATTAAGTGTCAAACAGAAACCACCATTTTATCATCCTGATACCTGCCGCTTGACAGGGCTACAAAGATAAGACTCACCCTGGGGACAAAAGTTCTAGAATCAGAAGCTCCCACTCCAGTCCTTACCCAGCTGCCACTTGCGGGAACACATGGTCTCCATCATCCAGATGGGCAGGGCTGGCTCCAGCATGGCAATCCCCATGTTTGCAAAGCAGATGGACCCTGCAAGGGAGGAAGAGGGTTAATGTGCTTCTGTTTTGGGTCTTGAGCATCTCTGATTCCAAACACAGTTAAACCCCACATGCCGGGGCATCTGGGTGGCTCAGTGGGTTAAAGCCTCTGCCTTCGGCTCAGGTCATGATCCCAGGGTCCTGGGATCGAGTCCCACATCGGGCTCTCTGCTCCGCAGGGAACCTGCTGCCCCTCTCCCCTCTCTCTGCCTACCTCTCTGCCTACTTGTGATCTGTCAAATAAATAAATAAATAAATCTTTAAAAAAATAAAAAAATAAACCCCTCACGCCCCCCAAAGAACAATCCACTGGGAGGCCCAGAACTTCTACTTCTGTGAGGAAAAGATAAATAAGGTCAAGGGGAGAGTGAGGAGTTTGGGTTTGTCACTGCTATCATCATCACTGTTACTAGATAATAATTAAATACTAAATTAAATCTATTAAAATGAAATGCTAATGACTAAAATTAAATATTAAGTTTAAACAAAGTATTAAGAAACGTTGTTTTCAAACTAGGATCCCAGAGTCATAAAGGAATTGGAGGGAGTCTCAGAGGTCATCTGACTACCCATCCCAACCTAATGATGAAGGAGTTCCAGTTCATTAGCCAAGTAACTTGCCTGAGGCCGCCCACCAGTGTGGGCCACCCCCAGGCCACACCAGACCCCAGCAGCTGGAGGCTCCTGAGCCTGTTTTACTGGGCAATGAACACAGACATCTCTAAAGATGCTTGGGATGTCCCCAAACCCCACGCGTTCAGTACAGATGGGCTGTTGAGGGACTTTTTTTAAATCAACTATCCCTATAGGGTATTTCTGCAACTATCCATCCCTGTTAACCAGAACCCTTGGTAAAGGTAGAGCCATCAGGGAAGAAGCCTCCCCCGAGGTGCTGGGAGCTTCCTGGGCCGCGTCCCCGGGAACCTCTAATTTGCCAGAATCCTGAGTCAAAGAACATTGTGCAATGGTGATTAAGGAGCTCACATAACGAAGAAAGGGGTTTTTTTTAATGCATCTTGACGTTAGAGAGGGAACACAGAAAGGATGTGGACATGACTGGCTCCCCTCACCCGCTTGCTGTCTTCCCAGATTCGCAGTTGGTCTATTTGCTGTTAAGTAGAGTCAAGCTGATAGGGTCGTTATGTCTCCCCTGTGGCCCAGGGCCCATACTCTGAATCCCTCCTTGTCCACCTCTCACACAGCAAATTGACACCCCTGCCCCAAACCTCCCCAGGGCCAGGTGCCAGGCCCCTGGGGATGGCCCCGGTCCCAAAGCCTGCCCACCCCCAGCTGTTTTCCCAGCCCTGCCTTGCCCTTCCCATGCCAACCTCTGGCCTAGGCAACCTGCTGCTTCCCCAGGGGGCCCTGACTGGCACGCTAATAAAATATTCCTTTCACTAGCACTGACCTCTCCGGGTCATCGCTCAGCCACCTTCAGAAGTTAAAATCCCACCAGAACAATAAGACAACGCCTGGCCCACAGCTCCCTCAGCCGAAGCTGCCCGGAGATGCGGTCACCCGATAGTGCGGGATGGATCTTTCCTCCCTGAGCCAGGGTGAGGCGGTAAGGGTCAAAGAAAGCCCCAGGCAGTGGATGCTGGGCTGCATGGAGTCCGCTCTCACCACACACCTCCTCACTCCACCTGAGGCAGCCTGGGCTCCGTGGGTGTCTGGGCACTGGAATGGTCCCCGCATCATGCTAGGGACACAGAGAGGTCCCCTGCATAAGGAAGTCCCACCAGGTTTGCAGCACTGGCGCCAGCTGGCCTGATGGAGAGGGTCTAGACCAGGGTGACACAGGTGCCCCTCAACCAAATCCAGCAGCAGAAGGCCTCAATGAAGCCAGCCTGGGGCATGACGAGGCTGAACCGGAGTGCTCGCAGGTAGGGCACCGTCCAGCTCAGCCAGACTCCCACAGCGCCAGCCGCGCCCGTGACCGCCGTGACGCCAGCCGCATCTGATGCTACACTTCGGGGCTGCCCTTTCCTGGCCCACCCCAGCGGCCGCTGCCGACCAGTGTGCAAGGCCCAGGCAGCATAAGGCCAGCCTCACGGAGAGGGTCTTGGCAGGGCTGCTTCTTGGATGAATGAGGCCCATTACCCTCCCACAAACCATAGAACCGGGGCTTCCTCTGAGCCCATCTAGGCCAAGACCCCGAAACTGGGCCCTTCTGTAGACAAAGGGGGTCTCCCGGCAGCCTCCTCAGTGCTGCACAGCGCGGCCTCTCCGCGGGAAGGGAGTGGTCCTCTGGGGCTCTGCCTCCAGCCCTTCCTCCAGCCCTTCCTCCCGCACGACCAGGTCAATCAGACCGCCCACCCACAATGCCTGCGTGAGGCCACGAACTCCTTCCTGAAGTTCAAGGCCAAACAGTGACAGCCACCGACACAAACAAAGCTCTGGGTCAGGGCATCTCCGTGACCCAGACCTCTTTGCCCCAAATGAACATCAGAAGAGGAACTTGGCTGAGGGTCAGAGATTAAT
This sequence comes from Mellivora capensis, assembly GCA_004024625.1. NCBI lineage: Eukaryota > Metazoa > Chordata > Mammalia > Carnivora > Mustelidae > Mellivora > Mellivora capensis. Next base: position 111,946 of record PISX010001171.1, on the reverse strand, counting down.
GGTGGAAGAAAGTCATTCCTTATGATGCATGCAGAGCCTCTGGGCTGCTCATGACTCTCTACAGCTCAGCGTTTCCAGCAGCAAAGCGGACACTGGCTCTTGCCATCCACCCCCCACGCTTGGGTGGAGAAGAATCGGGGAGAATGAGGGGAGTTTCACCTGCAGCGATGAGGATATACGGGTCCTTCAGCAGAGTGGTTAGCGGCGTCCCCTTCTGGCTCTGTCAGTAGAAAACAGGGGTTAGAAAAATGGATGTGGCCACCACCGCACCCTCCTTCCCCAGGGGCTTACCTCTGGCTGGACCCGGGACGGCTGGAGCACAAAGAGCTGAATAGCTACGGGGCGGGGGGGGGGGGGGGGGGGGGGGAGGAGAAAAGAAAAAAGAAAAAGAAAAGAAAGAGCTGTGGGCACAAGCACCTGCTGAAATGGGTCACCTGCTGACACAGATCATGGCCGCCAAGGTCATGGCCAAGGTGCCCACATGGACTCACCTCCATCCAAAAGCACCAGGGCAGCCAGCACCAGGAATGGTGCGGTCTTCCCCACAAACTCGTAGAGCACACTCCCAAAGGGGGGGCCCACTGCAAGGGAGAGAAAGAGAGGCTGGCGCCAGGCCCTGGGACTGATCCCCGCCCCCCCAACTCCACCAGAACCATCCATTTGTTTCTTGAGTTTGGGTCTGTACTTTGTTCCAAAACCTATTTGGGCTGGCCACCCTACATTCTATTCAGGTCAAGTTGCCCTGGCAACTTCCTCCAAGGGGTTCTATACCCAAGACATGGGCAAGAGCATATCAGGCTCACCCCAAAAGTAAAGACCAGAGAGAAACCAGACCCAGGTCATACAACTGTGCTGCTTAAGGAGCACAGGAAAATGGGTCAGCGAGAACCTTGGTCCTTATCAACCATCACGGGCAGAACTTTGGGCTCCCAAGTGAAGCCCGGGAATGTGACAGAGAAGGCAGAGGACCCACGTCTCCTCTCAGCCAGCCGGGACAGGGGCAGACAGACTTGGAAGGTAGCAAGGTAGGAAGGTCCTCAGGTGGGACGGTAACTCAGAGAATGCCCAAGAGAAAGGAGTTTTGTAGACTGTCCTGTTTCAGCCTTCATTTTACATCTGGACTGGTGAAGGTCTGGGATATTTTTTTTTTGCCCTAGGTCACCCAGCAGGCTGGGAGGTGGAGGCAGGGGAGCCCACATCCTCCCAGGTCAGGAACGTCCCACCAGTTTTCACAGGCTCCGTGAAAGTAGGTTTAACAAGCGAACAGACTCCGAGTGGACTCAGGGAGCACTGGGGCCCTCCCCAACGGCAGTCAGGACCCTTCCCGTGGACGGCCTCCAGGTGCCCTTGCCCACCTAGCACCCCCATGGCCAAGCCTCCCAGGGCGATGCCCATGGCGTTGCCTCGCTCTTCGTCATCCGTGTACACACTGGCCAGCATGCCCATCCCTAAACAGGAGAAGAAACGGTCAGCAGCCAAGCTCTCCAGGGAGCACCAAAAGAAATCATCTGTGACTCACCACCCTCCCTCTCCGACCCAGACCTGGGATCTCCCAGATCAGCCAGATTCACAGAAATGGAAGACCAAGCAGAAGCCAAGGAAAAACCAGTACCCTCCCTAGGCACCCCTCCCCAGGCATCATCACTAATCTCATGATTCCCTACATTATTCCAGCTAATTCTGCAAGGGGCTGGCCAGCCGGGGCAAAGCTGATGCCCCAGCCCCCACCCCGGGGGCCTGACTTACTGGGGCTTTTGCACACCTACCGGCGACAGACGAGCAGGAGGAGCCGATGCCCTGCAGCGACCTGGCGATAAGCAGGAAGGCGTAGCTGCTGGAGAAGGCGAACACTGCCGAGGGAGCGGCCCGGCCCCACGTCAGTGCCAAAGCTGACACCGGGACCTCCCACCCCCAGCTCGCATGGGCATGTGAAGCCAGCCCTTAACCTGATGGCGCTTTTGTGACATCCTGACAGCTCAAATGACCCCCTTCTGCAACTGTGGCCAATACACAACACCCTAACCCCAGGGTTGCAGCCTCGATTCCCAGCGCGGGGGCCCTGGAGCCCATCCCATGACCCGCACGCAGAAGGCAAACAGCAGGCACTTACTAATTGTTGACACAAACATGATGCAGAATCCTGCAAACATTGGAATTGGGTAGCCAATTCTGCAAAAGAGAAGCATGGGAAACATTTGGTGACTTTCTGTATTTTTCTAAGGCTTTATACCGAGTCTCTCCTGCCTACCCTTTGGGATCAGGCGGATAAGTGTTTGGTCAACTTTTCTGAAAATTCATATAGTTGGTGCTTCCTATGTGACCTTTCCATGTTTGACTACCTCAAACGTGAATACATTTTACGAATGCCACTCTGAACAGAAATTTCTCTGCAATAAATGTTAACACAATACTGGCAAGTAACACGAAGCATGTCTAAAATACACAACCCTGGCTCCCATCTTTTTTTTTTAAGTTCTTTAATTACTGTCTTTGCTAGAGATTCTCCAAAGGGACAGTAACAACCGAATGATTCCCATAAAAGCTCATCAAGTGATTCAACTGGCGGCAGAGACAATGGGACTACATCTCAGAGGCGCTGGGATGCAAGAAAATATTTGAGTCTATCTTCACATTGACCCCAATGGGACCAGCCTAGAAAAGTAAGCCTTGTTTTCTGTGCAAAAATTCAACATCCTGATTGCTCAAGACCACAGTCCATACAGGGCTCTGCCCCCAGGGAGGACAGCGGCGGTGGGAAGACCCTGCCTGGTCTTTGGGTATCACACCAGCCCACCCATGGGAGCCGAGCTGGCCACTGCCCACCTGCCAGCGCAGGAGGGAGGACAGAATGAGATGCGGATGAGCAACTGCTACCAGGGGACACAGAAGAGGCTTCAGAAAGTGTTTCCTCCCTCACTCTCTTCCTTCTTTCCTCTCTGTGCCTGCAGGCAAGCAGACCGCTTGGTTCCTGCCGTATGGATGGGACAGTAGAGTAAAGGCAGCTTCTTGGTCCCTGCTGCCCTGGGAGGGGGTTCAATGCTGGCTGAGCAGCTGTCCTCGAGGCAGAACAGTCCGGAACTTCTCCAGGCTTTGTGTCCTCCCACCCCAGACCTTCCCACCCCCAGACGCTCCTGGACAGGAACCAAGTGAGGACCAAGGAGTCTTGAGTCTGCAGCCACTCAGCCTGGAAGGGCTCTTCTCTTCCAGGCTTGACTAAAAAATCAAGGTAACAATACCTTCATTTAAAGTTACACTCAATTCTCCCAGCACTTATGCCCACCAGCTCAATGATTTGATAAGGGCAGATGACCCCCTCACCATCTCACAAGTGAGGAAACAGAGGCACAAAAAAATGACTCGTCGAATGTTCTGGGGCTCATTTCACTCAGGACCATCCTGCCCAGTCCAGGGCTTTTTCCTGCAAACTTCACCACCTCCCCAGGAAGCCAAAGGACGTATGTGGCTTTAAATAGAATCTTTCCAAAAGTTCCTGGTCATACTCCCCGCCCCCACACACGCACACCTTTTTTTTTTTTTAACTGCTTCATGTGCTCCAGAAACTAGCAAAAATACAAATAGCATCTCAAAATCATGCCAGATTCCCAGACAGCCCTCCTCCTACTATCCCATGCAAAACTTCCCTTACCATGACCCGAGATGAGCTTGTAATTCACCAGGTGGGGCTCAGAGCCAACCAGGCAAACAGCAAGGATGCCAGCTCGAAACAGCAGCTCAGATGGGCATCAAATGGAAGGGGCTCTAACCTCAGCTAGACTAGAGCTGGCTGCTCTGTGCTCTTTACTCACTTAGGCAAAAGAACCCCATTTACAATCCCAAGCCCTACACAGCTCTGCTGGATACTGAATAAAGAAACTTCCAGGAGGCTCAGAGAAGAGAACTCACAGGCAGTTCATTTTTCCCAGCAACTCCTCCAACATCTTGGGGGAAGAATAGAATATGGCAATGCTCGTAGCTGCCCTAGAATAAACACAGGCTTCTCGCCCCCTTTCAACACACTCCTTGGAAAACAATGTATTTGTCAAAGCTGGTGGAACACCAGGGCCACGATGCTCGGTCTGCAGCCCTGATAACTGGCCAGGGCCACCTGGCAGGACACATCTCGAGTAGCTTCTTACTAGGAGGCTCTGGCATTCCCAAGGCCATAAGTAGGAAGCTAGCAAGGGGGTCCCTTGTGACTCTCACTGCAGCTCCATGAGGTAGCTGGCAGGACCCTCATTTTTCAGATGACTACACTGAGGGCCAGGGAATCTAAGTAACTTGCCCCAAACTCAGGATAACAGGCCTATGTTGAGTGCCTGGGGTGTGTCTGGTCCTGCTGGCATATACTTATGTGGGGATGTCCGTTACAGGAGCGTGGGATCACACCACATGGGTGGAACGGTTGGTCTATAGTTTAACAGCAGGGAGCTCCGTGCCCACAGGGATACATGCTTATATAGGATTCTTGATCCCAAGCCCAGGTGCTTCGTTTGCCTTAAAACCACTGCACCTATGGTTTTTTTGTTCTTGTGTTTTTTTTTAATCCCTTTGGCATTTTAATAAGCACATAGGAAATAACCACATGGCCAAACTGGAAAGAAACTCAAAGGCTGGCCAGTCCAAACCCTCATGCTGGATGAGAGAGCGGAGGTTCAAAGATAGAGTTGCTCACCATGGTGACAGAGCGAGCCAACCATTCCGGATACCCCCGGCTCACACGTTTCCTTCCCATTACCAGACACTCATGCCCCCTATGCCTTCAGTGCCCACCAGATCTCTGATTGTGCTACCCAGTGGAAAGTACTAGGCAGCATCTCTGCCCCGGGGCTCAGCCCCAAGGCAGCAAGGCACAACGGGCAGATCCTGGAGCCCTACACCTTGCGATTCTTCTGCCCCTAGCCCCCCCACCAACGCCCACCTCCAAAGGAAAGTTGTCCAGGGCCCCAGGGTCACTGAGTGATGGGCAGATCACTAATGCCCTTTCTCATTCCCCACAATGTCTCCTAAACAGAGACTCAAGTGACATTAGTCATGAAGATCTGAGTCAGCCTCTCATCTCAGCGCTCAGCAGAGCTACATCTGATAGAGCAAAACTTTGGCGAAATATCCCATTACTCTCCCCTTGTGCGTCATCCCAGCCCACAGCCATCCTCTATAGGGCATCAGGGAGCAGTTAATACAATCGAAATAAGACTAAGAGTCATATATTGAATCCCCAGAAAAAAGTGCAAAGCAATAAAAGTTATGTTCATTATATATACCTACACACCAATGGAGAAACTCCACAGTCCCTAAAACATCACGGAAAATCAATACCTTTTTCTTTAATACAACTAGCTTAGCTTTGCCATAGAGACCAATGCAAGCCCGATTCTCAGGGCTGTTAAAACTCAGGCTCCCTCTGCCTGACACAGAGTAGGGGACCCGGAAGCGTACCAATGATGACGTCAGATGAGACAAGAGGTGGCATCTCCCTTTTCAATGATCTTCTGAAAGGTGGCACAGTAAACTTCCATAAAGAGAGGGACGCCTTACGTTTGCTGAAACGCACTAGGAGGCTGACGTCCATCATTTCGTAGACAAAAAAAAATTCTTAGGTTTAGTCCTTAGGTCTGTCTTGCTCAGCTATTAGATGCACACAGGGAGGGGTGCAAGCGGGGACTTCTGACTTTTGTGGGGGTCACACAGCTCAAGTGGGGGCTCAGCTCCCGTGAGAAACTCCCGATTTCACAGCCAGCTTCTCTCCATTTCAGAAGCAAAGACTCAGTCACCCCATCCTAACAACATCTAGGACGGGAGATCCCTTTCCAGAAGAGCTGGTTTCCCTGTCTGCGGAGGAACTGAAAAGGTCACTGCTTATTCCTGCAAAGAGAAAAGAATTACCCTCCGAGTCTTCTGTGGCCACTCCGTGCCCTGCGGCTCCCTTCTTGTCATTCAGATGTGGGCTAAGATTTGTGAGGACAAATAACCGGCTTTCAAAGACACGAGGTAACTATGGAAATAAATTAAGCCACTGATGCTGGCTTGATAAAAAGCAGACCAGGGAGCGGAGGAGGACCGAGGGAGGAAGCCTGGGGCGCTGCGCCCCAGCACCCCGAGTTAACGCTTTCCCCAGCCATCCGGTGCTTCTGGAATAGCTCTTGGTTCTCGAGAGGCAGCTACTACGGAAGCGAGGGGAGACCATGGCGCCCCGTTCTTAACCCGATTTGTGGGGAGAGACATAAAGGTGCTGTTACAGTGTGTGTCTGCCTGGAACTTTCCCGTTAGGTCTGCATATGCCTCAGTTTCACTCACGGGGCTAGAGGACAACAGATGCTGCTAGCTGAATTCCTTCTACCCTTCCCCTTGACGCACAGCTGCTGTCGTGAGATGAATAAACGGAATCAGAAGTCACACGACCCTCAAAGATAAAAATCAAGTCAACCAAAGCCCATGGAACCCGCGGGCTTTGGAAAGTGTGCTGGTGGATGTGCGAGCACCATTCTTGCCAAAAATCAAAGGTTTTTCTTCCCTTTCCCTCTCTGGGCACCCGTTTTCCAGTAAAAATCTAACACCTGAAGATGAAATCAAACAGGAATCAAACAGGAATAAAACTTGCATATTAGCAGCCGAATGGGCAATTAAACATTTCTCAGTAAGTGTCATTTGTTACTTTCAGGGTTTGGAAGGAGGGCTCTTAGCCAATACTTCCAACAGCACACAGGCAGCCCGCGTCCCGTGTCACTGGCCCCTAGAGCTACTCAGACAGCGGCATCTTGACCATGAATGGGAGGTTCCGGCCGTGACACATGTGAGGGTTGGGTCCCAGCTGCAGCAAAGGGCTCCAGAAAGGAGAGGTTCCAACCAGCCTCACGGGAGCTTCCCTAGTCTTTGGGGATGTAGGAGGCCTTTCGTTTCCCCACTGTCAAAAGCACGGCAGAGATGCTGGCAAGCAGTGCCGGATCCCACCAGGGGCTAGAAAAAAGATTTCTTCCAGGACTGGGGAGGTGAGGGAGGGTCCATGTCCAAAAAAACCACACTGGTTTTTTCTAAACTCCCCACTCGATGATTAAAAACAGCCATCACTGGGCACCTGGGTGGCTCTGTTGGTTAAGTGTGCAGACTCTTGCTTTCAGCTCAGGCCATGATCTCAAGGTCCTGACATCGAGTCCCAGGTCCGGCCCCGTGCTCGGCCGGGAATCTGCTTGACATTCTCTCTCCCTCCACCCCTCCCCAGTTCATGTGCACATGTTCTATAATAAATAAACCTCTAAAAAGAAAATATCAATCAACAACTCACTGTTTGGGCTTTCACTTTCACTGGCTCAGTCCGGTACAATCAGAGAGAGCCCAAAGAGATGCCGGGAGGACAGATTTCGATGGGCACTGTTGATTCTGAGAAGTGAACTGTTAAAAACTATAAGTCACAAAGCAGGTGGAAAGAACAGGAAAGGAAGAAGACACCCAGAAAGAGAGTCTGGTCACTGGCTCTATCCTGTGCTGCCCGGGGCGGATGCCCTCTCTTCCCGAACGGTAAACTCCTTTCCCTACAAAATAATGGGACGGGCCCCAAAGCCCTTGATCGAGTCCCCTCCAGCTCTGAGGCTCCCGGCTTTTAACCACCACTCTTTCCTTAATCAGAAACATAATAACCAACTGTAAAATGCTATATTAAACACACTTGTTCACAACCCTGAAAGTGGGAGTCACACAACTTGTTCATAATTGAGAATGCAATTGGCACAAATCACATCAAAAGACTATATCCTCCGCAGGCGCTCACTAGGGCAAGTCCTCTAAAGCAAGAGGAACAGATCCGTCTCTGAGCAGAGCTGTGGGGCGCCCAGAAATGCCGCAAGTCCCCAAAATGTGTATCTACCGGGCTTGGAAAATACTGAACAATACACAAAAACCAGGGTCATTTTGGAGGGACAATCGCTACATCAATATTACAACTCGTTTGCGTTTCCATATTATAGGGCAACACCAGAGAAGCTTTTCAATTTGCTGGGGAGCTGGGGGAACCCTGTTAGGGATTACAGTTTTGCTCTAAATTGCAAAGTGGATTACTCATCATAAGAATAGATCGAATTTCACAGGTCACAAAACAAAATCAGGTTTCCCTTGGAAGGCTTTTTTTTTTTTTTTTTTTTTAGCCCCAAACAGGAGCCTTGGGTAGCTACAGTCTCAAAGCCTTTGGATTATTTAATAGGGGAAAAGGTCTCACTGGCTTTAAACAAGCTTCTTCCCCAGGGTGTAAGCAAAGCATTAAAAACAAGAATGGGAGGGACGCCTGGGTGGCTTAGTTGGTTGGACGACGGCCTTCCGCTCAGGTCATGATCCTGGAGACCCGGGATTGAGTCCCTTATCGGGCTCCCAGCTCCACGGGGAGTCTGCTTCTCCCTCTGACCTTCTCCTCGCTCATGCTCTCTCACTGCCTCTCTCTCAAATAAATAAATAAAACCTTTAAAAAAAATAAAAATAAATAAAAATAAAAACAAGAATGGGATTTTTTAAAAAGCTTTCCATTTGCCATTTGCATGTGGATGATTGAACGCTCATGCCAGTTTCTGAACGCTGTGTTACACTCCTGGGCTAGGACGACTGGTGCCCAAGTGATTGGCAAGGCATTATTACGGTAATGTCTTCAATTTTGCTCATATAGCCTTTGAGCTGTTTGCTTTCTCGGAACACAAAACCCAGAGACGTGATCTGTAATTACACCAGATGCATCTTAAGAAGCACTCTGGGAGGGGGAGAAAAACAACCCTACGATGGCTGTTTGGTTTTCCTCCTGAGGGAGAAGGACACCTGCAAATGGCACCTTGATAACCCTACTTCGAGGTGGGCTCCCAGTTAGCCCGTCCTTTCCCGGCTCCCGTGCTCAGCCTGTGTTAGCCCAGCAGCTTCATAACACCGCTTGACACAGACTGGGGGGGAGGGGTGGGGGGCATGGATGGGGCCTGGGATTGTTAAAATTTATTCAGGGGCACCACTACCCCGTCCAGAGAGTCAGGCTGCAAAAGCTCAAAATGGGCTTCCAGCCAAGTGGCCACGGGTACGTACGTGACCGTGACCTGTGTGTGCATCTCAGGGCTGCCTGTGGGGGGTGGGGGGAGCCAGATCCGCCTCTCTGAGCCTCTGCCACCACCCCACGGCCCCCCCACTCAACAGACCTCCTCTTCTCTGTCCCAGAGCCGGCCCCCCTCTCACAAGGGCCCTGTGCTTGCTTTAATGCCTTCGTTACAGTCTCGAGATGCTCGATAATATTCGAACAAAGGGTCCTGCGAGTAATATAGCCAGGCCTGTTTCCCCTACTGCAGACCAGAGCCTGGGTCAAGGTGAAAGATGTCCCTGCTTCCAGCCTACACAGGCTGACTACACAGGCCAGGCTGACCTACTGAAAACCGTGCTTGGCTCCCAGACTCTTCAACTTGGCTTTGGAACCTCTAGTGGCTCCCAAGTGCTCCCTTACCACCAACAAAACCCCCTCCTCTCTCGGCCTGGCCCTTGGGGTCTCTTCCAGCCTTGCCCTGGCCCATCCTGCCTGCCCTGCCTTCCTTATGCAGAGCCCACCCCCACTTCCCACAGCCTCCCTTCCGGCTGTAATCTTGGTCTGTGCTCCCGTGTCTGGGCCTGGCTCACAAGTAGGACTCTAGGCACGCCCCTCTCCACCATCTGTCTGCCTTGAGGGCCACGGTGAGCATATGGCAACCCAGCCACCCCCACTCGCACCATGCCAACTGCCCCTCTTTGCAGCTGACGTCCGCAGGGGGCTGCCTCTCCCTTTTCTCAGCAAGGCCCTCATCCTCAGCATTGAGTCCCCAATGCACCAGGCAGAGCTGGGCCACCTTGGCTGTAGAATACCAGTCAGGTGGCCACTGACAGTGGAAATGGGAACAATTATTCAAAATTAGGAGATGGTTCCCAAAAAAAAAAAAAAAAAAAAATCCAGAACATCCAGATTAACATAAAGCTAGCCTGGGGCATTATTTTGGGCATTATTGGCTGGTTTGACTTACCCAGAAAACAGCCTCGCTTTTCTCTTTGTGCATGTGGACCCAGCTCAGTAACAGGCCGGGGAGCTGTTTACACTTCCCATGGCCTCAGCAGTCTAGAAGATTCCATCTACTTAGCAGGAATACTGGTCTTTCTCCACATTCCCCACATCCCACACCCCATCTTGAGCCTGCACCACGTCAGCAGGAAAGCAGACCACCCTGGCCTCTACAGGGAAGTGGATGGCCCGAGGGAGAAGACCAGACAAAGCCGAGTGACACACAGAATCCAATGACGATGCCACGGCGTCTGCAGAGTTCCTGCTGCCCTGGGGCGAGTCTGGCAACCGCACTAATGAAATCCGCCATTTAGACAGAATCCAAGTTCTCCCACTTGGGGAGGGTCCCTTTATTCTCTTTCAACGATTTCTTACTTTCTGACCAACAGAGGGGGCAACAAATGTGAAATCGTGATTAAGGAAAGAAAAGAGATGGGGTCTCTCTCCAGCTCACCCACCACCACTGGTTTTCTACCTTCTGATGAGTGAACAAGAAAGAGAACCCCAGGGAGAAATAACTGGGAACAACAGAAATATAAAGCCCCTTGGCCAGGGGTGCCTGGATGGCCCGGTCGGTTAAGCCTCCCACTCTTGCTTCGTGCTCAGGGTCATAGGATCGAGCCCCACATGGGGCTCTGTACTCAGTGCTGAGTTGGCTTTGGATTCTTTCTCCCGGGTCCCCCTCGGCTCCCCCCCCACATGGGCTCACGTGTACTCTCAAATAAATAAAATCTTTTTTTAAAAATTCAAGCAAAAAACCCCTCCTTGGCCAAAGTAACGGAGCCTACCTGTTGGTCAACATTCCTATGAAGGGATTGGTGAGGAGCTGGACGGTGGCTTTGGAGGCAAAGAGCAGGCCCACTTGCACGTTTTCGTTCAGGAGGTCCTTGTCCTCGCTGGGACAGTCCGAAGGCGCAGCGGAGGTGTTCGTCACCGTGTGCTGCGTGGCGGCCGGCCGTAGCAGCCCCCCGTGAAGCTCTCGGGTGCTGTTCCCCGTGACCACGGTGGCGTTGTCGTAGTAAGAGAAGATGCTCTCGAAGCTGCCTGAGGTGGAGGCCGTGATCACGGGCTTGGCCGTCTGGATCTCGGAGGTATTTTTCTCATGATTAATGCTGTACAGGTAGCTCGGGATGATAGGGACTGTGGACAAAAACACAACGGGGAGGCTGCGGCTGCGAGGAAGCCCCCCTCCCCGGGTCAAAGGGCTACAAAGCTACAGACACATCAAATGCCACATGAGGCCCAGACAGGTCTGCCCCTGGGAGGGGACCCCAAGGCCGGCCCTGGAAGGACTACACGTCGCTGAGCTCCCGGGAGAAAACAAAGCCCCAGGAGGCTGTGAGAGCTCCGTCTGCTCTCGGGACCAGCTCCTGTGCAGAAGGGACCTGCCCGGGGTTCTGGGCCGATGTGGGGCTGCTCCTTGACGGGGTTCCCTCCCAGGAATAGGTTAGGAAAGCAAAACGGGGTCTGAAGTCTGCTCAGGGCTGACCTTCAGTCAATGAGAGCTCCTCCAAGAGAAAATCAGAAAGACCTTTCAGTCAATGAATCCAGGAAATAGAAATCGAAATTTCATTATGTGACTTGGGGGGAAGATAAACCCACAGGAAGTAATAATTTGGAAATTTTGCAACAGGCCCGCTTCATCTACGACTTGAGTGGGAGTCCACAATTTCTCATACAACCTGGAAAACGTAAAAAATTCCTGAGACTTCTATAAAGGCAAAGGAAAACTGATGTAAAAGCAGCCTTGGGCATGTGTAAGACAACAGATCATTCAACACAAAGGAGAGGTGAGGTCCTTGCTACTGAACTCCAAGGAGCCCCACTACTCTGGTAATCCTGGAGGTGAGAACCGGCAACGGAGAAGAAGGGAATAACCCACCCCCGAGAATCTGAATTAAGAAATATATATATTCATTAAAAATTTGGACATTAAGGAAAAATGCACCAAACACTCTGCTATTAATGGGGCTAATTAAGAGACCTGGATTTTAATTGTTTTTCAAAAATCCACTATAGGGAAAAGACTAACACCAACACTGTTCAAATTGCTTTTGAAAAGATCCTGAACCGTTCCCATCTCCAGCCACCCACTGATAAGATATATTTACGTGTCACTTCCTTCTTTGCAGAGAGGGATGTTGACTTGTTCCTTTAAATGTGAGGTCGAATTGTTAACCCACCTTGCTGGCCGGCACAATAATTATTGTAACATTATTTTGAACCCCGGGGACTGGCTGGTTCTTAGTAGGAATCTTTTTCATCGCGGTCTAAGTAGGCAGGGGGAAGCAGGAAATTATCAGGAGGAAACACAAGTTCTGGGTCTTAACAGATGCCACTTTCTTTGACCTGACCACCAGAAAAACGAAGCCACAAAAAAAAAAAAAAAAAACCAACCAACCAAAAAAAAAAAACAACAACAACAGAAAAACGAAGCCACAAAACGCGGCTGCAACTAGCCCAGGGCGGCAGACTTGGGAAGGGGAAGAAGGAGAGGTTTTTGCAAAATGTGTTCTCCAACTTTCCCGGAGCGCGCTCAGTGGGGGTGGGGGAGGGACACCCAGGGAAGGGGTCCCCGGGGCCGGGGGCCGCCCAGTCCGTACGTACCCACGACGGTGAGCAGCATGTTGTCCAGCAGCAGCGCCAGGAACACGATGAACAGGATGAGCTTCCGCGAGTGACGGCTCTCCAGCAGCCGGCGGAGCAGCGCCAGCTCGCTCAGGGCCATGGCTCGGCGGCTGGGCTGCGGGCGCGGCGCGCGGTGAGGGGCCGCGGCCGGCCGGGGGGCTCCCCGCACCCGCAGCTCTCCGACCTCGTCCGGGCAGGAGGAGCGGCCCCGGAGCCGCGCGCCCCGGCGGCGCGGGCGGGTCCCCGACGGCCCACTCTCGGCTCACCTGCGGCGGCGGCGTCCTCCGGGCACCTGCCCTCCGGCTCAGGGACGCCCGCGGGCGCCGTCGGGGCCCGAACCTGGGGCCCCGCGGGCTGTCGTCCCGCTGTCCGCCGCCCCCGAGGTCCCCCTCCTCCCATCGAGCGCTCGGGAGGCGCCGCCGGACCCCGCTGTCCCCGCGCCGCCCCGCCTCCCCCGTTACCTCGGGGTCGCCTGCGGCTGCCCGCCCTGTGCCGTGGGCTCCGTCCGTCCACGCGGCTCCGGGTTGCGTCTCCGCCCCAGCGCCCCGCCGCCGCCGCCGCTCACTTTACCCCGTCCGGCTCTGACGTCACGGCCGCTGGGGGCGGGAGGGCGCCACCTTCCAGAACCCGCCTCGGCCCCCCAGCCAGATCTGCGCCGCCTCCGGCTCTGCGTCCGGACCATCCCAGGTCGCCTGGGTGACGCGGCTGGGGCGCAAAGGGAAGAAGTCAGGGGCCCCAGAGCGAGAGGTCAAGGGTCCTGAGGTTAAGGTGAGAGCCAAGATTACAACTTTCACCCCCAGGAAGGGGCTGCAGCTGCTCTTGGAGCCTCACTGCCCCTGAGATGGGCCGTGAGGACATGAAGGCTGCTGGATGAAGAGTGCCAGGGAAATGGGTCACAGGGTGTTGGGAGACAGGGACACATCTCTTTCCAGGGAAGCCACTCAGCACCCCACCATTCCTCTCCTCTCCCCCCTGGAGCATTAAGCAGGGTGCCACTTGGAGCCTTTGACCGGCAGGTCCTTGGGTCCCCTCAGGTTGGAATGGGGAAACAGGAGGAAAGGGGACACCTCCCACAGTCACCCCCCAGTGGGAGAGGGGACGGGAAGACTCCAGCCCCAGAGCCTAGGACTCAGAACTTAGGAGCAGGGTCCTGGGCCTCTGGGGCCAGCCAGAGCATGTCACCCTGGACAGGGGACACTAGAGACCAGGTAAGTACCTGGCATCTTAATAAAAGGACTGGGGAGGCAGCTGGCCAGACCCTGTATGCTGTAGTCCTTTACACTTTGTGCTAGACTGAGTGAGGGGAGGAGGTTTGGGGAGGGGGTGTCCGGTACCAGTGCCTGTGGGATCACAGGAGCTGTAATCCTCACTCCCAAGGAGTAAGGACCCACCTTTGGTTTCCAAGTACCTCCATTTTATAAGCAGAACAGAAACAGATGTCCTGACACCGCTGCAGCTTTGGAGACCCTTCTAGAGGGTGGAAGGAACCAGCGCTATTTTCTTGGAAAGCCACTTAAAATAAATGTTACCCTCCTGTGGTCTCCTAACCGTGGAGCCCAGCCTTGTTTTATTAATGTAAGTAAGTAGGTCAGTAACATGGGGACTCCGGGAGGTCCCAGGATGTGTCGACTGAAATATTAAACAGGGAGAGAAGGAAAACCACTTAGGAGGAGACAGCGGATGGCAGGGAGCCGTGTAGATGGCTGTGGACTGTATCACACTCATGGAGGACCTCCGAGTGCCTGGAGTTTCAGAACCCAAAGACACAGACTCTGCCCCATGCGCCCTTGGGCAGAGACATGTCATGGTGAAGGGTTCTGGTCAGGATGCCTGGGTCCCATTCTGCTACTTCCTTGAATAGGTGACCTTTGGCAAATTATGTAGCCCCTCTGTGCCTTGGTTTCCCCATCCCTGACACAGGGATACTAATTGTGATGACTGCAGGGTTGTAGTGAAGATGAAGTTGGAATCCCTTAACAGAGTGCCCTGAACAAAGGGAGAGCTGGGTGTGTCCGCCATTCATTCATCCAGTAAGGATTTATTGGTTGCTTACTATGTGCCAGGCATAATGGTTGATGCTGGGGAGATAGTAATGGTCCAAGCAGGCAAAATCGCCTTTTTGGGGGTGCCTACACATGCTGGTAGCAGCGCCATACAGGTGAACACAGGAAGCCACACCAACTCCAGCCCCGCCAGCTAGCAGAATCTGGCAGCAGGGAAAATGCCACTCTCTTGCTCCCTCCCTCTGATCTTGGCCACCACCCGTGGATCAGCATAGCTGACAACAGTGTCTTCAAACTCTTTGTTGATACCCACCAAAGAATCCTTTAAAAATATGTATGCCCCACACATATTTGAGTTGGCACCTAAAATGTTTTTTTAAATAAATTTAAATGGTTTGGGGTGTATTGTATATGTTGACCTTAATATATAAACCATCATAGCTCTTATTTAAATGTACCCAATGGAATATAAATAGTACAAGAATACAAAACCACCATTTTATACTAAAAAATACAATGCAGTTCCTCTTTAAGTAAAAAAATTTACATTATCTTCTTTATGCCTGCAAAGTATATTTTTCCTCCACTTCCAACAGAATTTGATCCAACTGTATGTTTTTATCACTTAACTTCTTACTTCACCATCTTTTTCTTTTTTTAAGATTTTATTTATTTATTTGACAGAGATCACAAGTAGGCAGAGAGGCAAGCAGAGAGA
The DNA here is from genome assembly GCA_004024625.1 of Mellivora capensis. Taxonomy (NCBI): domain Eukaryota; kingdom Metazoa; phylum Chordata; class Mammalia; order Carnivora; family Mustelidae; genus Mellivora; species Mellivora capensis. The sequence goes on along the minus strand of PISX010001171.1, from coordinate 96,561 downwards.
GAGAGAGGAGGAAGCAGGCTCCCTGCCGGGCAGAGAGCCAGATGTGGGACTTGAGCCCAGGACCCTGAGACCATGACCTGAGCCGAAGGCAGAGGCTTAACCCACTGAGCCACCCAGGCACCCCTTAATTCACCATCTTATCTATTATATGATATATGCAACAAATTATGAATAGGCATTAGTTTTTAAACGTTTTTTTTATGGTTGTAAGCTTTAAAATTCTCTTTATGATCATGTTATTCTAACAATCATTAGTAACATATAAATGATAAAGGCATCATACACACATGAATTTTGATAATTATACATAATTAGAAAAATTGCATTAGAAGGACATGACTGAATGAGGCGGGTGGGCGGGGGGAGAAGATTTTTTGGAGCCTTGGCTAAACAGACACTAACATTTCCTCTGGGTGTTTTTAAGCCTCAGGACAATAGAACACAGTAAGGTGGTAAGAATCAGGTTGGATGAGAGGTGAGCCTCTTCTCTGGCCGGTGGGGGACCAGAGATTATTGAAAGAGGAGGTGATAAAGGGGCAACCTCATGTCTCTACCCCGGTCCATCTCAGCCAGATCAATAGAGGACATGTGTAAATCGAGGGTCTCCCATGGCTTGGGAAGCCTTCATGGAGATATATATATATATGTATCCCCCCAGTGTCCTGGCATTTACAGGTTGAAGATCCAGCCTGGGAAGCCCACTCTGGTCTGGGTCTTTGGTCTCTACAAACTTCTCTTAAGCCACTTAGCCCCTGCCTTCCCCTTCAGCCACTGTGGTTTCTTTCAATGTTTCTCAGCCTCAGGGCCTTTACACTGTTCCCTCTGCCTGAGAAGTTCTTCCCCTCCTTCTCCTAGTTATCTCCTTCTCATTCTTTATCATCCCTAACATCACTTCTTAGGAGAAGCCATCCTTTTGTGGACCTCACCTCCAGTATCAGGACTTTCTCTTTCAAACCCTCATGGAACTATTACTTCCTCCAAAACTTGTCTGTCCATGAAGAATAATATTCCTCTGTGATCAAGTGTGATCAATTACCTCTGTGTCTCCAGGTATCAGGACAAGGGACACTCTTTTTGCTCATCACCCAAGATCGCCGAACACAGGCAGTGCTCATTAAACAGACATAAAAAGTACATGCATTGGGCAGGGAGAGTTCCCTTCCGATGCAGAGCCATGGGAACCAGAGAGAAATCCCCTTTGCTTGAAGGGGAAGCTTCCATTTTTCTCTCTCCCCGCCACTGAAGTTCATTCTTTGAGGACCAGGCTCTGAGAAAGCCTCCTAGAAATACATTTGTTCTCCCTGGGAACTCGGACTGGTGAGCTCAGCCACCAAGCCTCCTTTACCTCCACCTGCTCCCACCCTTTCCAAACACTAGGGCCTGGGAAGGTACAAAGGTACCACCAGGGTTGACTTTTTTCAGTAAATTTCAATATTTAGGATGATAAGGCATGAATGATAGGGAGCTGCTTAGAACAAAGCAACCATTTGAAATAGGCATTGTCTGAAATAAACCGGAATGTATTTCAGCTATGGATAGCCAGGTCCTGACTGGGTCACTCTTACAAATTATATGACTTTGGGCATTTACTAAACTCCTTTGTGCCTTGTTTCACATCTGTCACTCAAGCACGATAAGAGGTCCCCTCCCAGAGTTATCATGGGATTCAGGGAGATGATGCTTGCTTATTGCCAGGCGCACAACAGATGTTCACGCTCATAAAATATTGTCTGGCACTGGAAACAGACACACGAAAAGATGCTCAACATTGCTCATCATCAGGGAAACGCGAATCAAAACTACAACGAGATATCACCTCACGCCTGTCAGAACGGCTAAAATCAACAACACGAGAAAGATAATATTGGCAACAGTGTGGAGAAAAAGGACCCTCTTGCCCTGTTGGTGGGAATGTATACCGGGGCAGTCCCTGTCCAAAACAACAGGAAAGTTCTTCAAAAAGCTAAAAATAGAACTACCCTACGATCCAGGAATCACTCTACTGGGTATTTATCCCCCAAATTAAAAAAAAAATTAATTCAAAGGGATACACCCAACCCTATGTTTGTAGCAGTGTTCTTTACCATGGCTAAACTGTGGAACCAGCCTAAGTGTCTGTAGATAGATGAAGAGATAAGGAAGATGCGGTGTGTGTCTATAACGGGATATTATTCAGCTGTAAAATAGAGTGAGATCTCGTCATTTTGCACTGACACGAATGGAGCTAGAGAGTGTAAGGCAGAGCAAAATGTCAGTCAGAGAAAGACAGATTCTATACTATTTCACTCAAATGTGGAATTTAAGAAACAAAATCAAAGAGCAAAGGAGCGAGGGAGGCAAACCGAGAAACAGACTCTTCACTATAGAGAACATGCTGCTGGTGACCAGGGGGGACGGGTGGAGGGAGAGGGGACACAGGTGCTGGGGTGAAGGAGGGCACTTGTGAGACACACCAGGTGATGAATGGAAGTGTCGAGTCACTATAGTGTTCATCTGAAACTAAATAGAACACCGTTCACTATATTGGAATTCCAATGAAATCAAAATTTTAAAAAGTATTCTCTGGCATTGGGAAAGTGAGTGTGCTAAGTACCTGGAAGGCGTAGGCGGTCCGCGGGGAAAATTCTCAGGTCCTCGCCCCTGAGAGAACTTGGAACTGGGAAAACAGACTTAGTGGCTGGGCATTGAACTGAGAAATGCAAACAGTGCTCGGAGCACAAATGAACAAAGGCATCCTGAAGAGACAATGGTTCAGACTGTAGCAAAATCTGATGTACTAGTCAACACAGGGGAGAGAAAGGAGCCTGCGTGCCCCCTTGGAGAGCCAGGACAGGGTGGAGCAGGCGGGTCCCACAAAGGGAAGCCTGGATGGCCACCAAGCTCTTGAGGAGCCACTGGGGCACACTAGTGACGAGAGACACGTCAATCAAAGACCATGAGAAACAGCGTGACACCCATCGGCCTGGCGACAGTTAAGGAGTGGGTTAATGCCTTTTGTTAAAGATGTAGGGAATTGGGGTTCCTTTCCTTGGGGGTGAGGTGAGGGGACTGGTGCAGCCTTTCTGGAGAGCGATCATGACAATTTGGGGGAATGAAGTCAACAGGCGCCCTCTAAAGCAGCAATCTCTCCCCCTGCCTGGGTCTCGGGAAAATCCCGAAGGGGGCCAGAACAGGCAGAGACATTGCAGTGTCCTCCCCAGCGGTGAGCAGCTGGAGGCGAGCCCGGTTTCCATTCCCCGGGAATAAAGAAGGGAAATGAGGAGGAGCCCCCTGGAGGTGTTAGCGGCCGCACATCGGATTACCCGCGTGTCTGTGCACAGATTTCAGTGTGGGATAGGAAAGGAGGTCGGGGTGGGGCGGAGAAGAGCAAGTTCTAGGGCATGTTTGCATGTTGGTTCATTAAAAGCGCACAGAGCACCCCTGCCTATGTTGGGGCTTCCTGTCCAAGGCTGTGTATTGAGCACGCAGGAGTGGGTGCCTTTTAGGGGGAGGGGCCCAGGAGTGGGGATGCGGGATGAGGTGGGAAACTGGAAAGACCGTAGTCATAAACCAAGAAATGGGCCTTGCAAGGACCCACGACCATAGTGTGCACAGAACCGAGACAGACGATCAGCTCTCTGCCCACGAGGTTCCTTTCCAAAGGGGCTGTCAGCCGTGGATGCCTGGAAGAGACAAAGGCTTTCCGTGCAGAGGTGGCTGTATTGAGCACGTGGGCCACACATGGACCGCGTCTCCCAGGGACGGGCAGGGCTGTGCTGTGTCTCTAGCCCGACTGAGGGGAAGTGACAGCGGATGGAAACCCAGATCCTCAGGAAAGAATGAAGAGCTTCGGAAAAGGTAATAAAATATCTGGCTAGCTGCGGAAGACTCAGATGTTTTCTGTTTCTCTCTCTCTCTCTCTCTCTCTCTCTTTAATCTTTTCCCTTTGCAAACCTTTAACTCTTTAAAAACAGAACACTGTCGGGGCACCCGGGTGGCTCAGTCATTAAGCAGCTGCCTTCGGTTTGGGTCCTGATCCCAGGGTCCTGGGATCAAGCCCTGCCTCGGGCTCCCTGCTCAGCAGGAAGCCTGCTTTTCCTTCTCGCACTGAGTCTCTCTCTGTCAAATAAATAAATAAAATCTTTAAAAAAAAATAAATAAAAATATAATACTGTCAAACAGAAGTTAAACACTCTTTTGATGGATTAATGATATGTGCATGTATTACTTATAACAACGAGAACAAAAAGGAGGAGGGTGGTTATGAGGCTATGCATTGACCAATGTCTCTGTTTTACGTGCAGTGGTAGATTAGTACCGTAAATGGACTGTAAAAAATCAAGGATGTATATTGCAATCTGTAGGGCCACCACTGTAAAAAAATAAACAAATAAATAATGCAAAGGAGACTAGAGCTAAACAGCAAAGTTAAAATTAAATGGAATTCTATGAAGTATTCAAATAATTTTAAAAGGTGGGAAGGAGGAACAGATGAGCCAAACAAAGAGGAATCAATAAAATGATAGAGGAAATCCAGCTATACCCCAAATCATATTCAGTGGTAATGGACACTACAATTAAAAGACAGAAATTGTCACAATGGATTTAAAAAAAAAAATAGTCTGAGCTCTACACTGCCCGTAAGAGACACTCTTTAAATATAAAGACACAGACGGGTTGAAAGGCAATGGGTGGGGAAAATATACCATGGAAACCGTAGGCACATAAGCCGGGAGTAACCATGTTAATGTCAGATCGCGAGGATTCCCAAACCAAATGTTAAACGGTGATACAAAGAAGGCGCTCTCGTCATGATAAAAGTGATCGGTGGTGCGGCAGGAAGACATCGTCATCACAATGCGAATGTACGCCACAATAGAGCTTCAAAACAGATGGAGCAAAGCCAGCCAGGAAGAAAAAAGACAATTTCACGATCCTAACTGAGGGATTTAATGGAGCCCCTAGACCAAAAGAACCAGCAGACATGTAAGATCAAAACAATACCAACAACCACGTTGGCTGGATATTTATTTATCCTGAACCACAGCCGATTTCATTCTTTTCCAGTGCTCAAGGAAGGTCTCAGCCAGGATCTGCCCCATTCAGTTAAAGCATTGTTTGGTTGGTTGGTTGGTTTTGGGTTTTTTTTTCTTTGAAGCCAGTTCTATCAGTTGTTGAGCCTACATATAAATAATGAGGCTATGATTGGGAACAAATGCACCTCATTTCCATTCATTTCTGAGTTCTTCTGCATACTGCAAAAGAACATTTTCTGATTAAAATTGAACCAAATCTGTTGTGGTTTAAGAGGGAAGGGCAAAGCCAATGTCAATTTACTTGAAGGATGCCTTGCTGACTGCCGATAAAATTAAGTCATAGATGCTCTAACTTAATAATTCAATCACTGGATTAGCTGGCTTCGTGCGGCATTATCTGTAAAACACAGGTCTCGGTTTGGCCACTTGGATAGAATCGCCAACCTGTCTGAGGACATTCGCTGTAATTGAAGGCTGCAAGGAGCCAGCCAGCTGTGAAGAGAGTGTCTCATCAGCCTCGTGCCGTCATATTCCCCCCTCACTCGGACGATTGCAGTCATCCCAGTGGCTACCCCAATGGCCACCCAGGCCTCCCACAGTCCACCCTCCTCACCACCAGCGGGAGAGAGCTCCGAAACACCAGTGTGGTCGTGCCACTCCCTGATCTAAAACCCTTCAGTGGCCTTGCACTTGGGATAATGTCAATGTCTTCAGTGAAGCTCAGTGGGACCCTGTCCAGACTCAACCACTCCCTCCATTTTCATTTGCCATGTCGCCCTTGTCTCTGATGGAAAATCGGATTTCCTCATGATTACTTGGGCTCTCACATGGCTTCAGATTGTCCTGAGGGTCTCAGCATTGCAGCCTGAAAGGTCCTTGCCAGCCTGGGCCATGCTGCCTTCCCCCTCTAGCCACAAAGGGCTTCTCTCAAGGCGGGTTCTCTGCCTCAGGGCCTTTGCACTGTCTTCTCCTTCTGCCTGAAAGGTTCTTCCTTTTCCTCTTTGATTATCTTTCTCATTCCTAGTCTCCCATCTCTCTGTAAACCCTGTGTTCCTTCTCACCCCAGAGCCTTTCCTCAGACCATTTTGGCTGCCTAGAAGGTTCTCCCTTCTTTCAATTTATCTAGTTAATTCCCCCTTAGCCTTTAGGTTTCAAGTGAAGACATGTAAAAGTGAATGGATGGACTTTTAACATAAGCCTCAAAGCCTCACCTTTCATTTTAAAGGTTTCCATAGAAATGTAGTTATTTTATCTTTCAGCCATATGCTAATTTTTCTTCAGCTTCCCAACAACAAGCACAAAAAGGGAAGCCAATTTCAAGTGGGAATAGCATGGTATTCTCTTGTAGCTCAAGTCTGGAAAGGTTCTGTAGCATTAAGCGAAGTCTCCTCTTGCTTGATACTAAACTTCTGAAAGAAAAAAAAAGTAAGTAGATGGAAAAGTATTTCCTCTCAGGGAAGTCCTCACCGACCCTTATGCATAGGTCCCTGAGCTATTTTGATAGGGCCCTAACCCTGTCATTCCTGGCACGTATTATAATCCCAATTTTATGGCAACTGTGATTACTGTCTGACTTTGGCTTCCTCCTCCATGCCAAGCTGAAGCCAGGGCCTCTCGTGTCTTGCCCACCACATCTTCCCTCCCACCCACCCCCTAGAGCCTTGCACTGCATGGCACAGAAAACAGCATCCGGTAAATGCTGTGGTTGGTTCGCACTGCCTCATCACCTAAGCAGGGAGCATCAGCTGCGGGGAACCCACCCGAGCCCTAACAGGTGTCTCCCCTCCCACCCAGTGAAGTGCTGGCCCGTCCAGCCCCTGCCTTTGCAAAGGTGACTCCCTCCACCTGCAGTGTGCACCCCTTCTACCTAGCCAAGCCTCGTCTCCTCCTACCTGGTTTGGCGTGAAAAACTTTTTTCCCACCATCCCACTGACTCACCAAAAAGCCCATTCCGTTTCCAAAGCCGTGAGGGATGGCTGTCTCTGCTTGTTAAAGTCTGAGGTAATTGAATCATTCATGGCCCCTCCGCTGCAGCCATCCCGGCCCCTTGATCTCCAACCTCCGTTCCTTCTTGACTCAGAGTCTTTGCTTAGAAGATCCCACCACCTTGAAGGACCTTCCTGCCCTTGGGCAAGGGAGGCCAGCAAAATGCCCAGATGTCATCACAGGGGCACATTTTCGCCATCGAAGCATGGCGGTGGTAGAGGCTTCCTTCAATTCCATGGAATGGGCTCCTCTTTCCTCTTAACCCCCAAACTCCATCACCAACTCCTGCTCCAGCAGCTTCCTGACTGGCCTCCCTGGCAGCAGGTGCCGTCTCCAATCTGTCAGGAACTCCGTGGATCTCCATGAACCACAGCTTCCAAGGACCCCTGCCCCAGATCAAGAGCCTTACATGACTCCCTAATACTCACATCTAAACCCTTCTGCTTAGCTTTTAGGGTCATCTACAACTCCCCCACCCTACCCACCCCCAGCTCCCACACTCTGCTCTAATCAGACAGTCCCTCTAAGCCCCAGTCACAGACGTTATTCACATTTTCCTTAGTGCCCGCCCCCCCAGCCCAGCTGGAGTCCTCTCTGCACAGAGCCATCAAGCCTGGGAAAACTGCTGCCACCCTCGCTGGGTTTCTGCCTCCCAAACCCCCACTTTATAAAGCATTGCCAGAGTGCAGTGTGCACGCCTCCCCCCCCCCCCCCCCCCGACAAGATCATCTGGGCTCATTCTCTCTCTCTTTCTCTCTCTCTCTTTTTTTTTTCTTTTCCAGCTGGACCTTTAACTCCTTGACAGCAAAAGAAGTGTTCTTATCCTCCTTTGTCTCCCCTTTGGGCAAGGGAGAAAAGGGAGGAAGCTTGCATGGAGCTACTCGAAGAGTAGGACCACAGGACACACAGTGAGGAGCCCTGGGGCCAGAGCCAATTCTGCCCCAGTCAGCTGGGCCTCAGTTTCCCCATCTGTGATGCATCAGGTAGACCTGCAACGTCCAATCCAGGAGCCACTTACCCCATGTGGCCTTGAAATGCAGCCAGACTCGAGATGCGCTGTGAGCATTTATATTCTATTTAAATACACACTGAATTGCATGCGAAGACTTAGTACAAAAAATGTAAAGTATTTTGCTAATAACTTTAGTATTGTTTACATGCCCAAACAATACTATTTTAGATACGTTGGGTTAAATAAAATATATTATTCAAACTAATTTCACCTGTTGCTTCTTCTTTTAACGTGGCTGCTAGAAAGTTTGAAATTACTTGCATGGCCCAAGTTCATGGCTCGCTTTCTATTTCTCCTGGCCGTGCTGGGACAGAAGGGCTGGAAGGGGCCTTGGAGACTGTGGAGTCTGAAGGCTGCCCTTTCCACACAAGGAAGCACCCAGAGACGGACACAGCCTGGCCCGATGTCACACGGGTGTGAGGCCAGGCAGTGGGGATTAGAACTCTGCTTCCTGGACCTTTATGTTTTGGGGGCAGGAGGGCTCTGACGCTGGGGGTACCAACAGGTGGGGGCCCACAGGTGGTTCTCGGTAGGAGAGGACTCCGGGAGAAACCGCAGATGGGAGGCAGCTCTGGGAAGGCTCACCCCTACCTACCACCCCCACTCCCTCCCACTCCCCTGCTCAGAGCGGTCTTTGTCCACTTGCTATGCCGACCACACGCCCAGACATCTGCAGCCCAGGAGATTTTCGTGGCTAATCAATAGTCCAATAGGGCAGGCTGCAAAGACCCAAACCTAATTATTTTGTTCGGAAACTTGTCTGTAACTAAAAGGCATCTGAGAAATCACTGTCACCATCTCCGTGGGGGGAGAAAGACCCAGTCATTACATCCAATTGGGTTTATATTGACTGTGGTCTTGTTGTAGAAGATGTTGTCTCTCCACTAAACCAGTGCTGGGTGCCGCAGGGAAACACGCACGTACACACACACACACACGCACACACACGCACACACACGCACACACACATGCAGAGAGTTTTCCCTTTTCCAGGAGCCTTTGGGGAAGGTTCTGGTTCACTCTTTCTGCACAGGCGGCCTGACCCACTGCTACCAGAGAGACTTTCTGGGTCTTGGACTTGTTTTTTTTGTTTTTTTTGTTTTTTTTTTCCGGATTTTGCAACCTTAAATTCCTCTGAGGGGAGCAGAAAATGAATCCCTTTATTTTTTTTTTTAAGATTTTATTTATTTATTTGACAGAGAGAGAGATCTCAAGTAGGCAGAGAGAGAGGAAGGGAAGCAGACTCCCTGCCTAGCAGACAGCCTGATGTGGGGCTCGATCCCAGGACCCTGGGATCATGACCTGAGCCGAAGGCAGAGGCTTTAACCCACTGAGCCACCCAGGCGCCCGGAAATGAATCCCTATACAATGACAGTATGGAGAGACTGTCTCCTACCAGCCCCAACATTCACCAAATCCCCCAAATGGGAGAAAAGACTTAAGGATAAGAAAGCTTTTGGAGGGGTGCCTGGGTGATTCCGTCCATTGAGCCTCTGCCTTCGGCTCAGGTCATGACCCCAGAGACCTGGGGTCGAGCTCTACTTCAGGCTCCCAGCTCAGCAGGGGATCTGCTTCTCCCTCTGATCCTCCTCCAACTCATGCTCTCTCTCTCGCTCAAATAAATAAATAAAATCTTTTTTTTAAGATTTTATTTATTAATTTGACAGCTAGAGATTACAAGTAGCCAAGAGAGGCAGGCAGGGAGAGAGAGAAGGAAGCAGGCTCTCCACGGAGCAGAGAGCCCGATATGGGGCTCGATCCCAGGACCCTGGGATCATGACCTGAGCTGAAAGCAGAGGCTTTAACCCACTGAGCCACCCAGGTGCCCCTAAATAAATAAAATCTTAAAAAAAAAAAAAGCTTTTGGAAAATTAGTTAAGACGTTTGCATGTCAAGTCTCTTGCGTGACTTCAGAATCATTGGTCAATAGGAAGAATCTGGAAGCCTCCTGAGCGTGGGCACTATTGGGGTCTATGAAATAAGGGGTGGTCCCTCTTACAACAAAATACCAAGTGACCACTTACGAAAATTAGGTAGCGCAGTGTTTACCATAGAAAAACATCCAAGAGATGTTATTCCCCAGTGCAATCAGAGCTCACCGGACAGCATGCCTGTTACAATCCAATTTAGGGAAGCAAGCACATTTATTACGGAGGCTCTACGTGCCTGTGCTGGCGTAAAATGCACTCAGCTGGGTTCTGGGTGGGTGTTGGTCACGCCCCGGGGGCGCCCATAGTAATCAGTTCCAGGGAGTGAGATCGGAGCGGGGGTGGGGGGGGGGCGGTGTGTAGGAGGCTAACGATCTTTATTTTCCACTTGTAATTGTATTCCCTTCTATATTTTTAAGTGTTATTTATCACAAGCTTCTGTGGCTTCTTTCTCATATTTTTTATCATGAGGTGTATGCACAGAAGAAGGCACAGCACATGTTTGTTGTCCAAAGAGGAGTCATTCGGTGAGCCCCATGTGACCCCCATCCAGGTCAAGATGTAGAAGTCCCAGAGCCCCCGGGTGCCTCCCCTCCCACACAATCACCTCCCCTCCCCTAAAAGTAAGCACTCTCCAGACTTAATTGACGACCCCTTCCTTGTTCTCCTTCTGGTTCCTTTTGTACAATGTCGCTGGTGAGATTCAGCCGTACCTTGTATAACTGCTGTTCGTTCATGTTCATTGCTATCTAGTAGTCCCTGATATGACCGTATCGCATTTTCCATATTCATTCTGTGAGCGGACGCTGGGGCCTCCCCGATCTGGGGCTCTCATCACCAGGCTGTGGTGGAGACGCGTGTCCCTCCCCCTGGTGCACGTAGGCACGTGTGTCCCCAGGGTCTGCACGTGGAAGAAACTGCTGGATTGTGGGATAGGCACAGCTTCGCCCTTCCCAGGCAATGCCAAATGCTTTTCAAAATAGCTGCATGAACACATATCGCTAATTTTAAAGGTTTTTTTAAGGTCTTCATGCAAATAAGAGGCCTTTCTCAAAGTAGCCTCATCGCTGCTGACTTCTCACTGCTGCCTGCACCCCTGAGTCCCAGGACCTAGGATGCCGCGTGCCCTTTGTTGGCACCTGGCTCTCCCACCACCCGAGAACTTGAACCCAAGCCTTCCCCAGCAGGCGTTGCTGCCTCTCCTCGGCTGCTTGATGGCCGGATACAAGCATCCATCTGTTAGAGCCTGCCCCATCTCCCTCTGCAAACCCCCAGAGGGCAAGGCTGGCTGTCACTAAAGGTCAGGTCTCCCCACAGAGCCTAGCACAAGGCTTTGCACACCGAACTGTGCACCATTATTGCCCAGTGATTCTAATTTTGGGAATGATGTCCTTTTGTGACAAACCATTCCAATAATTTTTTTGAAAGATTTTTATTGTGCTTTCACCTTCCTACAAAAGTACCATATTGACTGCAAAAAGCTGATTGCGAAAAGTTTCACTTTAGGTGGTTTGAGGGAGTCTAGTGTATAAATGCACGAGGATTCACCTAATTGCTCTCTTTTGATGGACATTTGCACTGTCGTTCAGTGATGAGTGATGCCCCAGGGAACAGTCCCTAGGATCACAGCCTTCCATATCTGTGCAATTATCGCCTTCAGGAAAACCCCTAGGAGTGTGCATATGAGGCAGCACATGGAGTCCAAGAGCAGGAAGTTTCACAACATGAGTAAAATACATTTCAACCTACCATAGCTGTTCTTTGCAGAACACAGATGTTGGGAGGGTTTACAGAGACACTGGCTGGCATCCTCTCTTTCATTCATCCCCTCTAAGACCCTGGTCACCTCCCCTCATCCCCTGAGCCTCCAAGTCTCCTCCCCTAAAAGCAAGTGATCATTCCCTCACCCTGCCTCAAGTGGCACAATATCCAGAAAGTGATCGAAGCCTCACAGCAGTAGGGGTGGTTCCCACCTAGGGTGTGTCCCGGCCAACTGTCCACGTCACAGAGCCTTGGTCAGTCAGCATAGCGTGAAGGTTCTGGAAGAACGCTGGGTAAGTAGAAACTGTAGATGTGTCATCCCCTAGAGGGCTCTCCTCTAGAGCCCACCACACCCCTCCAGCCTCCAGTCCCACACTGGGTCAGCCCTCGGCCTCACAGACTCAGCTCCTGGCCCCAAACACCTCTGCCTCCCTAGAAAATCACTTTTGTTCCTTTTAAAAATCTGAAGTCTTCTTGTTTTCTCAAGGAGAAATCTGTGTTTTTATTTTCTGCCATCCATTGAGCTCTGCTCCAATGAAGCAGTTGCCAGTGTTGTGCTGGAAGATTCTTTATGAGGAGCCAAAGGAAGAAAACCTTTGAAGAAACGAAAGACGTGGGGATGAGGTCGTCAAAAATGGCGGCCCTCAGAGCGGCGCACCCGTTCCAACGTCTGGGGCAAGGCTCTCCCCAACCAAACCTTAGACGTGCTCCTGGGAGCCTTCTTTCCAACCAGGCCTTGCTCTCGGGCCTGTCTTCAGCCAGCCTAGTTCAGCCATAGCGAGAATCTTCTAAATCAGTTTAGCAAGAACCAGTTTAGCAAGAACCTGACACCGACATCTGATCACCCTCCACAGCTGACCACACTCCACACCCCTCACCCTGGACGTCTGATCGCCCTGGTCTGCCTTCATTGAAAATCGTGTTACGTCATTTCGCCAAGAATCCCTCTACCCTTGCTCTCTGCTCCTGGAGATTTCCATTCCCTGGCCCTCTCAGCCCACTCCTTGGCTATCTGTCCCCAGGTGGCTTTGCAGGATTTGAACTGAGCCACCCGAAGGCCGGGGAGAAGGATGCCCAGCCCCCCAGAAGGGCAGCAGCCCTCCCCCTTCCCCAGAGCCCTGCCCGGAGCCCATCCGTGGGTGGTCCCCCACCATCCGCACGCAGGGCCCCTGCGCTCTCATGGAGAATGACAATCGCCCCCCACCCCGCCCCTGCAGTCAGGGAGTTACAGAAAGGAAGGGCTCAAGGAAAGGACATTGACAAAGGGTAAAACTCTCTGTGTTGAGATGCACACGTGTACGTGCCATTTCTTTTAAATGTGTGGCCGGCGGTTCCCACTTCCGGACTCATCACACGGCCGCAAGAGAAGGTGAAGCAGACTCCCCACCGACCAGCTGCTTCGGGCATCTCCCTCTGCTCCCTGCAGCTCCCATCTCTCCAGAGGATGAGGGAGGGGTGGAGTGGCAGGCCTGGAGTGTTGGTGACCCTAAACCCCACATATTCCCAGAAGAAGGGGTCCTCCAAGGTGTTGCAGCCAAGAGGTCTTTAATCCTTCGCGGCTGGTGGCCGAGGGGCTGACTCTGCTGCCGGCCCACCGTGCACCTGGGGCTGTGCAGTGCAAAGCAGGGCGTGGCCTCCACTCCCCGGGATCCTCTGATCTCTGGTGGGCCCCAGGATAGTAAGGCAAGAGGACAAAATTTCAATAGTCCCCATGTAGTGGGGTAACTTCACCAAGTCCAGAGTATTTTGAATAGGAGCTGTTCTCTAATCCAGAAGCTCTCTGTTTCTTGCATCCATTTAGGGTAACATACAGGCTAAAGGAATAAATATGAGGGGACTCAGGCTTGGGGCAAAAATATCTGCTTGAACCTCTGGTGGGCCCAGGTGGCGCATGGCCCTAAATGAGCCAGTTTGGTTTTGCTGCATTAATAAAGCTTTCCTGCAGCTCCTCCAGACAAGAGACTGTCAGGAAAACACTCTGTTCCCAACCTATTTCCCGCTTCCCTGTCCAGAGAATGTAAATGGCTTTTTGGGAAAGACTCAGGTCGCCTTTGTGATGAGGGCCTGGTGTCCTTCAGCCGCCTGTTGGGGAGGGAGACGGGGAGGCAGAGGGCCTGCTCCGCACGCTGCCCACTGGGCTCCCCCGCATTTCAGGAGAAAACCAGGAAGGGCACAGGGTGAGAGGCAGGGCCCAAAGCAGCAGCAGCACCAGCGGGATCCCGGCATCTCATCTAGCGAGTTCTTCAACACACATCGTGTTCTGAAGCTGTCCAGCCGAGCAGAGATGGCAGACCCCGAAGTACGACGGGGCAGGGGCATCGAGGCCAGGGTGGGTGGAAGGAGCTCGGAGGAGGGCGTGTTCCTCAAGGCTGCTGACCCGGGTGAAGTCCCATGAGGAGGGGTGAGGACAGGGACCTTGAGGCCAGGCTGGGATCCCAAGTCTGACAAGGACAGGTGTCCAAAGCCCCAGGTCTGTCTCTTTCCAACACTCAGTGAGGTTCCCGACTGTGTGTAAACCGAAGGCAGGATGTCGGTCATCCCGGTAGATGAACATCCTAAATGCAACCTCGCTTCTCTGTCAGTCTCTGTGTGTCCGACCAGCCTGGGAAAGCCGCCGCCTCCTTAGCAGTTAGCAACTTCCATCTGGAAAAAGCCTTAGGGAATCCTTGGTTAGCGGTTTTCATTCCTGGACCACTGTCCCCCGCCCCCACTTTTTTTTTTTTTTTAAGTTATGAACTTCTTTCTTCCAACAAAATGCTATTGGGAAGTAGAGCGCATAAAACAGAACACAGCAGAGCTACTCGGTCACAAGCGGTGACCGGGATCTCCTTCCTTCCACATGAAAACCCCCGGACCAAGGCAGCCCCTTGTTTTACACTGGGGAAACTGAGGCACAGAGCAGCGATCGGGTTGGTCTCATACCACACAGACTCTCCAGCGCCGACCTGGGTCCTGGCACATAGTAGGTGCTCGGTCAGGACTGGCTGGTCAGGACTCCGGGAGGTGCTGACCGCCTCCGCTTGGTCATCTCTGTGTCACTGCACACAGATTGCTCTTTAAAGAGATATGGTGGGCCGGGGGGGGGGGCGTGCTGCCACGGCAGAGAGGCCCCCTAATTGCCTATGTTTTGAATTTGTAGCCTTTGAAAGGGTTTGATTCTCTGATCTAAATGGCAAGAACAAAAGCAGAGCATAAAAGGGCCAAAGAGGATGAAAGGAAGCCATAATTTGTGTCCACGATGGCGGTGCCCTTTGTGGTCCAGTTTCCGAGCTGATCCGAAGTTCTCTGCCCAACAGACGCGCGTCTGTCACCATGGGAACCGCAGTGCACGCCTGGGCTTCCAGACCCCGAGGAGCCCACTGCCAGCCCCGCCCTGTGCCTGGCTCTTCATGGGAGCTGCGTGGGTGAGGAGCCCGAGGATGTCCCTCTCCCGTCCAGCTCAGCCTGGCCCCCTCTCTCACCCAGCTGTCTTATGGGTTCCCTGTCAGGAGGAGGGGAACGGCTTGGGCCCATTAGATGTACCTTCACCCGCCGTGCACCTGTCGGTCGGAGAATCTACACCTCTAGCACCCGCACAGAGCGGTCACGGGTAGGTGAATGAATAGGCACCCAGAGTCACATACTCATGAAGGGCCTTGCCTGCGACCGGCTGCATCGGGGAGGTACACGCAAAATGGGGGCTGCACACGCGCCTCTCGAGTCACAATGGAAGAGAGGAAGACCAAGTCAAGACAGCCTCCCCGGCTTCTGTCTTGAGCAACCGGAAGGCTAGGGCTGCCCTTCCCCGGATAGGGAAGAGCAGGGCCCGAGGGCAGGCGTGGGCTCCATCCCCCGATGTGTCAAGTGAAGCTGCAGGGGAAGCAGATGTGAACCCGGAGCCCCGGGGTGAAGGACCAGAGATGGTTTTTACAGCCGCTCGAGAACACAAGGGAGGGAGTGGAGCCCAGGAGAAATGAAAGGTCTCAGGTGTGAGCTCTGGAGCCAAGGCCATGAGAGAGTGTCAAGGGCGGTATGCAATGGAAGCTCAGAGAAAGTGGCAAGTACAGGCTGGGGAAGAAGGGCACAGCTGAGCACGGGGACCACGGTGTGCAAAGAGGCGAGCTGGGAAAGAATGTCTCCCACCCCTTGCATGCTGGGGTGTTAGCTACGAAATACACCCCACCTGGACAGGGCTGCACATCCTGCCTGAGCCCCCAAGATCCAGACCACCCCAGAACCACTGCGGACTCTCACTTGAGAGTGTCCTGCAAACGGAGGCTGAACACACCCTTCCTCCCTCGCAGGCAGTGGGGCGTGCTGGAGGCAACGCAACTGTGCCATTTTCTGCCTCCTTGTTGTAGTAATGGAAATAGAAATTTTTTAAGAGCTTGCAAAGCTGGGCTACCATACTTCCTGTGGATGAGCTTGTTTAGCCTCACAACCCTTTGATTAGGTACTATTTTTAGGGCAATTCGACGGGTAAAGAAACCTAGATTCAAGGCTGGCCAAGCAGCCTGTCCCCGCAGGCAAAGGTCTAACCACTAAGCCACACTGTTCCTTCCTGGTCAGTGTGACACCGAGGGTTGCTCTGGAGGAAGATTCTGGACTGGCTATCTGATTGCCTTCCTCTTCACCCTTTCCATTAGTCACCTTCTTTCTGGGCGTCTCTGGATAGCAGCAGTCCTACCCCCTGGCAGAAACCAGAGCACGGATCTTGGTAGGTTATTTTAAGGTTACTTTACTGTGTGCCCAGGCTGAGGCAGCAGGAAGAGACGTGATGTCCCGTGGAAATGTGGCTGGACCTCTGTCTGGAGAGGATGTTGGAAAAGTCAGCAGGAGCCTGGCTTAAGAGACTGCTCCTTCGGACATCATTTCCTTCTCGGCTGGGGCGAGAGGGAATCAGGTATTATGGATGTTTATTCAACTTAGGGGTCCTCCTGAAAAGAATCCAAAATCACCCAACCCAAACCAGGTGAGAACATGAATATTTGCTTAGAACGAGAACAAATAACAAATTACAATGCTGACAAATACAAAAACACGTCCCTGTGTGACCACATTGTCAGAGCTGCTCCCGGCCATGGAAGTGTTGGGGCCGATTCCACGTTAAAACCTGTTAAGCCCCTAGGGCCTGCCTGGGCCTACTTAGCCATAGTGACTCCATGTTGCCGAGGTAGACATTTTGTTGTTTAATAAGTGCCTCAGCAGTTACTGATACCAGTTCCAGGTAACTGTTGCCTAAAACACACACCTAAAACAAGCCCAGACAGGTGGAAACATCCAATCAGCCAAAGCCACATATGTAAAGGTCTGCGGTTGTGCCCTATAAAACTAGCCTGTAAGACCAAGGGGGGGTCGCTCTCTTCGGAGGTGGCCCTGGCCGGTCAGTCTGACTTCTAATGCTTGGCATAGAATAAAGCTTTACATAACTTTCACTTTGTCTCAGTCTCGTTTCTTTGATAACGGACCCAACAGAAGGTCCCTGAGCTCCTGTTTCCTTAGCTTCCAGGCAGGTCACCTCTGTCCTTCACACACTGACCTTGATCGGAGTCAGTGGAAGTCTCTGACCCTTAGTTTCAAGCACTGCCTTCTGGGGCTTGGTGCTGCCCACCCAAACTGGGAAGTGGCAGTAGTAGAAAAGTTTCCGGTAGTTCTGAACTGGGACCACCCCAGTGGTTCGGCACAAGCATTCAGGGGCAAAGGCTCTGATCCAAACCCCAACTTGTATCTTCTCTGTAGACGACCTGCAGGGATTTATTCACACAACACATGTTTGCCACGAACCTACTCCGAGCCAGCCTCGCACTAGGGCCTGGGGCATACCACCGTGATGGACCACACAGACCTGAAAAGGTTTAGATTCGTAACATGGTTGGAGAGCCTGGCACATAGTAGCTGCTCATTAAATGTTGGGTTCCTTCCTTTCTTCCCATCTGGCAGCACCCTCAGAAGCTGAGGCCCAGTCAGAGCAATGCACAAGAAGCCCCCAGCCAGGGCCCTAGGACACCGGGTCCCTCCCGCTTCCACCCATCAAAGCGACAGCTGCTTTTTTGGCCACCTGGCCCGACACTCACACCCTGGAAGCAGGACCACAGGGGCTCTCCTGACCAATCACCCCCGCCAAGTGGCCCAGAAGCAGGCGTCCAGTTGTTGGGGTCACTCAACAGAGCGGAGCGGCAGCCAGAACTAGCACTCGGCCAGGTCTCCTGACTCCCAGACCCTCTGCCCCCAGTGGCCCACCCAGAGGCCCGCCCCAGCCTCTTCCTGCCAGGCAGGCTTGGCCCTGGCCCCCCTCCCTTAGGGCAGCGCTTCCCAACCCCACGCTGGGGAGAATAACCTCAGTGTGGTTAGAAACAGAAAACACACCCCAATTAACACCACAGCTATCCCTGGGCACCACGCACAGAGCCTCCAACCTCGTGGACTTCGGTGGAACAGGCCGCTGGACATTGCAGAAGCTTCCGAGCGTCTTTCTGGCCGGCTTCCCGCCGCCTGCTGGGAGACCCCGTCCTCAGGAGTGAGGCTGGTGGACCCCGGAAGAAGGATGCAGGGTGAAGGGCACTAACGGTGGAATTATTGACGGGACTATGTGGCCAGGGCTCAAGTGCTGACCTTTCCGGCCCTGACATGAGTTTAGCAGGACGTGTGGTTTGAGGAGCAGGGGACAGGGACCGGGGTCCTTGGTGCCCCCTCTCTGGGGGTCATGCCAGGACAGGAGTCCAAAGCGCCCCGTCTAGACCGCTGCTCCGAGGACAATGGCTCACAAACGTGCTGCCTCCCGAAGTCCGCGGCGGGGGGAAGGCGAGGAGCCTCCTCTTTGCAGGGAGGCCGTGGAGGACGCGCCACCTGCTGGCCTCGGAGCGCGGGGCCCGAGCGGTCTGGTGGCGCCACCTGCTGGCCGCTCTGGAGAGCGCGGTCCAGCCGCCGGACGGGGTCCTAATGTCCTGGTAGGAGCGGTTCCTCCGGTTTCCCCACCCTCACCCCACCTGGCGGCACAGGCCAGGACCCGTTACCCTTCCCTGGGCAGCGCTCGCTTTCCCAGTCCCCAGGCTCCGCGGGAACTGGGCCTCCCAGGGCGGCTCCTTCGTTCTTCATCCCATGTCTTAAGTGTCACCTTGAGAGAACTGCTTAACGTCCTAGAACAGAACTTCAGTTTCTTGGGGGCACCTGGGTGGCTCACTGGGTTAAAGCCTCTGCCTTCCACTCAGGTCGTGATCCATGATCATGATCGGGCTCTCTGCTCAGCAGGGAGCCTGCTTCCCCCTCTCTCTCTGCCTGCCGCTCTGCCTACTTGTCAAATAGATTAAAAAAAATCTTTTTTTTTTTTTTTTAAAGAAGAAGTTCAGTTTCTTCTTCTGTTAAAAAAAGGGGGGGTAGAATCTAACAATACCATGTGCTGGTATACGGGCTGGTGCACAGCTGGACAGCGCAACCTCCACAGACGTATGGCAGTGCCTCCCAAAGCCTTTGGTCCAGGTGCCAGGAGGTCAGAGACGAGCTGTGGGTGGGCACCTGGAGTTTCTGCCCCAAGTGGGAGATGCAGTAGGTGATCACCGAAATGCTCCCTTCTGTCCCAGTCCAGGAGCCTCTGGACCACTTCCCAGTCCCCTAATTCCCCAGGCTGACACTAGCCAAGCTGAGACCCTGCAGCCCTTCCTAGAGAGCCCAGTGCTGCTGAGGATTTGATCACGGACTCCCCTGATCACCAAGAGTTTGGGGAGGACAGAGTGTTAGCTCTTCTGGAGACAGGGTCCAGTCCAGTATGCAGGAGGCCCTCCCTGCTGGAGGGTCTACCTCTGCAGGGTGCTTTCCCCGTCCAGGAGACCTCATGCCTTCCCTCAGGTGACCGTTCCAGCCCACCCCAACCCCTGCCGCGACTGCCAACTGGTGAGTCTCAGGGAGGCTATGAATACAGCAATTAGAGCAGTGGTTTTCAAGCTTGAGAATCCAACATTCTAAATCAAATATCAGAATCCTCTGGAGGGCTTCTTAAAACATCACTGAGCTCACTGTCCAGCATTTTGATCTAGTAGGTCTTGGATGGAGTCTGAGAATCTGCATTTCCAACAAGTTCCCAGAGGATGCAGCTATCTGATGCACTTAGAGTCAGCTTTGCCACGTCCCTGAGCTAGCTACTCGGCCTTGGCTTCCTCGCCTGTAAAATGGGCACCATTCTCTCAGCACTACAGGGAGTGTTAGATAAGACTGTGTGCATGAGGACTCCACTCAAAGACCTAGATATGGCAAGTGTGCAGTAAGTGGTGGCTGACCTCCGTGGCGTTTGCGTACCTGGTCCTGCCCTCCGTCCCCCTCTGTGTATGCGGCAGACACTGCTGAGCAGGGGCAGGAGGATTACAGGGGAGGAAGAACAGTGATGATGGGGGCCCGTGGAGGGCTCAGTAAGTTAAGTGTCTGACTTGATCTCAGCTCACGTCTTGATCTCAGGGCCAGGAGATGGAGCCCCTCATAGAGCTCCAGGCTGGGTGTAGAGCTGAGTAAAGAGATAAGATAAGATAAAATAAGATAAATAAAATAAAATAAAATAAAACCTAAAGAACAATGACGATGGAAAAAGACACAATCGTTGAGCGGGGGCGACCCAAGTTTGGAGAGGGCCTAGCTACAGTACTGGAACTAAGGAGTGAGTGCAGTGGGGGACACGGGGAAGACCACAATGGCCACTCCCAGAAGTCAGGGGTCACTACCCTGACGAGCTGCCACCTGCGCCAATCCTCAAAGGTGAGCCTTCATCGATCCCAGATGAGATAAAGCATTCCGGCCAAGAGAGCAGCTAGTGCCATGGTTCTCAACTCTGACCACACACTCAGATCATCCCAATACCCCAATGCCCAGCTGGCTCCCCAGACCAACAACAGACTCTCTTGGAGAGGGGAGGGAGACCTGTGAGTTCTTTGAAGCCCCTTGGGTATCAGTGTACAGGCAAGGTTGAGAAGCGCCCAGCGAAGCCTCGGGGGAGTGAATTCACAGTCCCGCACAGGGATGCAGAAATGACCAGCCCAGGGTGGCTGGAATATGGGGTACATGTGGGCAAGAAATGAGGAGCAGGAAGGCATGCGGGGCCATTTCCCCACTAGCAAGTCCACTAAGCAAACAATCGAGACGCTTAATCTACATAAAAATGTGTCTGCGACAGACCACACGGTCTTGGTCTGTCTTGGAACAGGACCTGCCTTTGCCTCCAGAAGGGAGGGGCCGAGATTTGAAACCACCTGTAATTACCTCCATGCTTCTGAGGGTGTACCCGAGTCATCTCTGGAATCTTTCTTGTGAGTGGAAAGCAGCAATCACTCCATAAATGTTTGTAGAGCTGAGTAAACCTTGAAGAGCCCACCAGTCCGATCGTGTCCTCCCATCTGAGAGGCCCGTCTGGATTGACCCTTGAGTTCAAGGGGGCTTTGAGGTTAAGAAACCCCATAAAAATCCTAATCCTGGTGAGCCGCTGCCTGAAATCCCATTTTCGGGGCTCTCTGTCTCTCAGTGGTTCTTGCTTACCCCTTGTCAATTCCCTTTCCTGGGGCAGGTCTTAAAGAGTTGAAGGGGCAGGAACCTCATAGTTGTGGGGAGAAGGAGGAAAGATCCAGAAAGGAAGACCCAAGGCCAGTCTGAGAGCTGGCCCTTGGCAGTGACCTGAAGCCAAGGCAGATCAGAAAATGTTCAAAAGGTAGGTGCTTCCTTTCCTTTCTAAGTGGAACCTCCCAGCACTTCTTATTGGTTTTTGTGATTTCCGTGCTATACCCCGGAGCAAGGTTCACCACTTACCAACGGACTTATTTTGTGAATTACCGGATTTCCAAGATCCTCTCAAGGAAGTTTTCCAGAAACACTGATTCTCTCAAATAAGACATTTCTCATGTCTTAGGACATGGAACCAGTCAAGGAACTAGGAAGACTTGTCCTTCCCCAAGCCTGTCCGCCCCCTGACTTGTTACAGCCTCCCCTCCCACCACTGGGCTTTCCAGGAGTGACTCTGGGACAAGGATGCGTGTGCAGGTGGGTCATTGGCAGTGACCTCAAGAGGAACGGAAAAATGAAACCAAGATGAAGGAGGCCAAGACAGGGGGTACAGATGAGCAACGGAGGCTCCATTCCACTGGGGAACTTGGGGAGACAGTGTTGGGTCCAACCCAGAGTCAGCCATGGGAGGGGCAAGCTGTTGGGCACCATCCATCCGCCTGCTCCTGTCAGTTGTTGGCCACGGGGTACACCCAGGAGGGCTCACCCCTGACACCTCTAGCCTGCCCCGCATATGCCCAGCTTTAGGGACTAGGAACACTCCTCGGGCAAAGGAAGCTGGAGTCCCAGGGCATAAGAGTGGGGCACCCATAGCATCTGCTACGCAGCCCAGCTCATTCACGTGCCAACTCAATCAGGAACAGCTCAGGCGCGTATCCCCCGCTGAGAGCCGGCCCCTCCTGTACCAATCATCCCCCTGAGGCATCAACATCTGCACGGCCTCCTCACTCAGGAAACACCAGCTCTCCACCTTAGTGAGAACACTGGTCTATACAGTCTGGCAGTCGGAGTATCCCAGGCCCATAGGGACACAGGTGACAGTCCCACCCTGGCCTCAGTGTATCTTGCGTGGGCTGGGATTGGGCTGACCTTGCTCACATCCAGGAAGCCGTTCAAGAGAAGAGGACGGTCCGACTTGCTGTTTCATCGAGGGTGAACAGGGAGGAGCTTGGGCAGATTTTAACTGAGCTGAAAGTACAAATTGCAAGAGCAAAGGTAGTTTTTTTTCTGGTGACTCAAGAGAAGCTGTAACATTCATAAGGTATTTTCATCTACATCAGGTGGGACCTTTGAAAAATGAATACGGGGCTCCCATTAACTGGGCTTTGGAGAATGGTGATAGTTTTTGTCTAACGGTTTGATATGAAGGACATTGGCCACGCTTCCGCTGGGCGTCAGGACCAAAATCAGCCCTCATGCAGGATTTGTCTCTAAGCCCCAAGGTCTCAGGGGACAGGCTGCAGGGACACCAGTGCTAACTACCCTGGCCCCCAAAAGACAGCGTGAAGAGACCAGCTCTGCTGGCATCTGTCACACAAGAGATGGCAGAGATCTCACTTTTTAACAGGCTGGTAAAATACCCCTTTTGCAAAGAACAGCATGAAATTTTTGTAGATGTGAACCAGCCTGTTTTGCACCAACTTGAAAGCAATGCACACGATCTCCATCCCAATGATGATATAAATGGAGAAGAACAAGAAGAAATGGGGGTGTTCTAAAACAGTGTCCCCGAACCCAATGGTGGTCAGTGTGACGAAGCAGAAATAGAAGGCGTTCTCGAAGTCCAGGTGCTTCTCCCAGATGGGGAGGATGGCGGCTGCACAGGAAATGTAGGCGAACACGAGGAGGGCGATGACCGGGAGGGGCACGTCCAGCTGCTCCACCTGCCGTCCCACCTGATCCAGGTTGCTGATGACCGAGTAGGAGAGTCGCCCCGACACCAGCTCGGGACACGAGTTACTCCTCTCCACGGCCCGCGGGGGCGGGGGCAGCGTGTTCCGTGTCTCTTGTGCAAGAAGTCTCTCGAACAGATCCGTGTTGCTGCTTGGGGCGGAGGGACATGGGCTGGGTTTGGGGCCTGGAAGCTCTTGGGTGTCTATGACGATCCTGGGGACAGCTTCGGCCGCGGGCTTGGTGGCTGGCCTTCTGCAGAGCAGGCGGGAGCACCACTGGCGAAGGGGAGGTGGGAAGAATGGGAGTTTTTGGAACCGATTGTAAGATGTAGACAGGATGGTGGCCAAGATGTCACCCATGTCCGTGAGGACTAGGAACATCAGGGGGATGCCAAAGAGTGCGTAGAGCATGCACAGATATTTGCCGAGCCTGGTGACGGGGTAGATGTGGCCATAACCTGAAAGAGAGCATAGAGCCCAGGAATGGTTGTCTGCTCTTCCCCTCCCCCGAAAGAGCTTTCAAGAGACCTTCTGCCATTTCTCTTCCTTGGTACGATGGTTTACACAATGTATTTGAAAATACTCATCTTAATGCATTCATTGGCCATCTGGCATTGGGCTTGCTTTGCTGGGGAGAGTGACAGGTGAGACTCAGCTTCTCTTTAGGAGAAGGAGCATGACATGTCCAGATATTGGACCCAAGACATCCTTGGCAGAGGACAAGCATGTCTGGGAGTGAGCTGATCGCTTTTCACTTTGCCACAGCCATTTCTAAACATCAGCCTGGCAGGACGGATGCGGGGGGAGGCACAAAAGCACCTGTCTTTAAGAAGCCACCCTTGTCCTCCCCGGGATGTCTGGACCCCTCCTTTATTTGTTCCTCCATAATGGGCCTTTAGTATATGCCAACAGTATACAGCAGTGTACGTAGCATGAGGGACAGTGGAAGGACGGAAGGTATGAGATACAAGTTGCTGCCCTCGGAGCCACTGAGGTTTAGTAGATTAGACCAACACGTTCACAAACGCTAGTGAAGTGGTAAGGATCCCAGAATCGAGACTCTTACCAACCTGAGTTCGAATCACAGCTCTGCCATTTACTAGAACCTTACTTGACTTGAGCTCACCTGGTCAAGTTTCTTGCCTGTAACACAGGGAGGCAACCCCTGCTTTGTATATTGACCCCCTGGAAGGATTACCTGAGACCAGGGCCTGACCCATCGGGCAAAGCTGAGAAGTGCTGGCGTCCCCACGCTCAGGCTGATCAGTACAGCCGCTCACGCTTACTGTGGGCTGGCAGCGCCCCACCTGCAGAGGCGGATGTTGTTATCATCATTCACAGGTGGGGAAACTGAGGCTCGGAGAAATGGAGCAACCCAGCCAAGAGCATTCAGGGACAAAGAGTGGAGTTGGCAGTCAAGCCCTTAGACTTGTCACACCGGCATTGGAGCACCCAAGGAGGTGGAACCTTGCCATTCTTACAAACCAGTCAGCCAGGCAAAGGGAGGAGTGGGCTGAGGCTTCCGTGCCCTTCAGGTGCCCCCCCATCTACAGGGGGCCAAAACAGAGAGGCCTCAAATCCCACAGCCCAGGCAGCTGGAGCTTCTGGAGGGAGCGAACTCAGTGACTTCAACAAAGCGAGGGAAATGCTTTTGTATTAAATGCCTGTGTTTAATTTTTGATGTCATAAAGGATGATTAATACAGGAAAACCTAGGCCAATTATGCAAATTGACTCGAAAGCACTTGCTCTGATGGCTGGCTAAACCCCAGCCTCCTCCAGGGCCCCGGCTCCCAGGGCCAGCTCTGGCCTCCGCTCTGCCTTCCAGCAGCAGGCACGCATTCGGGTCCCCCCCCAACCAGGGTCCTGGGAGAGTGCTGCGGACCTCAAATGGTCTCATCGGTTGGCATCCATCCCAGAGCACTCCACACCCCCCTTGGCTGATTCCACGAGGCAATTTGGTGGCATTTGGTGGCAGGGGCAGTTCAATCTAAATATGCCTTCATAGAGTATGTGCACATTGAGCACTTACTGCATGTGCTGGGGACACCGTGGTGAGCAAAGCAGATACGGAATCCCACCTCCCCGAGCTTCTGCTGTAGGGAGAGAGGCAGATGTGAATCAAGTAGCCACACTGGTGAGCATGCTGTGGCAGGTGGAGATCAACCACAGGACATAAAAGAGCACACTGTCCCATGAGCGATTAGAACAAGGCGCCCCTCCTGGACTCGCCTTTATTGAGCACCTACTTCATGCCTGGCACTCGTGGGTGGGCTTGGGGGTACAGTGGGAAACAGGCAGAGGTCCTGCCCTTTAGGGCTCCTAGTTGAGAAGGAAGCAAGGCCTTGACTTTAGCTCTCCACCATCCGTAGGATGTGGTGAGGACCCAACAGGTGTATACACCAGTGGACAGGAATGGGGGCCGCGTTGGCTAACCCTCCCATCAGAAACCCAGGTTTGTTCCAGGGGGCAGGACTTTCTGAGACAATGCCAAGGGTTCCAAATGCCTCTGCTGCCCTTCCCTTTTCCCTGAGGGTCTCCAGCAGCTCCAGCCCTCGCCTCTAGGAGAAGAGGTTGCACAAGTGTCCTCAGAGCCCTGTCCAGGCTTCAGTAAAAGCCCAGAAGCACTGAGGCAATGAAGGTGGGGGTGGGGTCTTAAAGGAGAAGGTGGAGAAGAGGAACAGAGGTGGGCCATGGGTGGGATGACCATCTGCCCAGTTTGCCTAGGACTGAGGGGTTTCCCAGAACACCAGACTCTGTGCTAAAACGGTAGCAGTCCCAGGCAAACTGGGCAGTTGGTCACTCCAGCCATGAAGAAAGGTATGTAAAGATTCTCTGGAGCAGGGAAGATGAGGGACGAGGGCACCTGGAGCCTCTCATGGAGGGGAAGGAGCTCAGACCTGGCCATGGAGTCCCGGTAGAGCCCGGGCCCCGGGTGTCAACGAAGATTCTTGGGCCAAAGCTTTTCATGCGTCCCATGCAGCCACCAGTGCTTAGCAGGTCCCCAGCAGCCATGAGGGCCCAGAGATGGGGGCCACCCTGTTTTCTAGATGGTGGATAAGCCTCCTGGGTTCTTGTGCACCCCCAGGCGAGTCTGGAGACACTCCATAGTAGAAACTTCTCGGCTTCTAGGATAGGGTCCCAGCATCAGATCTATTTTAAACAAAAGAACATCCCATTTCTAGAATAAAGTGCCTTTTAGAGTGAAAATTCCCTGCATGGCAAAATCCCTAATGCCGACAACCATCATTATTACCGCATTTAGTGGACAAGGAACAGGGAAGTCAGGGGACCTGTCTGCGGTGGCACAGCTCAAAGCCAACAAGGGCATGCACCCCTCAGCTGAAGGTTTCCCTGTCCATCTGCTGCCCCAGTGTCCTCCTTGGCAAAGGTGAATTTAGCGGGTTTAAACTAGAGGTGGCCGCCTCGAGTTAGAACACGTTGAGTCTAGGAGATATGCCATTTTTCAGAAAAGGCTTCAAGGAAGCAAATCTCAGAGAGCATGCGGCCCCTGTGAAGGAAATTGTATTAACTGTACCCATTACTAAATGCTGAGATGCATAACGGAAAATCCTATCATTTCTTATAATGTATTCATATATTCCAGTACGGTCAGTCCACTCCACTTAGGCTGTGAGCATTTAATAACCCATGCACTTTACTTACTTTCTTTTTTTTAAAGTAGGCTCCACGCCCAGCATGGAGTCCAATGTGGGGCTTGAACTCCTGACCCTGAGATCAGGAGTCCGAAGCTTAATGGACTGAGCCCCCCAGAAGCCCCCCCGCACACTTTACTTTCTAATCCAAGGGGACTGACCCAGTCGGAAATGACTGGGGATTGACCAACCTCACACCTGCCAGGTGTCCCTTTTTCCCCATCAAGGCCAGGTGCATTAAGGGTGGCCCAGAGATGTAGGGCAGGAAGCACTTCAAACACTGTGATTGATCACAGGCAGCGGAGAACCTCCCCAACATCCTCTTCCAGTTGTAATTACCGGATGGCATGATGTTCTAATTGATTTGATAGTAGCATCACTTTCTTGGGACTTAAACCAAGATAATGCATTTCCATTAGATCAGTGGTTCACAGCCTGGGCTCCCATTAGAATCACCTGGAGGGCTCTGAAAAATACTGAGGCCTGGGTGTGTCCCTGGAGACTCTGACTTGGTTGCCTCAGGGTCCAGGCTTGGGAGCTCATAAAAGATAGCCAGGTGATGGCAATGGGCAGCCAGGGCTGAGAGCCCTCGAATCGCATCAGTGCTTTGCAAACGTTGGCATGTATCAGCATCACCCGGAGAGCTTATTAAATACAGATTTCTGGGCCCCACACCTATAGTTTCCAGCTCAGCAGGTCTAGGATGGGGCCTGAGAATTCATTCTCACTTCTAACAAGTTCCTAGGTGATGTTCATGCATGCTAACGGGTCCAGAGACCACCGCATTAGATCAGTTCTCATTGGGGAAAATTTTGCCTCCCAGGGGACATTTGACAATGTGGAGACAGCAGGAGAAGAGGTAGGGGCCTCAGGTGGATAGGGACCAGGAGTCGCTAATCTTCCTACAATGCCCAGGACAGCCCCCACCACAAAGAATCATCTAGCTCGAGATGTCCACAGTGCCTGCCCAGAAAGCCTGCATCAGGTTAATCCCCTGAAGTTCTGCAGGAAAAGGAAAACAAACTGAACCCCTTTGCTCATCTCCACTACCTTCCTTGAGGCTTCCCTGCCCCTGCTGCTCCACTGAGCTGTGGGTCTCTCTGGAAAGGCCAGCTGCTCTCCGACCTTGCCTTGGGGGCTGTGAGCTCCCTCTCCAGAGCCTCAGCTCGTCGCTAAATGGCACAGCGCCTGCCCCACAGGCCGGTCGTGTCATCAGGATTAGATAAGATCGTGCACATAAAGGCTGGGCACACCATGCCCGGTGCTGGTAATTGCCCAGTAGGGCGGTAGTTGGCAGTGTTCTTTCTGCGGGTCCCTCCCTGCCTGTAGCCGCCAGGAGGGGAAGAGACCGGCTCTGAAAGGAGCCACCTGGGGGCGCGCTTGAGCACAAATTCGCGCCCATCCGTGAAGCTTGTCGCCACAGACGCCGGGGGTTCACTCCCGGAACGATTCCTTCATCTTTCCTGGGGTACCGCTGCTCCCCCCGCCCCGATTTAGAGATAGAGCCAATGGGTCTAGGTCCTTCTGGTCATCTGATCCCCTTGCCAGGACTGACTCAGGTGTGGGAGGTTTCTAGGAAGGGTTTCTTTGCTGGTGGTGACGGCCAGCGCCTTCTCGGTCCGAGGGGACTCTGGTGACCTGCTAAGCTACTAAGCAGGATGGGAGAGGACCTGAGGCTCAAGGCCACGGCCGAGCCGCACGTGGACCGGCCCCGGAGCTGCCTCCACGGACTTCTTACTCCGGAGGGAACGTGTTCTCCTTGCGGTTGAAGCCCGTTGGGTTGGATTTTCCGTGAGCGGCAGCTGAGAGGAATCTGGTGTCACTTACATTTATCCTCACGGTGACCTGCAAGGCAGGCCTGGGAGGCATTACCGACGAGGGAACAAGGCTCAGAAGGGCCACATTGGTCCCTGACAGTCACACCGCCGACCCCAGATGGCCAGTCTCCAGGGTCCAGGCTGTCCAGCGTGCTCCACTCCCCACGTGGGAAGGAACTGCAGCACGAGCACTCAGCCACAGCCGGGGCTCTGTGACCCTTGTAGGCCCACCCCTCTCAGGGACTGGTACTCTCTTGAATGAAAATGGGGGCCCCAGGGCCTTTTCATTGGCGGAGAGGGGCCAGGGTGGAGCCATGGGCCACACTCCCAGTGGGGACGCTGACCCAGGAGCTCCTGAGCCTTGGCCTCACCACCTGCCCTCCTGTGACCCCATCCCCAACTGGAGAGACTCCTGCCAGCCCTGATGCGGCCCCTCTGACCAGGCCCAGCCTGCTGCTGCGCCTCGGAGGGAAGCCAGGGGCCCTTAGTCCCTCAAGCATCCTCAGAGGGGACCCAGGGACACAGCACCCAAGTGTGGGAGCAGCCCCAGGTCCCTAGCTCAGGAGGCCACTGCTCCTGTCATGCCCCCCACTCCTGTCTGTTCTCTGCTCAGTCCCCCAGGAGACCACACTTTGTGTGGCCCCTGAGAAGAGGATCTGGGCTCCCCCTCTTCTTAAAAGATTTTATTTATTTATATACTTGACAGAGACAGACACAGCGAGAGAGGGAACACAGCAGGGGGAGTGGGAGAGGGAGAAGCAGGCTTCCCGCTGAGCAGGGAGCCCAATGTGTGGGACTCAATCCCAGGACCCTGGAATCATGACCTGAGCCAAAGGCAAATGCTTAATGACTGAGCCACCCAGGCACCCCTGGGACCCCCTTTAAATGAGCACACGTCACTGCAGGGGGCAGCGCTGCCCCACACCCTCCCCTCTACCCTGGGCCCTGGAAGAACTGCCCTGGGTCAATGACTTGCACATAAGGAATCTTTGCTTTGGGGCTGAAGACGCACATAAAGGAAGTACAGGGAGTGGGGTGAGGCGGGCTCCTTCTCTCCAAGCGCCTTTCCTCCCAGGCCCTGGCATCAGATCCAGCCAGACACAAGGTCTCTCTGGGAATCTGAGCTGCCCCTGGGCCCCAGGCACAGGAAGGCTCTCCCTGGGGCTCCCTGAGCAGGGCTGGGCAGCATCCCTGCAGCACCCCATGGACCTGCAAGACTGGCAGGCTAGTATAGGGAAAGAGCACTGGACTTGGAGTCTCGAGGCCTATTCGTGGGCATCAGCTCTACTCACTGTGTGTTCTTGGCCCCTAACAGCACCTCTCTGGGCTCAGGCTCCCCCACCTGATTCCTAAGGCCTCTCTGAGCTTTAAAGGGGGCAGCTTAGTACCCCAAGGGTAACTGTGGGTCCCCATTACCACCGCAGCCCCTCCTCCTCCCGCACCTCACTGTCGGCGCTGCCAGCCCTGCTCTGAGGCACCAGCTCCCCTCCCCACACCACACCCCCCTCTTCAGTGCTCCCCTCTGTCCCCTGGGAGTCAGTTGTCATCTATATGCTGGTGACTCTGAAACCCAGCTCCCCAACCTTGCCCAGACCCCTGAGCCTCAGACCCACGTCTCCAGCAGCGCTGCATGTCTCCCCATGGAAGCTCCCCTGGAGACTTGACCTTGACTGGCCCCGAATCATTGCCTCCATCCCCGGACCCAGGGTCTTCACCACCCTCCCCGCAGCCTGTCAGTCCCACCCAGCAGAGCTAGAGACCGTGATGTTCTCCTCTCCCCCCAGGTATCCACTGCAGACTTTCCCACAAAGACTTCCTCGAATCCACCCCTCTTCTCTGTCCTGGATGAGGATGCCATCCTCGCTCACACAGGCTGCCACAGAAGCCCCTCTACTGCTCTCCCTGCTGCCAGTCTTACCCTCTCTTGTCCCCACTCCCACCCATGCTACATCTGGGGTGATCTTTCTGGAACGCTGGGCTACCGTGTTCTTCCCTTGTTTAAAGAACATTCCTCACTGCTCTCAGGATAAACCCAAACTCCTTAGCCCAGCTTGCAGGGCCTTCCCATGGACTGGGCCCTCCTCTCCCTCCCACCTCTTGTCACCCCTAATTAACCTCCTCACAATGCCTGCCATTCCTTCTATTACTGGGCCTTTGTCCACACTGGGCCTGGAGGATCCTCTTCATGCCCACCTTCCCCCACACCGGGCCTCCTGCTCTCCCTGACTCAGCCTGGCCGTCATCCCCTCCTGGGAGCCTTTAAAATGTTCTTACCATTAACGTATCGCCTCTTGGACCACCCCCGAGCCTGGGGCAGCTGCCCTTACACTGCGCCCCCACGATACCCCGAATACATCTCAGGCTGACCACATCCGGTCGCCCAGGAGCCTGGGCCGGCAGGTACCACTGGCAGGAGGTGTTTCAGCCAAGGGGCAGAAGGGGGCTGAAAGGAAACCCACACCTTGCTCCCGGGGGCCTCCACCAGGGGCAAGGGGCTGCACCCACCAGAAGGGAGGGCAGTCCTTCCAAATTCTCCCCAGCAGGAACCCCCACCTTAGGAGGGAGCACAGTCCTGCAGATTCACATGGCCCCTTGGCCCGGCAGACCTGGCACAGGGCCGGCCCTCCAGCACCATTTCTTGACCAAATGAATTGAATATTCTACCTCCCCACCAAGGGGCCCCAGCCTCCCCCTGCTCCCTCTTGCTCCCCCCACACCTCCCCCCCAGGCCTGCCCTTGCCCTGGGACTTACCCACAGTGCTGATCACTGTGCAGCAGAAAAAGAGCGAGCTCAGGAAGGACCAGTCTGCAAACCTGCTAAACCAGTGGGGCTTCACCTTCTGCAGCAGCACCCCGAGGTCCCGTTTCCTGCCTTCCTCCACTGGGGAAAGAGAGGACCAGAGTGAGGGAGAGGGTTTTGCTCAAGACAGGTCCCACCACATGCAGGGGTCTTCCCCAGGGAACAAGACCCCCCTGCCTTGTGGCCCCTTAATGCCAAAACCTGGTTCTGCTTTTGCTGTCTCTGCACTTAGTTCCTGCGGAGATGACAAGGCCTTGTCCCCTGTGAGAGGAGCCCCCAGGGAGAGGCCCACAGGGATCTGGCACAACCTCAACCACAGGATTGCTGTGTGGCCTAAGGGGGCTTCCAGAAATTTCTGACCCTCCGTGTCTTTCGCTTTGCAAAGGGGCATTCTACTTCTGCTCAGTCTCTTTCACAAGGTTTTGAGAATTGAAAACAAAATGGGTCTTACGAAATGCAAGCTCATATATGGATACAAACCATCCCTACTCCCGGAGGTCATTAAGCCTGATGGCATTTGGTGCTCATACTGGGATCTGTGGGCACCGAGGCGCCTGAGGATTTCTGGGAAGCCATGGCTTCCACAACATCTGACCCTGGGCCAGCCCTGGTTCAGGGAGGTTCCCAAATAGCTCTGTTGGCCTGGGTGGCCAGTGGGCTCTGGGACCTCAGAGCCATCCTGAGACCCTGGCATGCAGCGGGAGCTTACTACTCATGTGAAAGGGCGCCGAGCTGGGAGTCTGGACATTTTAGAGCTGGCTCTGACCCTGGGGAGCTCCCACAGCCATGGGCAGGATGCTTCTCTCCGATCCTGCTGCCTCATCGGGGAGGCAGCATGATGTGGTGACAAGTGGGCTCTGGAGTCCAACGCCTGGGGTGGAATCCCTGGCTCCACTTTGTAGTTTGTGACCTTGGCCAGCTGCTTAACTCCCAGACCCTCAGTTTCCAAATCTGTGAAAGGGGTCAGTTCACAGGCCCCTGGGGTTGGCGTGAGGACCAAGTGCGATAACGCAGGAATGTGTTCCGCACAGGGTCTGCATTTAAATCTCCAACAAGATGGGGTGGGAGGGGCATCTGGCTGGCTCAGTCAGAAGAGCATGGAACTCTTGATCTCAGGGCCATGAGTTCGAGCCCCACATTGGGCACAGAGATTATTTAAAAAACAAAAACAAAAACAAAATGGGGTTGGCCCAGTGCTGTGTTCCCATTGTATTCTGTCCATCAGAATCACCGGGGAAACGTTGTAAGATTCCCAGCCCAGCTCTGGCAATCCTGATTAAGTGGGTTTGGAGAAGAGCCTGGAAATGTGTATTTCAGACAAGCTCCCTGGATGATTCTGATGCATGATCAGGTTTGGGAAGCTCTGAACTTGTTGCCCTCAGAGCCAGGGATGGCTCAGTGTCCTGGCAGGGGGAGCCAGGGAGGACGGTGGCAGAGGACATGTCCTGGGTCAACTGAGCAGCGTGGGTCTGTCTGGTACAGATGCAGAGAGAAGGAGCAGGACCCTCTGTGGAGGGGAAGAGAGACTCTGCCTCCTGAAAGCCTGCTGGAGAAGCAAGGTCAGGTCCATGGGGGGAGCCGTGAGCAGCCCAGCTGATGACTTACCTGTCACACCAGGGGCATCCTTCCCCTCACTTGTAGAGGCTGTTTTCCCTTTGTCTTTTGCTTATGGACTCTCTATACTTTTATTTTGGTCTGTGAAATACATATTTGCAAACTTTGGGGAACAAGGCAGAGCAGGACTAAGCGACTAGAGGCAAATGAAACCCAGTTTCAAGAGGCTTCATGTTCTTAATCTGCTTCCCACAGGATCCCTATGATTGGCAGGCCTGAGACTGTGGGCCCCCACTGTCCAGCACACTGAGACCCAGAGAGGGCAACAGCTCTGCTTCAGATCACACAGCAAGTTGGGGGAGCAACCGGGATTGAAACCGGGCACCCAAGTTACCAATTCCCTTCCCTGAGTCCAACAGTAGAAAAGGCTACTGGGAATAGAAAGTGGGAGGGAAGAGGGCCAGGCGGCTCCTCCTGGGGGGGCCAAGCCCGGTTTGATTGTCCCTTGAATCCTAGTTCCTGTAGACTGAGTCCTGGGGCCAGGCAGGCATAATTCGGAGGAGCAGCCTAGGAACCCGCAGCCCCAAATCTGGTCACCCATGGCCCCCAACCAACCTCATCAAATCTCCGGCAATCCACCCTCCTCAGAGCCTGCCCGTCTGGGTGGGGCTGGGAGCTGAGGCAAAGGGAAGGGGCATGTGCTTGGTGCTCAGTGCTTTCCCTGCATTCTTCATAGCAACACTAACAGGCTCTTGTTTTCCCTGTTTTATGGAGAAAACTGAGGCTCAGAGAGGCGTCATTTGCCTAAGGTCCCACACAGAGGTGGGGAGGGTACAAGCTGAGGGCTCCCAGAGCTCCCCCCGCAGCCCTCTGCTCTCTGGGGGCTGCCTCCCCCCATGGAGAAAGGGCCCACCCCACCCAGAGGAGCCACCTACCTGTTCTGTTGCATTTCAAGATGCCACAGAGCTCCACCAAGAACTCTTCAAAGTCTGGGTCATTTGGTCCCAGCTTCTGGCCACCCTCGATGGCCGAGAAGAGAGCAGCACCCAGCAGTGCATAGGTCACCAGGG
The DNA here is from genome assembly GCA_004024625.1 of Mellivora capensis. Lineage (NCBI taxonomy): Eukaryota > Metazoa > Chordata > Mammalia > Carnivora > Mustelidae > Mellivora > Mellivora capensis. The sequence continues at coordinate 62,558 of PISX010001171.1, read as the reverse complement.
AGCAGAGGAAGCAGAAGCGAGGGAAAAGCTTCTCCAGGGCCTCCAGCAAGCACTTCCTGGCCGGGGGTGGCCCCGCAGCTTCCATCCTCCCAGGAGCGCTCAGGACAGGAGGAGCTCGTGGAAGAGGCAAGAGCAGCCCCAGCTGGAGGAGGAGGAAGGACAGGAGAGGAGTGGGAGGGCCCAGAGAATGGCCAGGCTCCAGCACTAAGTGGATGGTGCGTGTGCTTCCCCAAGGACCGGGAAGCAGCCAGTTTTCATCACGTTCAGTCACTTAGATGGCGCCCCCAGCACCCCAAATTGCTATTGATCCACTGGCCTGGGAGCTGCCCTGCAGGGGCTTTGGGTAGGCGCTGTGGGAGCGGCTCTGTGCTCTGGCCTTTCCCATCTGGAAGCTGCAATTTTGACTTCCAGGTACCAAATCTGACTTTTGGTTTTCAGTCAAGTGATTTCCCTTCCTGAGGGTTGCCTATGGTATCTGGTTTCCTGGACCAGTAGTAATAATAGTAATGGGCATGGCCAGAGCTTGATCCTGTATGGATATCATATATAATTATTGGTCCTCATTCTTCACTCCCCTGTAGCATAGCCCCCCTGCCATGACCTTAAGGTGGGCAGAGCTAGACCATGTGATTTGCTCTAGCCAATCAGCTGTTAGCAGACATGGCAGAAGCAGGGGCTTGAAATGTGCCCTGTGCCCTATCTCTGCCATGGGAAAAACATGGCCAGTGACAGGCATGGGGTTGTTGCCCATTCGGATCCCCCTTCATAAAAGGATTCTCTGCACAGCTTCAAGGAACACAGTTCATGACAGCCTCCAGCTGTTCATCCTTTGGGCTGTGCCTCAACTTTCAAGCCCTCTTCTCTGGGAAGCCCTGTGCAACGACTGAGTGAGGTGGAGGTATGAGAACTTCTCTCCATTTGTCCCCACCCCCAGGGACTCCTCAACCTGTGACCTTTGTTCTAGAACTTCCCCATTGGTCCGCCAGAGATTTTGTCAGCTCTGCATCATGATCGGAAGGCTTTCTCTGTCCTATCCTGCATCCCAGAAAAGGTTTTGCAATTCTTACCCTATTTCTCCATGTCTACTTTGTAGAGGATCCACAATCTGGGGTAGTTGGCAGCGAAAATGTACTGTGAGAGCAAACTCTAAGATGGAGGTTTGGGACAGGGTTGACCAATAGCCAGCTGGAGGGGAGATGGTGTAGAGAGAGCTCTTGGCTCGAGGTGGCCTTCCAGTTGATAAACTTCCCCTGGTGGTAACAGCAATGGTATGCAGGTGGAAGGTATTGACCAGTGCAACAATTCAGGCACTGAAAGCATTGGAGGAATGATCAATGCAAGCACAACGAGTTTGGGTGGTTACCATGAAATCACATCAATCGTCCAAAAGCAAACATAGAAGAGGGAGGTTAGTCGGACAGATTACAGTCTCTGCTGCAGTGGGTCTCAGGGCTGCAACTGATACCCATCGTCCCCTTCCTTCACTACCCATTCTAAATCCCCTTGTCCTCTTCTAACTCTTCTATTGTCTCAATGGCTGACCCAATGGCATGACCCCAATCCTCATTCCTGGGCATGTCTGAGTCCATAGTAACCATATCTTTTTCAGGTTGGAGTTGCTTATTTTGTCCATCCAAAGACACAGTTGGGTAAGAAGTACCAAGAGGTACCTAAGTGGGTCATCTGAGTTACACTCATGTTCCTTCCAGGACCCATTGTGTGAAAGCAGCCACCCTACCTCCTCCTGCTGACAAGGCAATTGCCCTTGACAAGTTGATCACCCTTCTCTTGCTTTCTGGCTTCTAAAGTGCCCAGGTAGTAGCCATAGGGTTCAATGGGCCCCTTACTAGCTTTCCTGGTGAATGTGTCCCCCTTGGGGATCAGGACCTCTACAGAGCCCGGAGTTGTGGGGATGGGAGACAGTAAAGGAATATGATCATGCAATTCTCAGTGCGAAATGGAAAGCAACCAATGCTTCACTGCTTCTTTACTGCCCTGAAGAACAAGAAAATCTCCAAGCCTAGAACAAGCCAACTGTTCTGCCTCTTCACCCCCATGCTTATATCTGTATCTAGCCTCCTAGACGGGATCAAGTTTAAGAACTCTTTGCCTAGCCCTAGGTCCCTGAGATTCAAATTGCTGTGTTACAATCAAGTTGTATAGCCCGCTTTATACTTACGACCTACAGGCTTACCACTCAAGGCAGAGTGTTGGAACTGAAGAAAGAAAGTCTTAATCCAAACAGGTTGGTGGAGAGAAGGCAGGGAGGTCAGGGTGGGGTGTACAAACCAGGCCTCCAAAGCTCGTTTGCTTGATCCAGCCCACACATGCAGCCTAGGTGGGCCCTTCTCAGGTTAGGTCTCCACCTCTGGTCCATTTGGCTTTGCCCTGGGCTTAGGGCCCTGTGGCCTACCATCTGCACAGTCAGGCCTGTGGGGAAGGGGTGGTTCCTTCAGAAAGAGCTGGACCTGCAGATCAAAGATGAAGATTGAACATTAGGGCTGTTATTGATCAAAAACTTGCCTAGAGATCACCATTCCCTACCTGGAAGTCCCCTGTCCTTGATGGGGTAAAGGCAGATTTGCTTGAACTATATACAGTGTTTTTTTTAAGAAAGGAGGTTTATTGATCTCTTACATAATAGTCCAAAAGCAAGATGTGCTCATTGCTGGGGCAGCCCTGCTTCATCCAGACACTAAGTACCCGGGTTCTTTCCATCTTGTTGCTCAGCTTTATCCCAGGGTGGCAGTTTTCAGAGTGTGGTCCCTATAGACCAACAGCATGACCACAGTCTTGGAACTTGTTCAAAATGGAAGCTCTTGGGTCCAGATTTCAAAATTCTGGGGGTGGGACCCAGCTGTCTGACCAAGCCTCCAGGCAATTCCAAAGCTCACTGGAGTGTGAGAAGCACTACCCTTGGGCACCGTCCTCACTGACACGCTCTAGGCTCTGAAGCCCACCTCTGTTTTAGTCAAGGGAAGGGAAAGAGGAAGTCAGGACACCCTCTTTTATGATGGTGGGGTAGAAATTACATGCATCATTTCTTTTTTTTTTTTTTAAGATTTTATTTATTTATTTATTTAGGAGTGAGATGAAGAGAGGGATGGAGAAAAAGAGAGCACACGTGCAAGTAGGGGAAAGGAGAAGGACAAGCAGATTCTGTGAGGGAGACTCACGTCTCCAAGTCTCTGGCCAGGGCCTTCATAAAATCTCTTGGCAGAGATGACGACTTCTTATAGCCTGCAATTAGTTATCCTTGTTGGTGGCTGGTAGAATGAGGAAAGTCAAAAGATACATGGGAAAGTGTTTTGAAAACTTTGAAGTATAGTTATTTTTATTATTCTAGAATGCTGGGGTCTGGAGTTTCCCACACCTTCCCTCCTGCAGACTCAGCACACAATAAAGAACCAACAGACACACTGAAGGAAAATGTGATCATAATCAAAATCAAGTAGGGAGGGGCACCTGGGTGGCTCAGTGGGTTAAAATCAAGTAGGGAAAGAAACAAAAAGTAGACAGATGATCCAGGTGAGAGAGTTAGCGGACAATTAGTTTAACACAGCTTAATTTGTTAAACAGAAGAAAAGGTTGACAAATGGATGAATGAAAAATTTTAACAATATCTACATGTTATAAGAGACAACCAAGAGGCATCTGGGTGGTTCAGTGGGTTAAGCATTTGCCTTCGGCTCATGTCATGATCTCAGGGTCCTGGGATTGAGCCCCGCATTGGGCTCCCTGCTCAGTGGGGAGTCTGCTTCTCCCTCTCCCTCTCCCTCTATCCCCTCCCCAGTTCATGCTTGCTTACTCTCTCCAATAAATTTTAAAAAATCTTTTAAAAAAGACAAAAGGATATTCTAAATTTAAAATAAAAAAATATATGACATTTAAAACTTACTGGATGTCCAGAGAATATGGACAAGCCACAGACTAGGAGAAAATATTTTCAAACGACTTATCTGATAAAGGATTGTTATCCACAATCTACAAAGAAGTTCTAAAACCCAATAAGAGCAACCTCATTTTGCAATGCATAACATTATCAAATCATACATTGTATACTTTAAACTTACACAAAGTTATATATCAGTTACATCTCAGTAAAGTTGTTACCAAGCCCTAGAATCAAATTCATGTGTCCAATGCACAGTAAGCCAATATCTGAGTCATCAGGTTGGAAACAGAGAAAGCTTTACTATCAGAAGAGTAGTGCAGGGGCGCCTGGGTGGCTCAGTTGGTTGAGCATCTGACTCCTGGTTTTGGCTTGGGTTGCGTCTGGCTCCCTGCTCAGTGGAAAGTCTGCTTCTCTCCCTCTTCCTCTGCCCCTCCCCCTGCTCATGTGCTCTCTCTCTAAAATAAATAAATCTTAGGGGGAAAAAAAAAGAGTAACCCAGTGAGAAGACTCGGGATCAACCCTCAATTTATTCTGCCTTGTCTTTGTTGAACCTAGGGACAGTTTATAGGAGCTAGGAAGGTATGTGGGGGTTAGGGCAGAAACTGGTTGGCCCTTGAAAGCTTTCAAGGGGAGACTGGAATCCTTTGAGACCGTACATGGTTTAGGACACTGGGTTTCATCCAGGGGTCCTGGTATGTTACGTGTTGACCTTGTATTTACAAAACACACATTATCAAGTGGCCTCCCTTCTTGGTTCCTGCAGCTAGTTTTAGAGGGAAAAAAATCCAAATTATAACTTTAATAATTCTTACAAGGCTGTGAAGGAATGTGCCTATGGGCGCAGTGTGTAAGGTTATAATGGGGGGAAATCCTGCCTAGTGACAGTTTACATGAATGAAGAAGCATATGTCCGGGTTCAAATCCCCACTCCCATTTATAATTTGGTCACAGGGAAGAGGGTGACAACCGGTCTCAGCTACTTCCTGCCAAAGAGGGGCAAACATTGGATTTGAGGAAGGAAACAGCTTTGCCCCTTGTGGGAAATATTCTCTGATACTTGGCTTAATTTGTACATTTTGCATGACCCAAATATTCAGAAACCACATTATTACATATATTCAAATATTAGTAGTTCCTGTAACATTGACTTAATCCCTTAGGGAATCCAGGAAAAAAAGTCCAGCATTTAATATGATTAACTTGTTTTCAGCATCATGGAGCCCTGTGACTTAATTTATTATAATTGGGAGGCATGTATAAGAATTCTTTTTTTTTTAAAGATTTTATTTATTTGTCAGAGAAGGCGGGGCAGCAGGCAGAGAGAGAAGCAGACTCCCCACTGAGCAGGGAGCCCGATGTGGAACCCGATCCCTGGACCCTGGTATCATGACCTTACCCAAAGGCAGACACCCAACTGACTGAGCCACCCAGGCATCCATGAAATAAATTTTTATCAAAAGTCCTTGTGGTGTGGTCAAAAACTAACATTCTCCCTTTTTGACATGATTTTTTTTTCCTAGAAAGACATCATAGATCACCATTATTTCCTCTTAGCTGGAGTTTAACTGCTCTATGCTGAACCTTAGCTAAAAGTCCTGCTCTAAACCTCATAAACCAGTCTTAGTCTTAAGAATAGGACAATTCAGTTAAATATTTGTCTCATTTGAGGAAACAATCCTGTAAGTGGGCTCTCAAAGTTAGGCCTACATTGTGTAAGCAATGAAGTAATTAATAAGAAGGTAATTAGTTAAGGTAATAATAAGGTAATTAATACGAAGCATGTCTATGGAAACAAAAGTAAAACACAGGTTAATGGTTGCAGCAAATTATAATTCTAGTGTCTGAGTCCCAAGTGCTGCAAATGAGATTTCTAGGTATCAGGTTCAAAGCATCCCCAGATGGAGTGGGAGCAGGCATCAGCAATCTGATGCATTGTTTCCTGGATAGTAGTTCAACTGTCCCTGGGGATCTTTACAAGTGGTCCACAGAGCAACAGAGAAGAAGATGGACTATCCATGAGCTACTGTAGCAATTTCTCTGAAGTCTACTTCAAGTTACCCAGCTTTAGTTTGCAGGGGTTCAAGAAGAAGGGCAGTCTTAGTTCTCAGTGATTCCAAGTCGAGAGAATGGGAGAAAATGGGAAACCTAGTTTGGAGAGTCATAGCCAGATATTTGAGGAAAACAGAAGGCTTCAGAACCCAGCCCAGGTTTAAAGGCAAAGGAACAGTCAAAGACAATTAATAAAAATAGAATCTAACATCCATAAAGGTATGTTCCTGAAATATGGTTTTCTCTCTAAAATCACCCTTATTTCTGCCAAAGATGGCCATATTAGGACGAATTTGCTTGCAAAATGGGTCCAGTTTTTTACAAACTTGGCCTGATTATTTACAGGCGTGCACCAAGAATAGTGGTTGACCGTATACGTTTTTAAAAACTTGCTTTGCTGGAACCTTTCATGAGGAATTTCGGATTAAACTTTTAATAGCCTCTTGAGGCCGGAAGCTGAGCCAAGTACTTACCATCAGATTTGCCTGTAATACCTGTCAATTTGGGTGAATTCCTCTCTTTCCAAGATCCTCAAAATAATCTGAGGTTCCTACACCTGCCAGGAATTCTTCGCTCATCTGGTAAGGCTGCTTGGAACTGTGTCGGCAGGACATCAGGCCGACATTTCCAAGGGGCTATACTGATTCCATAAAGTCAATCTTAGTTCCTTAAAGCTGTCTGGTCATTTCTGAGTCTATGTGTGTGTCTCTCAACTATGACCTTCCAGCCTTGATAATATGACCAATGTTTCAACGGTGTCCTGTAACAAGGGGGAACAGATTCTTATGAATTTGTGTAAACAATTATAATTGTCATGAAAGACAGAATACTCATTGAGAGTTTCTGAATTCTGGAGGGTTCAGGTAAGGAGAAAAGATAAATGTTTGCATTTGTTGACAAAGGAAGATTTTACCAAATTTCTGTAAGTCGTAAATATCTTAACAGAGACAGTTTCCTTAAATCTGGAAGACCAAACTTTGGAGAATTGGTGATGTTTTAAACAAGAGTCACAAAAACTATAATCATCTTCCTTTATTTACCTAGTCCCATGTTACTAATTCTTGTTCTGTTTGAATGCAGTTTTCCTCTTTCCTACTAGTTCCAGAAATTCTTGGTTTTGTTTTATGATCTTATAGATGTAGGAAACCTGTATTTGTCAAAAGTCCTTTCCACCTCTGAAACTAATTAATACACTATATGTTAATTAATTGAATTTAAATAAAATAAACTTTTTTAAAGTCCTTTCCATGAATCTCTTTGAAGCTGAAACACATTTGCAAGGGCATCAGAATAAGACAATGACTATAAATGACAAAGGACTCACAAATAACCATGATTAAAGATCTGATGAGAGCTCATTATAATGCAGGTGGCGAGGGAATTCGGTTATTTCTGTGACACACAACATATTAATAATTAGGATTCCAAGTGGTGACATTCTACTAGGACATACCAAAAGCTTAGGGACTGTATATAATTTCTGGAACAATTATAGCATTCACTCTTAATCTAAGAAGGTTTATCATCACTTGTCTGACGATGCTTCCCACGTAATTTGACATACCAACTAAAGAAGCCTAATAAATAGCCACTCCTGGGTGGCTCAGTCAGTTAAGCAACAGCTTTCGGCTCAGGTCAGGATCCCAGAGTCCTGGATCAAGCCCTGTGTCAGGCTCCCTGCTCGGTGGGGACCCTCCTTCTCCCTCTCCTCTGTCTGGCTCTCCCCCAGCTTGTACTCTCAAACTCTCGGTCAAAAAAATAAAATCTTTTTTAAAAAAATTACAAAGCCCACGCTTGAATAGGATCACAGGTCATTATACAGCTTAATACTTAATTATCTATTTAGTCAAGGTGGTAACCAGAAATTCTGAAGGCAAATACAGAGGGTTACAATGCTGTCAGCAAAGCTAGGACCTTAATATTGAGATTGAAATTTCTTAAGTAATCAAAGACCTGACAAAAACAAAACATAGAAACTTTGTTTTCCTAGACAGAAACCTTTAAAGTAAAGAGAAAGCTTTGTTTACAATTTCTTATTG